>CM031241.1:561941271-562261271 GCA_018340775.1 Taxus wallichiana var. yunnanensis
ATAGAAATGACCACGGTAACTATGGTAAAACTTGACTTACTACAAAGAAAACCGACTTTCTTGTGGTAAACACTATTCACGAAAAAAATGAAGTTATTACGGTAAATACTATTCACAAGTAAAAAGTGACTTTACTTGTGATAAATACTATTCACAAAAAAATGATTTTATCATGGTAACTACTATTCATGGTAAAAATGACTTTACCATGGTAAGCTACTATGCAGTAAAAATAAGGTTACCCTCCGATTGATTTTTGACTAAGTGGGAATATCTCTCCAGAAAATCCACCAACGAGGAATGGTCCTGCAATGGAACCAAAATGTCATCACCAATCCGGCACTATGATAATTCTTCACCGGGAACTCCTCGTGCTATGATTATTTACTAATGCACATTGACCTTTAGTTTTGGTGGATGTAATCTGGAAACAAAAAAAACAACATAACACAAGAATACCACCCACTATGATAAGATGGAATGATGACAAATCTGAAATATCAAAGTAAATTATAATATTAGCATGAAATTGTTACAATCTCACCCATGAGGTACTTCAAGTGTTATTGACTTCACTTGCCTTTCACCAATACTATGGGAGAAACTTTACAATTACACCTCTTAATGGCTTCTACAACACACCTTTAAACTGATGGCTTCCTTTGCACACTTCCTACAATATTTCTCACTACTTCCTTCTATGCTAAATGAGGGAGGTGGCCTCTCTATTTATAGAACTTCCAGGCTTATCCATCTTATCTCTAAGATAGGATAAGAAATCCACTCTGACGAATCATATTCCATACCTTAACTCTTATCTCGTACATGTAAGCTTATCTTTTAAGATAAGATAAACCTCATCATTTTACATGGGTTCCACATTTTTAGAATTTTTACAAATAAAATACACAAAAATTTTTATGACCTCACTCCTTGTCCTTATTACCAATATAATATTTCTAATTCCTAATCATGTAGACCCCGCTTCTCTAATTACCCAAACTTTGACATTTTAACATTCGACCAGGACCACTTACGACAAATATTTACTTTTACAACATTCCTATTGTACTTTGACTGTTACCATACTCCACATTATTGGCGGCCTTTATCGACGGTGCCGTTATCTTCTATTAGAAGCTACTACTAATTATACTTAACAACATCCTATTCCTAATACATACATTAATGAAATAGAAATTACGGAGGAAAATTTTAGTGTCGATACTCCCACTACCCCCTACTAAAAAGAAAGAATGCAGATGCGACCTCCAGAAAGAAAAGCAAGAGCCTCAAAGCCAAAATCCCTACTTCCCAATGTGTCCTGAGGAGCCACAAGGATTTAGAACTTGCTGAAAGCCTTCTTCATATAAGTAGGCCGGTGGAGGAGCCCAAAGAGGAGGATTTGCTGGATAGGGTGGACAGATTAGAAAAGGAGCTTCAAGAGCTCAAAGGAACTATAAAAAACATGGAAAGAGCTAAGGGTAAAAGGATCCTTCAAAGTGAGGAGGATGAGGGGGTTATTGGTGAGATTTTCAAGAAACTACAGTCCCTGGATGGCAGATTGGGGAATGCTAAAAGCTGAAATGACGGCATATTGTCTGCCCTCAAAAGCATTTACAACTTCATTGAGCAACATGTCCACAGTGTTTGCAGTTTAAGCAGGATCAATGAGGATATATGGGGCCCTAAAGAGAAAAGGGATATTGTAATTGCCCAAGCTGATCTTCAAGACCCCTCTCAGGCCACTGCCATTGCCTTCTTCATGTCTCTGCAGGCTATCAAAACCAAAATTGACAGAGCCATCAAGTAAAGGGCTGTAGTGTTGCTGTTTTTTGGCTGCGATGTGGCTGTCTTCGGGCGGTTCTGGAGCTGTTTTGCGGCGGGGCTCCTTTTGCTGTTTCTCTTTTGGTTCCTTTTTGTTCTTGCCTTCTTTTCTCTAGATCTTTGTACGTTTAGATCCTATTTTCTCCTTTATTGTAATATTTGGTTGTTGAGCCTTCCTTGGTTGACTATTCTTCCCTTCTCTGGGTTGCTTCTTTAATCTTTTCTATCTGGATTTTGAGCCCTTTTGTATTCAGGGTATAGTCCCTTCAAAACTATTTGCCCTTAAAAAAAAAAAAAGACCGACTTAAAATTAGTTTATAGGATCAATTAAGTCTTGTGGTATAATCCTGAAGTTTCAGATTATAAAATGTTCCTTTCTTAAATTGTAAATCTAGATTTCTTATTGTTCTTCTTTCTTGATGTATTACTTATGATTATCTGCATGATGTTTTTATTTTGTTTCATGAAAGCAAAGTTGTTTAATGAAGCAATTAGTGGAATGCACTTTACTTTAATGCTTAGTGCTTATCATGCTCAGTTCATTAAACTGACCCATGCTAGCAATTTTATAGATGGACATCGTAAGTGATTAAAGAAGACAGGAACTTTCATGTTGTATTGGGTTATTTGATTTTGAACCTTATGTAAAGAGTTTCGATTCATTCTTTAATTGTATTGAAAAAGAAAAGTTGTATTCTTTTTGGATTGAAGGTTGTTTGTCATACAACATGCCTAAAATACTTAGTCTTGTAAATGAAAAAGTTTTAAATGAGGAATTTGAATGTTGGAGATTTACTTGTATTGGTTGTGTAATCTATCTTATAGAAGATGGAATTTCTATCTTGATGACATTATTCATATCTGTTATATGTATAATTCGGATAAACTTGATAAGTTAGATAAAAAGGGAATTAGTTTAATCTCCCTTAATAAGATGTAACTTGTTAAGTTGCATAAGTTATCAATCTTATCTAAACAATTCTAATATAGTATTTAAATGTGTAATGAATATGTGATGGAACGTTAGAGTTTGTGAAAGATAAGAAGGGTTTGACAAACCCTATCACTTAATCAAATAGAGGAAGGTTCTTCCTCGCTAAATGATACATAACCCAAAGAAGGGTGACATGATCGTTAAACGTAGACTTCATTTCTTATAAAGTCTACCTTGGTTGAACCTATTTGGTGGCTACACCTTCTATGAATGATTATGATGTATGTAATGGAACTTATGCTATTGTTGTCCTATTTTGATTAACTATTGTTAAACTAAATAAACAAACATTAAAAGAAATCATGAGTTAGAGGAAGTTCTTTAATGCTTAATTGAACCAAGTATAGAACAAGGACTTGAGGAGTGTTGGATTAGGGTTTAGCATAGACATTGTAATATGTTTTATAATCCAAATTAACTTAACATTAATAACCTCCTTGGTGTATGTACATCATGATGAGGCAGTTTCTGTAGGATGCTAGCACACACCAACCGGGAATGTACCTTCGAGAAGACTTGGGTCTTCTCAAGGATACAACATTGCAGTTGACATGTGGCAACACCCTTCTGCATTGATCATCTAGATCTACACACAATAAGGACTTGAACTTAGTTTTCTTTAGGTCAAGTTAGCAACATGTTTATGATAGGGAGTAACTTTCAAGAACTCAGGGTACTTTGGCACATCCAGTTGACTTAGGTCAACCGAGTATGCCCTTTTACTCTAAGTTACCGAAAGTGTCTTCGTATAATAGACTATGTTCCTAACCCGGGCTAGGGTTAAACCTTAAACAAGTGGACTAACGGTAGTCAGTAAAGACCATTCATGATAACAGAAGAGTGGGGTGAAGGACGTATTCCAAAATGATGAGTATGTCGTCTAGGAATAGCGACATACATAGTATGTTGTAAAATCTTTGGCCAAAGTATCGCAAGTTACTAGTTGCGTTGTCCTATGTCACCTAGTTTAAAGCCATGTGATACCAGATGAATATTGGTAACAAATATTTAGGTATGTTCTTTAAACAAGATCACTCAGTACCCAGATTAGGGTGAAAACCAAGTATATGAAGTATATGATAAGTATTCAATACTTAAAGTGAAACATGAATAGATCGGTAGATAACCGAGTCATGGAATGAATAGATCGGTGTATTACCAAGTCATTTACAGCTGCATATGGTTATCTGTTATGATATTGACTGGCATTGAATGTGTGTTCTAAATTAAGTTTTATTTAGAATAGTGAACATTAATTAAAAAAATTCCCTTGTTTCTAAAGCCTTAAAAGGGAGTATTACATCAAAACTAGTGTGCGGTTTCACGGGAGGAAGGGTGATGGCCCAGATTTGATGAGCTTTTCTAAGATAGAAGAATAAGGTCCCCCAATTGGGGTATATTTCCATTGTTCTCATCTGAATTGAAAAGTTTGAGCGGGTGAGAGATTAGATAAGAGGCTAGCTTTGATTTAACGGATGAGTTGGGCCAGCTTTGAGTACCACCGCATTAGCAATCCCCTTGGCCTTTGAATAATTATTATGCGGTTTTAAAGAAGAATAGGTATCATTTAACTTGAATTCCAAGTTCTTATTACATTATTGGATTTTCTTCTTTTCAATGGCCCAAATCTCTAGCTTTCGTGCCATGGTGAATGCTTCGTCGAAGGTTTGGAGAGTTTGGACCTGTAGGTTTGGTGAGATATGTCTAGCACAAGCCCATGTGAAGAGTTTGATGAGTTTGATTTTGTGGTAGTTGGAATGTTATTTGATTGATAAGGATACGCCAGCGAGTAACAAAATATTTGATAGATTTGTCGTCATTCTGACGCGTGGAGTATAGGTCAATCATGGTAACCTTCTTAACAATATTAATGGAGAAGTGATCTAAGAAGGCTTGGGCTACTTGATTAAATGAAAATATAGAGTGTCTAGGTAACCCACTATACCAATCTAATGTGGGTCTAGTTAGAGACATGGGAAAGGTCCTCAGGAGCAAAGAATCATCATGGGTGATTAGGTAGCACCCATGTTTGAAAGACCACAAATGTCATTACGGGTCTTCTTTGCTATTGAAATGGTTGAATTTAGGCATTTCCAAATGCATGGGATATGGATGGGTGGATAGGCTCATTAAAAATCTCATCGTAGGTGAGAGAGTTGCGTGAGCCAGAAACCAATGCTTCCAATATCTGCATCTTGTCCGTTATTAACTTGACTAGGTCATTGGTATGTTGTGATGGATGGGTGCCTCCCTGTAACGTAAGAGGATTGGTGTTGGGCATGTAATGAGGTGGCATTCCAGTATATGGTGATTTCATATAGGTAGATTAAGAAGAAATTTGTGAAATAGGGGTACATACCCGAGTGAATAATAGATGAAACAAGAGGTCATTGATAGTACGTATATGGACGTGGAAGGGTCGTGGTGATCCTAGTGGTAATGGAGGCTAAAGATTGTGGAATAGAAAGGATGACATTTTGAAAAGGAGTAGGGGTCAGCGACACTAAAGGTGGTAGTGTAGCTACGGGTATATGTGAGACAATAGGGGCAGATGAGGTATAGTGGATGTGGCGAGTGCACAGGATGTAGCAGACATGCAGTCATAGTGGGTATAGGGCCTAGCTGCGAAATGACTAGGGTAAGGTGGATGCGGGTAGCATGGAGCCGAGATGGGGCTAACACGGAAGTTGGAATGAGAGTCGGGGGGATAGATACGGGCATACCATACATCAAGCTGACCCGAGGCATATTGAGTGGGCCGAGTGGGAAAGATAAAACTACAAGGCGGCGCAGATTTTGGTCAAAGAGTCATGTGAACTCCTCGTTTCTGTGGCGATAGTGATAGGTTGGGTAGGATCCATGGGTGATAAAATAGAAGGTGGTGAAGGAATAGGGGATTGGTTGATTGACATGGAATATGAGGGCATTCACTTGGCTTTGGGTCAGCACCATGTGAGCAGTCTTGATCGGGTTGGACTGTTTTCAAACGACACAAAAATATAGAAAAAATAGGAGAAATAGGCGGTATTAGGTGGATTAGGGTCAAAATGTTAGCTAGAAAATTACATAGGTTAACCGATTTCGATTAGGGTAAACCAATTCCGGTCTCACACGTAACCGCGGTCGGTCACTATGGAAAGTGGATAGTTGGTCAAAAACAAGGTATAAGGCCAAATTTACTAGGTATGCAAAATGCTAATGGAACTTACCAAATCAATGAATATGATAAGAGTGACAGAGACTCTAAGCAGCTAAAGAAGTGGAATATGTGTCCTTTTGGGTAGGTTAACCAAAAGAACAGTGAACTGATGTTGTTTGGGTATAACCAAGTGTGACGGTCGGAGGGTAACTAACGATGGTCTTTGGGTGACATCGATTCTTGTGAAATTGAAACGATGATGATGAAGAAATTGTGGTTGTGAATTAAAATTAATGTGGAATCAAACCCAAAATTCTGAGAATGATGAGAATATGGTCCAGGCACACTTAGATGAAGTTGGAATACACCAACTATGATGAGGAGTGTGCAAGGAGAAACAAGAAGAAAATGAAGAATGAAATCCTCTCACCTCAAAATGCAAGCCAAGTAGAAACACTAAGAAAAATACAATCCTAAGAGTTCTTTTTCTATTATGTTTGTTTAGCTTATTCTATTTAAGGACTGACTCATGAACTATAGAATAGAGATTTTTGGTGAGGATGGCTTCTACGAAGAAGGAGATCTGAGGAGAGGTTTCGGGTATGTTATGACAGGGCGGTCTATCCTTTGATGGGGTACTTTCGGCGAAGTAATGAGTTGGGTGCCCATTATACCGTGATTGTGTGATCACATAAAGGTTCTTTTGGGTGAGATGTTGTTTAAGAATGTGTATATTTTCAATTTTTGTGAGTTTGGTAAGACCCGAGAGAAAGAGAAAGAAGTGATTTTCTACAATTTTTTTGTCAACCATCAGCTGGTCATGACTTCCAGCGTATAGGTTGCCCTCATTTAATGTGAGCTAATGTAGAAAAGTAGAATGAAATGAAGTTAATTTTAAACCCAAATCAAAATATGGAATTCGATGACACAATAAGAGGAATAGGAGAGAGTATGATCTTTCACTAATGCAATGCAAATGAAATAGAAGAAGAGTTCTTTTTAAGCACCAAAACACGATTGCTTTGAGACAATAGAAAGAAGAGAAGATTCCAAGGGAGAAATTTTAATGTGAGAACCTTTTAGAAAGGAAACAAACATACAATTTTTCACCTAGAAATGAATGAATGCAAGGAACCCCGAATGGGTCCCACCGGGCATGCCAAAATGTTTCACCTAATTCTAGAGAATTTCCAAGAAAGTTGATGAAACAAATAAGGGTAATGGGCTAGGAGGAATACCTATTGAAATGTTGGTTGTGGGTTTTTGCACACGTATGACATCTGAATCCACAACTAATCATGAGAGATTCCTTTTTGCTTGGAGGAAATACCTGAAATGGAACACAAGACCACCAAATAAAAGTTAAAAAATATATGCAATGGACTGCCTAGCATGTGCTAGATCTGGGAAATGTGATACTTCCTAGATGGCTATCAATCTCTTATTTAAAAAAACCTAATTTTGATAATAAAGTAAATCCTATTGCGAGTTAATATGATTTAGGTATCTCATTCATCTACAATAAGAAAATTCATTCACAACGAAAGCTAGGCTATGATTGAATCTAAAGGTCAAGGTCACTGTCGGGATATTGGTATTGGTGGGGCCAGGTTATGAATAGTTTAGGGTACTTCTTTGGAGGTTTTAGGCTCGATCTAGGTTTTTACGGTAAAAGACACGAGACAGAGCGTCGGTTTAGGTTAATCGGTGACGGTTGGGGGTGGCCGACATCGGTATGGTCAGTGGCAGTGAAACTCAATAAGACTTATTTGGGTGATAAATCTAAGGTTAGATGAAGGTGGAAGGGAAATGGAAAGATTCGTATGGATCTGAGGTATGCACATGAATGATTTAGGTCCAGATATGGGCAATGTAGGGGTGTGGATAAAAATATGCTCAAGTTTACATGGAGATAAAATGGTGGGGAATGGGAATGGGAGTAGAAACTAACAATAGAAGTAAAAGGATATGCTCAAATGACAATGAACCAGTGCAGGTTAACAAAACTTATTGTTTCTACGAGCTTGATGTCTGGTTGGCAATGGTGGGTGATCAACTAGAATGAACTTGATGTAGTGTTGGCACTTCCCGAATGCTCCGTGAAGACATATGGTTGTGTGATTGCTTCGGTACTAGCTATGGATGCTCTGATGTGTATACTAACATTGGTTCTGCTTGCATGTAGCTCTGGTTTTGTCACTTATTCTCAAAAGATGTGATTATCTCTCAAAAATATGCCAACCTAGAAATAAGGTTTTTTGGGATTAAATGGTGCTGATGGCGAGTTTAGGCTTAACTTAGGTGGCGGTTAAGGGTAACTGGTGTTGGTTAGGGTGGGATTTCCTAGGTTTACTAAACTAGGTAGATCCCCTTGATTTTTTGGGATCTCATTTCATTTACCCCATGGATTAGCATGGAAACTTCCTTCTAACAGGGTGGGAATGTGGTTAGAGGGAATGTAGGCATTGATTTTTAGGGTTTGGGTAGGTCTTAGTTAGTTATGGAAACTTACTAAGAATAGGTCTTAGGGTGAGGTGACTAGATGAGGTGTCTAAGTGAGGTGGATATGTGGGCATAATCCCAATTAGGATATTTAAATAATAAATATGGTGAGGATAATGAATTAATTTAATTTAAATAATTAAGATAATATTATAGTGGGGTGAAGGGGGTCATGGATAGGTGGATGTGTTCAAGGTATTTATTTATTGAGGGACGAGGGAGTGTGACCCAATTTTGGTGTCTACACGGCTCTCAAAAATAGAATACCTACAAACACACCCTACCCAGTTTGACAAGTTCATTAATGTAATTTGTGGTGGTAACCATGTATCCTCGAGTCCTAATTCTAAAGGCTTACTACCCACACCATCCACACCACCTTCCCAAAACATGCTAGCCCTCAGTTCCTCCAAAACCAATAGGGTTGAACCTTTCTACCTGTCACTCCTCATTAAAGGCTTCTAGCTAAATAATTGTATCATAGATTCTAGAGCCTCAGACAATGTGATGCCAATCAAATTTGTAAATGCTCTAGGCCTCACCTTGACCGGGTAAATGGCACCTACTACTCAATGGAATCCAAAAAAGTGTCATTGGTAGGAAGAATCAAAGATGCACATGTAGCACTAGCTAATTTTCTAGACAAGAAGGTGCTCCTAACCATACTGGTAGTAGACATCCCAACATCCTTTGGTATGCTATTGAGTAGGAGTTTCTACAGAGACCTAGGTGGAGAGATAAAAATGGATTGGTCATTTGTAACTATCCTAGTAAAAGGTGAGATGAAGAAGTTCTACTAGTAAGAAAGATGAAGTTCATAGTACGAAAGTCTGATGATCCGAAAGCAAACATTCTCTTTCAAGATTGTGGGCTAGGAAACTACTTTCTCAAATCATGAAAAGAGGATAGCTTGCCACTTATCATGGAGGAAGAGGACAATCAAATTTGGACAATGGAATTTGATGGTAGTCATTCCAAAGTGGTCTCGGGAGTTGGTGTAGTATTTTACTCTCCTTCCAATGAATTGTACCTATTTGCCTACAAGCTGTAATTTGATAATACAAATAACACTATAGATTATGAAGAACTAATCCTAGGCATGAGTGCATCGAGAGGACATGGGAATCAAGAAACTGAGATGTCGAGGTGATGCAGAGGTTATAGTAAAGCAGGTCCACCAACAATATTAGGTGAAGAATCCAAGACTCTAACATTACGAATTAGAGTGTGAGGCGCATTGAATCTTTTGATGCATTTTCCATTGAAGCTATTCGAGGAACAAAATGAAAAGGTTGATTCTCTTGCGAGTGTCGGCTTCCTAGTGACACCTCATCCTTCTTTTGGTAAAGAAAAAGTGATCATTGAAATGGTATTCGGGACTAGTGTACCAAACAATGCAAATCATTGGCAATTCTTCAATGATGATAACAAAATTCTAGCCTTTTTAGAGTAAAGGGATAATTTCAAAAATCTCTTCTTCGAAGGAGGTGAAAATCCACACTGAGAAGCAATCCCCAAAGAAAAGAAAGAATGAATTGAAGGGAGTGATGATGAGGGAGTAATCAAATTGAAAGGAACAAAATTCCCAAGGGCCTAGTCTCTTTAGAATACCTCTTTGAAAAACATGAAAGATTCATTCAAGATAAAGAAAACCAATCTTCTCGGTGCTTGGCTGATTTTGATAAAGAAAACATTGGTACCCAAAGGAGCCAAGGATGGTCAATATTGGAAAATGTTACTCACTGAATAAAAAAGAGGGTTTGTTACATTAATCAATAAATACTTAGATGTCTTAGCCTACTCTTATGATGAACTCAAATCCTTCTAGCAAAGGAAATGCATCACTCAATTCCTTTGAAGCGGGTTGTTAATCCCTTAAGGCATAAACAAAGGTAAATACAACCCAAAGATCACCGATACCATCAAGGAGGAGGTAATGAAGATGCTTAATGCAAGGATCATCTTTCCCATACACCATTCAACGTGGGTGGCTAACATTGTGCCAGTGCGGAAGAATAATAGTTTAATAAGGATATGTGTATATTTTTGGAACCTGAACCAGGCATCACTAAAGGACAATTATCCCCTTCTTATCATGGACCATATCCTGCAAGTAGTTCTTGCATCTGAAATGATTTCATTACTTGATGGATTCTCATGATATAATCAAATCAAATTGGCATAGGAGGACCACACCAAGATAGCCTTTACAACACCTTGGGGCACTTTTACCTATAGTAGAATGCCTTTTAGCCTAATCAATGCAGGAGCTACGTTCCAAAGGGCGATGGATTTGGCCTTCAAAGATCTAAAGCTTTGAATTTTCATATATCTTGATGATCTCACAGTATTTTCAAAGAAAGAGGAGATCATACTTATCACTTAGAACAGTACTTTCAAGTGTAGCAAACATGGCATATCACTAAATCCCAAAAAATGCATTTTTGGAGTCACGAAGGCAATTTATTGGGGCACATTGTGGACAAACATGGAGCACACATTGATCCTGAGAGGATTAGATCCATTCAAGCACCATCCCTACCCACAAGCAATAAAGGAGTTCATTCATTCTTTGGAAAGGTGAACTCTCTTCACCGATTTTGTGCATGAGTTTGTTAAGTTGACAAAGCACATCACTTCCATGATGAAACCACAAGAAAACTTCAAATGTAACAATAAAGGGAAGGCATAATTCAAAGAGATCAAAAAATCCATTGCCAAGGCTCTGACTCTTGTATCTTCAAATTTTAACAAAGAATTCATCATGTATTGTTATGCATCAAAACATACACTCTTTGTCGTTATCATTCGAGAAAAATGATGAAGGCGTGGAAACACTGTTGCTTTCATGAGTTGTTCTTTGAAAAAGCATGAGCTAAAATATAGCCAATTGGAGAAGCATGCCTATGCGGTGCTCAAGGTTTGTAAAAAACTTCGAGGTTTACATCCTCAATTCCCATATGGTGGTGATGGTCCCAGTGGTGAAATTAAGTCCATCTTGACTATGCTTACACTTAGCATTTCCTCCCATTCAACCAATTGATGACACTTTGTTAATCAACCCTTCTTTGCTCCATTCTCGATGCCCATTCATGACACCTTTTTGGTTGTATTCCTCCTATAATCAACTTATTTGGCTAATATCTCTCTTATTAGCTAAACATTCCTCCTTTCGACCATTCAGAACCTCCCTATTTCTCTCTAGACCACTTCTATTGGCTTCGTAGGCTATCTATCAGTCACAATTGGTTATCCAGACCCCTCCCAACTCTCAATGAGTCTCTAATCACTTGCTAATCAAGTTTAACTAGCCTAAATCCTAGTTAACTAGCCTAAACCAAGCTTAACTAAGCCTAAAGCATGTTTATCCTAATCTAATCTAAAAGTCTTTTGAGCTTTAGTCCCACATGCACCCAAATTCCAAACTCTCCCAAGTGAAAAACTATAAATAGAAGGGTCACCCCTCCCTCTCAACACACACCTTGTTTACATAACAAAATCTCTCTCACATTTGGAGATATTGGCATTAGACCTCATTTTCATTAGCCAAGCTAATAGGCATTTGATCTTGGCTATCCTCCATTGTTGAAGCTCCTCCATCTGCATCCATCCATTCCAAATATAGTTAGTAAGGGAAGATCTAAAGCTTGGCCATGTAGCCAACTTGGAGAGATCTCTTCACTATGTTTGGGAGTAAACAACACACAATTTGATTGCTTAGAATCTAACTAGGTTCACTTTCATTAAGCTTTCATAGAGTAGAGAGTAGTATACATGTTAGTTTTTGATGTTTTTGTCAAAGTTATAATGCTTGCATGTTAGTTTCTCTTGTTTAGCTCTAATCTCATGGTGCATGGATGAGTTAGTGAAGCTTTGAGGTTCTTTAGCCTCATTCCATAGCTTTTGCAACTTTCCATTGCATACATTTGGCATGCCCGGTGGGACTCTTAGTCCATCCTCCATTAATGGAGTCATTTTGAAGCTTTTATTTTAGTTTCTAAATTTTTTTAGTTTCAATGTTTCTAGATTAGTTTCAAGCTTTCTAGATTAGTTTTTCAAAGTTTTTTAGATTAGTTTCAAGTTTTTAATTTCACTAACCTTTCTTGTATTAATGGATAAATATCAAGTTTCTTAGCTAGTTTAGCTAGGATTGTCTTGTTTTTGTGCTCTTTGTAGGATCAAAGGAGGTGAAGTGCTGCCAAAATTGAACCAAATCGATAAAATTTTGATATTTTTGAGATTATTTTTGAAAAATCCCATGTTTTTTAGCCACCTACAAGAAAGGGAGCACACATACCATTCTGTGCATGCAGGTACAACTTTGATTGTCATTTTTTGACAGAGGCGCGTAGGCACCCAATGTGGCGCACACACCCAAACTATGGTGCACACGCCCAAACCTTAGCACGCAAACATCATTAGAAATCTTCGGAGGCCATAACTTTTGCTCTCGAGCTCGAAATGACTCCATTTTTGTTGCATTGGAAAGGTATTGAAGAGAACTACACAATGGAATCATAAAATTAGGATTTTGACTTACAGAAAATTTATGGTTTACATTATTAGGTAAATAATCATTTTCTAATGTATCTTAAAGTCTAAAAAATTGTTTTCTTGACTATTCTAACACTTTGAAAGGTTTTGTGACACTAATCAGTTGGTTGCAGGGTTTTGTTTTGTTATTTCAACTTGCATAGCTTAAGTGTTTTCATTTCTTAGCTTGAATAAAGCTTGTAAAGTGTGTATGCTCTCTCCTCGTGCCTTTTTGGTGATCTTGGAGATCAAAAACACTTGTTCAAACTTTATGTCATACTTTAAAAACACTTTTTCTATGATGCTAAAAAAGTAAAATAGATTTCCATATGATTTGTCTTAGTGGAATTTTCACATTGCGTATGCTCTTCCTTCGCGCCTTTTGGTGATCTTAGGAATCAAAAGCAAAGTGTAAATTCTCTTTCTTAAGTTTGCAAATGGAAAACTACTAAACTCGTTATCTGTAGGACCTAACGCTTGCTAAAGAAAGGTGTCGAAGAAAACACAAAAACTTCTAATACATGTGTTTTATGTAGGTTGCCGAATGGTGTGCTACTTAAAACCACATTTAAGTTAAAAAGATAAAAAAACACACCACTCTTCATCACACTGTATTGTAGGTTTCAAAAAAGGGTACGTCCCTATCCGCTCAACTGGAACATAACCCCTTTGGCATAACACCTTAAGCTACAACAATGGGGGTGGTACCAGGAACCCTAAAGTAGTCCACGTGTAACCTTGTGGATGAAATAGGAAGCGCCTCGCACTTACCCACTTGACTAGTTTTCCTTGTGAGTTAGTGTTACAAAGTTGTCCATATCGTGACCCTGGAAAGAGTACATGATGGATGCAATTAGTGCCCACTATACTTGAAGGGGGAAAAGCCGAGATACTCCCAAATTAGTCATTGTGACTTTTTGGGTAAATCGTGCCCGCTCTTAGATGGACTTTGTAACACCTAGTTGAGAGATCTTATTAAGGAGGCCATTTTGTCTTGAGGCCCACTTTACTAGTCCTTTGTCGTATCTTGGCCATCATGAAGTGATAACTTGTTTGGATTCAAAACCTTGTTTTTCAAACAAGGCAAAGAATCCACTTAAGTTGGATCTAATTATACCTTTCATCACGGAAATTGGATGACGTTTTTCACTTAGCTTAGCTTCTTTCTCACCTTACCCTAAGGTGAGGTGAAACTCTTCCCAAAGTAAGGCTTAGTTTTTTCCATCTTTTGATCTATACCTTTTCACTTTCTTGTTGCCCACTTTTTGGAGCAAAGAGGAGGCATCTTTCGGGAGTGTTATCAATAGATAGTGTTCACCACTTTTTGTCCATTTACGCTCATCCATGTTTGCGGATGAGTTGTTAAACATCTAAAGTGTGTGGGTATGTATTTATATCTTGATAGCCACTTGATCTTGATTTCAAGATCATCATCATAGTTAGGATTGATTCATCATTTGATCTCCCTTTGACATGTTACCTCATTTGCATTGTCTCGACACAATTAAGATACTTATGTCATGTTTTTCGTAAACATGATCTAAGTATCCGCATTGTGGTGTTACGCTGCCACGTTTTAACACATCCTTAGTATACTTTGACTTAGTTTGATTTCAAACATTGTCCAAAATCTTGAAAGGTGTCGCTTACTTTGTTTGTGTCATTTGATACCACTTTGACACTAATATCTCACTTCTTCGTGAAGCTTGATTGACGTGTCCAATTGGTGTGGTTACGTGGCTTACATTTGTAATCCTCACCCTTTAACATTTTGGCCTTGTTGGTTGTTGAACTTGTCATGGTATCCTTTGATTGGGAGTCACATCTACCCTTTGTTAATATTTATGCCTTGTTCATTTTGAGCTTGACGTAAATATTGACATTGTGTTGATCACCTTTGCATCGAACTATCACTTTACACACACATTTTCATATGGTGTATTTCCTTGTTGATTGGCTTTGTGTTTCACACTTGCATGATTGTTCCTTGTGATTATTCATTCAGAAAACTTATTTTCTAGGACAATCCCTTTTATCTCATCAATATTACATCATCACGATGTCTATTTTCCTTAGAACTTCTTCGAAAATCACACACGCATATCAATACTTATAAAATGTCTAGTTGGTTGTCATTATGCTTCCCTGAATCGACATGTCACTTCCTTCCCTTTGAAGGAGTTCCATCACACTATCTAGATCTAGACATTTGTGCTTAAAACAACACCAAAATGACTAATTATCACAAGGTTCCTTATACTTACGATAATATGGAACCTAGGTTTAGCAATTCAAATCAAAATATTCCCATTACAACTAAACCTCATTTGGTTCTTCGTGTTAGAGAACCCATATGGGTAACTCGTTCCCCACCTTCATCTCATAGTCGGTGGTATGATTTGGATGCTTCTGATCCAAATTATTATTCAAGTTCCCCCACTCTTCTTCTAATTCTAATCCAAACATTTCCTCTTCTTCTGAGGATTCCAATCCAAATATTTCTCTCTCTCTGATGATGATTCTAGATCAAACTACTATTCTCGATCAAACTACTATTTGGATCCAAACTACTATTGATTCATCTAATTTGACTCCTAAGTCATCTAATGCGACTCCTATGTCATGGTCCTCCCTATATTTGTAGGAACCTCTTCATCATACATTTAATATGACTCCTACATCACGGTCCTCCCTTTCTTCACAGGACCCCTTTTATCAGTCACCTCAACGACGTCTTCTTCCTTTAAAGATACGTGCGACTCCAAATCCCTCCAATCAAACATCTAATACAATTCTTGAATCACGGTCTCTCTTTTCTTTGCAAGACCCTTGTTATTATTCATCCGATGTGATTCTTGAATCATGGTCCTCCCCTTCTTCACAGGACCTTCTTCATTAATCACCCCCAATAAGTCTTCCTTCTTTGAAGATTCATGTGACTCAAAGTCCTTTGAGTCAAACATCTTAATAAACCCATTTTTCACAATCTATAGACTTTGGACTTAATCCTACTAGTTTTAGATGATATACCACCATCATATAGGTAGGTCCACACCACCTTCTTCTACTCCTGAGACATCTAGCTACACATCTTTTTCGTCCCCCACATCATCTTCTTTTATCAATCATCATCAAACATATCTTCTAAGTCTTCCACACCAAGTGAACCTCTTTCTTCCAATCAACCCCTGGTGGTTGATCAACAACTCATACCGATTGATCTCTTTAGAATGAAGAAACAATCAAGGCATTTATAGGGGCATATGAAGATATTCCTTTAGTAGATTATGAGAAAGGATTCTCTTTAGACTTTGATGCATCTACATATTGTGAGGAAAAGGTTGATTCCTTTTATCAAGAAATGGAGGAAGAGCCTCAGATCATGCAACTTGATCCTCCTCTTATTCTTCCATCTTCACATTCTTCATTATGTGATGAAACTCCTTGGTCTTGCATTGATCCATGGCCTATCTTCTCATCACCCAATAACTCTTTGTCTATCATAATTCCTCAATCACAATCTCTTATGGGGTCAACACAAGTAGCCCTTCATCTTCATCTAGGTGTGGGTCACCTTCTAGTATCCCTCCCTCTGCTATTTGTGGGACATTTTGAGTAGTCCACTATCTTCTATTCTTGGGGCATGCCCAACTAGCCCCTTGTCTTCTAGGTATGGATCACCCCGGGTAGTCCATCATCTTCTATTCTTGGGCCACATCCTAGTAGCCCATCATCTTACATCTATGGGTCACATCCTAGTAGCCCTTCTTCTTCTATTCTTGGGCCACATCCTAGTAGCCCTTCATCTTCTATCTATGGCTCACCTCCTAGTAGCCCTTCTTCTTCTATTCTTGGGCCACATCCTAGCGTAGCCTTTCATCTTCTATCATGGCTCATTAGCCCATCTTCTTCAATTCTTGGACCATATCCTTTTCATCCATCACATATTTCTTCTATCAATGGTTGTGGAAAGCCCATGGTCATTTTCTCATCAATTCTAAACGTCACATTTCTCTCTCACTTCTCGAGATCGAGACAAGTCATGCGTCAGCTTATAAGAAACCCAAATATTTCTTAATCAAGCTCATATCAAAATGGAAAAGATCTCTATAGCTCCCAACAAATCAAATGATCTTAAGGTTAAAAATCAAACGTAATTCAAGAATGCAAATCAACGTAACCATCAAGTATGGCACAAAGTGCATAAACCTCTGGATGGGAATTAAATCTCCCACATATGAAATCCATGTCATAGGATAAATCATAGTCATTTTTGAGTGTGAACTCACCACGATCATCGAGATCGGGGAAAACATGACTCTTGATAAACAAACATGCTTAGTCTCCCTTATCAAGGAAATTGCAAACATCATTGTTGGATCTTACCATGCAGAGTGACTTTGTTAGTCCCACCTCTTAAAACTATCAAAAATCTAAAAAAAAAAAACAATTCAAAAATACAAAAACATTGAGAAAACACAAGAAAAATCAAAGGTACAAAGATCAAACATTGTAATCAGGTATTGCGTACACATGGATGTTATTTCTTCCCTTCCTTGTTATTCTTCTGCAAGTCTTCCTACCATTTTCATCCCTTCGATGATATTTTGGTTAGCCTATTCACATGCATTTTGTGACATTTATCTCTATGGTATCTATTTGATCTTGGTCTTTCATCACCTTGGTAAATTAAAGAATGACTGACCTCATGGAGATCCTATCACATTCAACATCTAATAAACTTTTGAAGAAATTTTGGACATATTTGTTGACACTAGCCAATGTCATCATCACAATCACTTCCACCTCCTTCCATCAAGCCATCAGTGGTTCTTAACCCCTTGTCAAACAAGAGATCTGAAATAAGTTTTTAGAAAGCAAAAGAATCAAAATCAATCAAAAATCAAAAGCTAAAAGCTAAAAAAAAAAAGCAAATTGATATATTACTCTCTCTTGGGGTATTTCCAATAATATCTATCGGGATTATGGATGCTTGATTGGAAGTAGAGAAATGTTGCGATTAGAATCAAATACATCTCTGTCGAGGCTATGGACACCTGGCTGGTAGCGGAGCAATGTACAACTATCTTTCCACCATCCATTCACAAAATCACCTTCAAAATAAATCATTCCTACACATTGGCTAGGGTGTCTTCACTTGTTGTCTATTAAATCTTCCCTTCAAGAGGTAATAAATTCCACATGCACACACTTTGGATCTCTATGAGTAAACAGGATTAGTATGTTACCAAGTGTTTTTTTTTAGACCTTGTTCAAACTCTTACTTTAGTCCATATCTCATCTCATGATTTGTGCCTTTGGCTAATCTTCTTCATCATGAGGATTCTAAGCTACATTCATATCATTCACATCATTCTTCTACTTCATTTAGAACATCCATGTGTATAAGATTACTTTTTGCCATGTTTTGCGGACACTTTGTCACCTTTCACAAAAACAATCTTCTCCTTCCTTTCTATCATGTGCTTTTAGGCCAACTTATGCTGGGGGCATCCTTGCTTCTTCCCAGCACTTCATTGGTTTACATTCATCATCATGTTGAACCTATCCATAATGGCCTTGGGTCCCACTTCTACATGAAGAGTTTGCCTTTGAATACTCCCACCTAATCGTTGGGGCATTTTTGCATCTTCACCTTTCTCGTATGCACGTGGCCTTATGCCCTTGTACATCCCATCTATCACTAGGGGCATCCACACTTCCTCATCTTCCTGTACATAGTTTTAGAAAACTTTCAAAATCATCAAAAACATTCAAATATGTTAGAAAAATCATCAAAAACATTCAAATATGTTAGAAAAATAAAAAACATTCAAATATGTTAGAAAATCTAAACACATTTAAATATGTTAGCAAAATCATCAAAAACATTCAAATATCTTAGCAAAATCATCAAAACCATTCAAAATGTTACAATGGATCATAAAAAAACTATTCAAATCAAAAAATTCAAAAAATATATAAATCATCCTATAAAACATCATGCTTTGGGTTCTAATATGCTCATGTGCACGACTCACAGATCATTTTATCTACCTCCATCAACAAAATCTAAACTTCTTATTATCTATGTACTCTGGTGCACAACGAGTTGTGCATTGTTTCATAGGCACATTACTTATTCATTGGACTCAAGTGTCCTCCGTTTTCCCTTTGCATGTATCCTTGCTTGGGGCACCATCATTAACCCTTGTCGTTAATTCACATAGGTTGGAACTGAAGCTTGATAACAAAAACATTACATTTGTTTCTCTGTTAGGTTAGCTTGTTTACTTTCTTTCGTATTGCATTACATTATGTATGTTGCATGGAGTTAGGCATCTTTTACTTTCTCATATTGCATTGCATTTAGTATGTTGCATGGAGTTGGTGTTTTTAGCAATGGACATTTTTTTGTATATGGCTTTTCATGTCATACTACACTTTTGTTCATTCTTTTTAATAAGGACCGATGATGAAGATCTCTAGCAATATGATGAAAATAAAGTTGTTTAAAAGGCACTTGGATGGATGTTAGCTCATTCCCTCTTCCTCATACTCCTTTTTCTTCTATATCCCCTTTCTTTATTCTTCTTCACACTATTCTTTCTTTTGTTCTCTTTCTGTCATCTTTTCGATCATCGATCAAGTTCTTCTATCACCCCATCGACAATCGAGGGGACATCTCTCCCTCCTACCATTTTTTTTCTTCTACCCCTTCAAATTTTCATTTGTCTACTTTCTTTGAAGTGACGTCACTTGTGCCACCCCAAAGAGGGGAAAATGTAGACACCTAAAATATGCTTACACTTAGCATTTCCTCCCATTCAACCAATTGACGACACTTTGTTAATCAACCCTTCTTCACTCCATTCTCAGATGCCCATTCATGACACCTTCTCAGTCGTATTCCTCCTATAATCAACTTATTTGGCTAATATCTCTCTTATTAGCTAAACATTCCTCCTTTTGACCATTCAGAACCTCCCTAGTTCTCTCTAGACCACTTCTATTGGCTTCATAGGCTATCTATCAGTCAATTGGTTATCTAGACCCCTCCCAACTCTCAATTGAGTCTCTAATCACTTGCTAATCAAGTTTAACTAGCCTAAACCCTAGTTAACTAGCCTAAACCAAGCTTAACTAAGCCTAAAGCATGTTTATCCTAATCTAATCTAAAAGTGATTTTTGAGCTTTAGTCCCACATGCACCCAAATTCCAAACTCTCCCAAGTGAAAAACTATAAATAGAAGGGTCACCTCTCCCTCTCAAACACACACCTTGTTTACATAAAAAATCTCTCTCACATTTGGAGATATTGGCATTAGACCTCATTTGCATTAGCCAAGCTAATAGGCATTTGATCTTGGCTATCCTCCATTGTTGAAGCTCCTCCATCTTGCATCCATCCATTCCAAATATAGTTAGTAAGGGAAGATCTAAAGCTTGGCCATGTAGCCAACTTGGAGAGATCTCTTCACTATGTTTGGAGTAAACAACACACAATTTGATTGCTTAGAATCTAACTAGGTTCACTTTCATTAAGCTTTCATAGAGTAGAGAGTAGTATACATGTTAGTTTTTGATGTTTTTGTCAAAGTTATAATGCTTGCATGTTAGTTTCTCTTGTTTAGCTCTAATCTCATGGTGCATGGATGAGTTAGCAAAGCTTTGAGGTTCTTTAGCCTCATTCCATAGCTTTTACAACTTTCTATGTTCTTTTAGGTTCTCTTGTTTAGCTCTAATCTCTTAGTAGTAGAGAAATGTTGCGATTAGAATCAAATACATCTCTGTCGAGGCTATGGACGCATGGCTGACAACGAGCAATGTACAACTATCTTTCCACCATCCAATCACAAAATCACCCATCAAAATAAATAATTCCTACACGTTGGCTAGGGTGTCTTCACTTGTTATCTATTAGATCTTACCTTCAAGAGGTAATAAATTCCATGTACACACACTAGATCTCTATAAGTAAACAGGACTAGTATGTTACCAAGTGTCTTTTTTTAGACCTTGTTCAAACTCTTTCTTTAATCCATATCTTGTCTCACAATTTATGCATTTGGCTAATCACTTCTTCATCAAGAGGCTTCTAAGCTACATTTATATCATTCACATCATTCTTCTACTTTTTTGAACATCCATGTGTATAAGATTACTTGTTTTCCATGTTTGTGGACACGTTTCCCACCTTTCACAAAAATAATCTTCTCCTTCCTTTCTATCATGTGCTTTTAGGAAAACTTACGTTGGGGGCATCCTTTCTTCTTCCTAGCACTTCATTGGTTTACGTTCATCATCATGTTGAACCTATCCATAATGGCCTCAGGTCCTGCTTCTACACGTGAAGAGTTTTCCTTTGAATACTCCCACCTAATCATTGGGGAATTTTTACATCTTCATGTTTCTCATACGCACGTGGCCTTATTCCCTTATACTTCCCATCTATCACTAGGTGCATCCACTCTTCTTTGTCTTCTGTACATAGCTTCAAAAAAATTTAAAATCATCAAAAACATTCAAATATGTTAGAAAAATCAAAACATTCAAATATGTTTAAGAAAACTTCTAAAAATTGAAAATCATCCTACAAAACATCACTCTTTGGTTCTCACTGTTCATGTGCGTGACTCGCGGATCATCTTGATCTACCTCCATCAACAAAAGTTAGGTTGCTTACTTTGTCTATACTCTAGGGCACAATGAATTGCTGCAGTAACTTGTTTCATAGTGCACATTGTTTTTTCATAGGACCGAAGTGTCCTCCATTATTCTCCTCACATGTATCCTTGCTTGGGGCACCGTCATTAACCCTTGTCATTAATTCGAATAGGTTAGAACTGAAGCTTGATAACAAAAACATGGTACTTGTTTCTCTATTAGGTTTGGCTTGTTTACTTTCTCGTATTGCATTGCATTTTTGTATGTTTTATGGAGTTGGTGTTTTTAGCAATGGACATTTATTCGTATATGGCTTTTCATGTCATACTACACTTTTGTTTATTCTTTTTAATAAAAACGATGATGAATATCTTTAGTAATATGATGACAAATAAAGTTGTCTAAAAGGCACCGAATGGATGTTAGCTCATTCCCTCTTCTTCGTATTCCTTTTTTCTTCTACATCCCTTTCTTCTTCACATTATTCTTTCTTTTGTTCTCTTCTTGTCTTATTTTTTTTTATTGTCGATCGAGTTCTTTTATCACCCCATCGAAAATCAAGGGGGCATCCTCCATTCTACTTATTTTTATTCTATCCCTTCAAAATTTTCTACTTGTTTATGCTTGTCTAATTTCTTTGAAGTGACATTGCTTACGTCACCCCAAAGAGGGGCAAATGTAGACACCTAAAATATGCTTGCACTTTGAATCTCCTCCAATATAACTGATTCACGACACTTCATTAATCAACCCGTCTTCACTCCACTCAAATTCCCATTTACGACACCTTCTTGGTTATATTCCTCCTATAAATTAGCTTATTAGGCTAATATCTCTCTTATTAGCTAAACATTCCTCCTTTCGACCATTCATAACCTCCCTAGTTCTCTCTAGACCACTTCTATTGGCTTTGTAGGCTATCTATCAATCACAATTGGTTATCCAGACCCCTCCCAACTCTCAATGAGTCTCTAATCACTTGCTAATCAAGTTTAACTAGCCTAAATCCTAGTTAACTAGCCTAAACCAAGCTTATCTAAGCCTAAAGCATGTTTATCCTAATCTAATCTAAAATTGATTTTTGAGCTTTAGTCCCACATGCACCCAAATTCTAAACTCTCCCAAGTGAAAAACTATAAATAGAAGGGTCACCTCTCCCTCTCAAACACACACCTTGTTTACATAACAAAATCTCTCTCACATTTGGAGATATTGGCATTAGACCTCATTTGCATTAGCCAAGCTAATAGGCATTTGATCTTGGCTATCCTCCATTGTTGAAGCTCCTCCATCTTCCATCCATTCCAAATATAGTTAGTAAGGGAAGATCTAAAGCTTGGCCATGTAGCCAACTTGGAGAGATCTCTTCACTATGTTTGGGAGTAAACAACACACAATTTGATTTCTTAGAATCTAACTAGGTTCACTTTCATTAAGCTTTCATAGAGTAGAGAGTAGTATACATGTTAGTTTTTGATGTTTTTGTCAAAGTTATAATGCTTGCATGTTAGTTTCTCTTGTTTAGCTCTAATATCATGGTGCATGGATGAGTTAGTAAAGCTTTGAGGTTCTTTAGCCTCATTCCATAGCTTTTGTAACTTTCCATTGCATACACTCAGGTTCTTAGATAAAGAGAAAAAGAAAAGTTGCTTAAAGCATACCATGACCAAGCATGTGGTGGACATTTTTCAGCAATGGTCACTACACACAAGATCCTCTGAGGAAGGTATTATTGGTGCACCATATTTGTAGACACTCGACATTGGTTTTCTAAATGCAAATCATGCCAACAGTTCATTAGAAGACCACAACTCACTGCATTACCACTCAAGCATGTGGTTATTGAAGAACCATTTCAATAGTGGGGGCTGGACTATATTGGCGTTCGAACCTCACACTCAGCGTAGGGCACACCTATGTACTCACAACAATAGACTACTTCACCAAATGGGTGGAAGCCATTCTGGATAAACAAGCCAACACCGAAACAAAGTATGCAACTTCATCAAGGAGAATATTGTAGTCCGTTTAAAGTGCCACAAAAGATTATAGTAGATAATGCTACCTATTTCTCTTCAAGAGATCTCGACCAAGTTTTGCCATGGCTACAAAATATCCCTAGCTCATTCTTATGACTACTATCCACAAGGAAATGGATAGGCCAAATCAAGCATCAAGAACATTGTAACTATTGTCCATAAGCTTGTAAACGAGAATCAAAGGAATTGGTAGAAAAGGTTATACATTTGACGGATTGTGGGCGAGATAGGATCACTCCCAAGAAGGAAATAGGTATGTCACCATTCCAACTGTTGTATGGATTTGAAGTAGAAATTCCTCTCACGATCAAGATGTCAGCTCTCAAGCTGCTATAAGCAATAGAAGATGGTCAGTACAAGGATTCCATTGACAAGAGGATCCTCTTTCTTGAGAAGATGGAAGAAAATAGACTCCAAGTGGTGGATCACATTAAGGAGCACCAATTGAAAGTAAAGAAGATTTTTGATAAGAAGGCCAAGGAAAGAGAATTCAAATTTGGAGACTTTATCCTACTATGGGACAAGAGAAGAGAACCAAAAGGCATCCATGGAAAGTTTGATTCATTATGGCTCGGCCCATTCCAGATTCATGAAGATTACGAGAGAGAATGCTTTTCTTCTCTCATATTTGGATGGAACGCCACTGGAATTGCCTTGGAGTGGGAAATACTTGAAATTGTATCATCAGTGAAAGCGGGTTGTTCCCCCGCCTTATACCATAGGTGTGTTTCCCTTTCCATTGTGTGGTTTTGTTTCCCCTTCTATCATGTGTTGTGTGTTTCCTTCTTTTGATATTTCTTTCTTAAAGTTTTATATGACTCTGCAAGGCCCAATGGATAAGGCACTAGTCAATGAATTACAGAACCTAGAGATTGAGATTCTAGATTCCCATGTTATGTCTTCACTACGCTCATTCCATGTCATGTCCCCAAGCTAGAGCCAGTTGTTGTCACCCTCAAAATCCCCCCCTCATTTTTTAAGTCAAATTCAAAAATTTTGAGCTCACACCCTCCAGAAGTGTTCAAGTAAAGTTGGAAGTCTGAAAAGATAGAGAAATTCATGCTTCGAAGTTGTTTAAACTCTCTAATCTGCATGTTTTGATAAATTTTCCATTTTCCTATTTGGACACGCGAAAAATTTATTTTTTTCCTCATCTGAATGAAATTATCAATCTTTCTATGGCCATGGATTTTGAAACTTGTATTAGTTTCAATTCTTTGGTTCATGAAAGAAATTTGAAAATCGGGTGGAAGATGGTGGAGTTTTCTTCTTCTCTGCATTTTTTCCATAGTCGTGAATGACGGGTGTTTTCTTCCTGTCAAATTTTGGCTCCATTATCCATGGGTACGTGGACATATCTAATTGGAGGTGGGGTGGAGCAATTTGTGTTTTTGAGCCTCTTTGTAAAAAAGGCGTAAAGTCATAAAGTGACCCATAGCCCCGATCATGCTAAGAGGAAAAAGTCAAATGTTGAGCCCGCATCAAAAGATTCAAAGTGGGGAGGTGGATCATCAGGGAGATTTGAGAATTTGAGCCTTTTTCATTAAAGGGGCTTAAAGTTAAAAAGTGACCCGCAACCCCACCAAACACAAAGGAAAAAGTCAAATGTTGAGCCCACATCAAAAGAGTCAAAGCGGGGAGGCGGATCGTCGAGGAGATTTGAGAATTTGAGCCTTTTTCATTAAAGGGGATTAAAGTTAAAAAGCGACCCGTAGCCCCGCCAAGCACAAAGGAAAAATTCAAATCTCGATCCCACCGTTGGAAAGTCAAAGCGGGTCGGTGGAGAAATTTGTGTTTTTGAGCCCGCATTGAAAAAAGATAGAATTATAAAAGTGGCCCGCGACTCTTTATCCACTCAAGTGAGGCCACGTGTCAAGACCATATCAAAAGCGGGTGCACGGGCCAAAATGTCCCAAAATGCCAAATCTCTATAAAGTCACAAAATGCAAAAGGTATCCTTCACGTCCACTCCAGTAAATTATTCCCACATGGACGACTCTAGTTTAAAGTTTCCAAGGCAAGATGAATAATTCAAATTCAAAGTTACAAAATGAGTGTAATGGCTACATTATGAAAAGTCTAGTTTTTTTGCCATTGGCATTTCTTCACGAATCAAGAATCTGAATGGATGCGAATGACTAAAAAGATTGTAAACCGTTTCTTGCTAACAAAGAAGAAGTTGTAACTATTTCTTGTAAGATATTTAATGGCTTCTTCATGCCATTGTAAGGGGTTGGTGATTGATCTTGTAAACTCAAGAGTATATTGTACTTTGAGAGAACAAAGGAGATAGCCATTTTTCTTCCATTCCCCCTTTTTCTGAATTTCCTCCATTTCATCTACCTAAGTTTTACTTTAAATATTGATCATGGATATCTCTCTTAGATGGTAGATACAAATGTTAGTTATGAACAACAAGTTACTCAAAGATTGTTTCATCTACCTAAGTTTTACTTTTGTATGTATTACCAAATAGTAATTTATCATAACCAATTGTTATATATTTTTATTCTCTATTGGAAATAATTTTGGTATCTTTATTTTTATTTTCAAATATGTTATGGATTTTGACATTGTATTTCATATATCAAAAAAATTTAAAACGCCATAGAAGTTACAAACATAGTATTTATATTAATATAGAGCCATGAAATATTTTACATTTATGTGAATCATTTACAATACTTTACAAAATATCGAACTCAAAAATTATAACTCAATTGTTTCATAAAATTACAATATTATAAAATATAAAGGCAATTATTGTATATCTCATTCTTTATAAATGTGAGGAGTGTATATCTACTTTTCCTTTGCAAAATATGTTCCCTCCCCTACCTTGTATTATATTTTAAAGTTCCTAATTAAGAAGATCCTCGATTGTGGCATTGATCTGGAAATATCATGTCTCGATCTTCATTGGTCGCATCTTGTTACGAAAAAACTAGGATCCACATCATTTTTTTGCTTGAACAAAAAATTTGATCCTTAATTATCTTATTCAATGCGTTTTTGTTTATTTAATAACACGAGTTTTTCCTTTAGTGAAATATATGCATGTAAAATTTTGTGTGCATTTTCAAGTGGACATTAAAACCAATGCTTCATTATTCAAATTTTAATATTTTGGATACAATTGAACAAAGAAATATAAAATAAAAATTACAATAACTGAAATGTAATTTCCAAAAAAACTATAACTTACCACAACCTTTTATTTTTTTGCATTTTTATTATGACAAGGTCTTTGTCTTTAGCCCATTTTTTTAGTAGGCTTGGACTTCAAAATTTAAATTTTATAACTCGTTTAACATGATATCCAAAACATTATCATTGTATTCATTACTAACACAAATAGCACCTAATACATCTTGATTCATTAAAACATAAAGTTTTTCCATTTCATTTGAACTTATGAAGATAGAGAGTTTCATTGGGAATGGTTATGAAAATGGGAATTTAGTTCCTTTATCAAATTTTTAGCCCGAAACTCCCATATTTTCAAATTATCTATATCTTAAATAATGATTTCATTAATGGCCACATATCAACTATATGACAATAAATTATGAAGTGGAAATGAAGTTATTTCATCATAATATTGTGGAATTTATGGGGAGTGGGTCCGTAGGAAGGAGACTTGTGTGTCTGTTATTTTAGTAAAATAGACTAAGGCACTGTGAATCTGAATCATATCATGGGGTAAAATGTTTTATTTTGGAACCACTCTTAATCCCTAAATAATCATCATCAATATCAATTTGGTGTAAAATTGTGGTGTCTATTGCATTGGGGACACCAAAGTAAGAGAAATATTGGGAAACTTTGTAGTTGTTAAGTGCATTTTGATAAGAAATTTTCATATAATAAATGAATAATTTGTAGAATATAACACAACACAAGAGATATGGGTAGGACAAGATGCCCAAATAACAAGGTAGGGTAAATCATTCAATATAAGGAAGGAGTAACAATCCCAAGATGGGAATCCACTTCGAGGGGAACACCTCCAATATATCTCTACCAAGTAGAAGACTCAACTCATACCTCCATGACATTGATACTCACCTCCTTTATATAGACATACATTACTCTTAATAGATGGGTAACACCTAATCCCAATGTAGGTTGACTCATTACCGATCTATTCATGTGTATAATAGAGTTGCCACATGTCAACATTTCATCTCGTAACACTTCACAAGAATTTTTTTTTTTTTGAAAAGTGCTTTCTAGTTCTCTTCTCCTAATTCTTATGGGATTTAGTAATGCTCGGTGTCACCGATCTATTCATTCCAAGGAACCGATCTATTCATGTGTATAATAATTGGCGTTACCATCATTCATCTTGTGGCATCACGCTCCCTTAGACTAGGTGACATTAGACAACTAGGCAATAGGACAATGCAATCAAGACTTGTGATACTTTGGCCAAAGATTTGAAACATCTTATTCATGTCTCTTATTCCTTGACGGCATACTCGTCAAACTGGAATACGTCCTTCATCCCACTCCGATGTTATATAGAACATCTTATACTGACTTCGTCGGTCTCCCTATCCCAAGTTTTCACTTAGGAATGGGTTAACATCATACTCACGTTATAAGGATGCTCTTGAAGACTAGGGGTAAGATGACATACTGGGTCACCCACTATTACCCCGTGTGTCAAGGTACCCCAAGTCTCAAAGAGGCTGCCTCATAGCATGTCTATGGTCCTAACCGGTCCCAAAGGAAAATCTTGTTTGAGTTTTAGGTGTAAATCTTAACGATCAATGCAAAAGGGTGTTGCCATAAGTCACCTGCATTGTTGTATCCTCGAGAAGATCCTAATCTTCTCGAAGGTACAACCTTGCAGTTGTCATGTGTCAACATCCTACAATACTGCCTCGGAAAGATTTACATAACTTCAAGAAGTTACTTAAGTTGAGTTGAATTTGAATTAAAGGCCCTCCTAACTGGGTAGTCTTTTCCCAACCCAGAATTTCACACCTTTGAGTTGCCTTATGTAATTAAGTTCAATTTTCACAAAGAGAAGTTTAATAAGATTTGTGACCTCGTCAAGGTGTCCATCGGTTCCTAATAATCTTATTTCCTCATAATAGGGCAATAGCCCTAAGTTCTCTCATAAGGAAGCTAACTAACCCGTAAGGGTTCATATCAACCCTGAAGACTGAATATATCAGACTTATTGCCAATAAGACATGGTGAATTTAATCCATCCATTACATTGCTTTGACTTATAACATTATTAAGGATTAGTATAATGCTCATCGAGTTATAGCTACTTGTTAGGGCATAAATCAACCCCAACTTCCATAGAAATGTAGTGAACTAATTTTCAAATTAGCCATATTCATAATATAAAAGAATTACTAGCAAACATGGAGTAATCAGTCACATAATTTTTACAAGGCTTACTTAGGGAATCCATTTAGATCCCATGGCGTATAATAATAAAAATGCACTCTTATTCATCCAGACGTGAGAAGATCAACTCAACAATTAAGAACATAGCCATGTAAGAAAACATTTCTCCATTTCTTTTAATCTCAACCTATACCATTACAATTTATGCACTAAGGCATATTTTAATACAATAAACATCAATAAAAGAACAACTTTCTTCCTATAGTACAATTAGAGAGATCCTGTCGTAATTCATCATAAAAATCAGATTAAACATTCTGAGCATCATATCAGATCTGCGTGCCTTTACCACTTACGATGACCATCTGCAAAAATTGCTAGCACAGTCAGTTCAATGAACTGAGCATGATAAGCACTAATTCTTAAAACAATTGCATTCCACCAATTGTTTCCATTAAACAACCTGTTTAAATGAAATCATTTCATCAAACCTAAAAACATGAATCACACTAATTAACCTTCTACCATACATGACTTTATAACATAACTTCATATTATAACTACCATATCAACTTTAATCTTTTCGGATGATTCATCTTATATTAGAGACTAAGAAGAAACAAAATGAATCTAAAATATCCATCCATCCGAAAACCAAGGACAATATCAATCCTAATAAAATTACTCCATTCAAGAATGAATTCTTACCAGTACGTGTATCCAACAGATGTGCATTTAACAATTCAAGCAAAGACAGATTATAGCCTCTAGCAAGTTCAACTGATGGATTTCCTTTATACTCATTGCATTATTTCAATGACATTGATAAGTATACAAACTTCTACTACAATACTACTTTTATACAAGTAGATAACTGAATAACTCAAACAGGGTAATAATATAACTATAGATAAGGAAAGGAGACTTCGGTCAAGACTCAACACTTACCACTCTCTCCCCATAAATTTAACAGTCTATTCATCTTATACCCATACCGTAGAGTTCTCATGGAGATACAAAAGAAGGGAGCACTCATAATTTCCAGAAAGGGAGAGAATACTTTCGTATTCCAAAAATCCTATATCAACATATACTTTACAACTAAGAGAAAGAAACAGAGGCATTCAGATCTCCATTCCAAACAAGTTCAGGACTGTACCAACTTCCCAGGAGTAATGCATATACAATCGATCTTGAATTCAATTAGGGAAGAAGAGAAAGCAAGAAAATCAACACCCAAGTTTACCATTAGCTCCAATCTGGTAGAACTATTTAAAAGGTCACCCTTAGATCCCTAGGGTCTTGCAATTGCATATTAACAAAAGCCACAGATTGTTATAAACGAAATACATATACGTTCAAATATCAGTCCACAATCCTGATCCAATTAAAATAGTCTACCCTTCACCTAGGACTCGAATCATTTTAGACTACGAGTTAGGGTAACTGCTATCGTTACTCACCAATAGGTTACACTAACTATTTACACTGGATAATTTGTTATTGCGTTCAAGGATACCAAACAAATAGCACTTCCAGTGTTAATAGATGAATTCTATTGATAGATTTCAAGGTCACTACAGGCAACATCAACACAGTCATTCATATTCTAATATAAAAACTAATTTCCATTCGTGCAGACCTAAGATCACCCACAAATTGTTAGGGAACAGAGTTCATCAAGTAAATTTTCACTGGGTCACAACTGTGTTCTAATATCCAAGTAAAAATCATAAAGAAAACAACAACTACACCAAATATTTCATCACTTACAGAACCCATAATCAATGACCATCCAGACCCTTTTCAACAGAGGTACAGGCTTAGTATTCAAACATATTTCTTACGCATGCGACTAAACCAGTCGAGCTCTATAGAAGGAACTACAGTTTCATCACAATCCAACTATATATTCACCTGAAGCTGTCAAGCAATAAAAGAGCTCATACGGCTAAGCAATAATCAATAAACCAACCAAATTAGACACAACAATTCTTTCCGTGTCATTCTCCAAACACGAAATCATCCAACACAATGTCTAACATGGTACAGTTTGGAAACTCATTACCTCAGTCAAACAAAGAGACATAAAACACGTCTACAGAAGATGATACACATATAGTATTCACAGCAAGGCGAGAAAACAAAAGAAACAGATTCAACATGGTCTACGTATAACCAAGGATTCCCAATTCAACAAGAAAAGAAGAAAACCAATACTTGCTATCAGCCAGCCAAGCCGACTGTACAAAAATCATCTGAACAGAGTTGTTCTAATGAAAGCATTTAAAGGAAAGCAAGATTTTTAAAAGTTAGGGCCTATCATGCCTGATAGTGTCGCTTAAAAATTTGAAGAAGACCTCTGAATGTGCTCGCACCTTCTCTTCTTCTTCCATGAAAGATTAAACAACAATAAATTGTTACCTCCATGCCTTATATACTTCCCCGACAGAGAAGGAAGCTAGAAACTCTCAAAGTTGCCATGCAACACAGAGTAGATGGCTGGTTCGAAGAACCAGTGCTCAAGCAGAGTGAAAAATGGAATGCATGGAAAACCAAACAACCAAACAATATTCCTCTTGCATGCCTTCCCAAGCAATCCGCGCTCGGGAACCAAAGTTCATTAATTGCATTAACTTCCATCCTCCCACCTATTTTCCATTGCCACCGACCGCCAAAATTGGTGATCGCCACAAGAAAACAAACAAACATTCCCATCCTTGGTGATACTGCCACGTCAGGTTATATTAGCCGTTTGTAACCTCCGCCAAACCTGACAGCACTCCAAGTCCTTCAACCTTATCCCCCTCTTAAATGCCATGGAAACCACCACCCATGACTCGCGACCCTTCTTAGGTCCCCCTCCCTTCTTATCATTAGTTAAGATAGGTTAGAAACTTAGGCTAGCTCATAGGGTATGACATTAGTCTCACTTCCATAGCGCTAGGTGTAGTTAACCCTTAGGAGCATTAAGCTCATAGTTTAGGGCTAGGTTAGATTAGCAATTATTTTAACCAATAGGTTATAGTTTAGGTTGAGACTATTAACCTTAACGAATCTAGTCTAGGTCCCCAAAATAGGACCAATCAGTGTTAGAGTCCATACCGGATAAACATTCCTGTAAGGAGTCTATTTGGCATCAATAAATTAAGCTTTCGGTATAAACATAAACATCTTACCTGGCTTAAGGTCCAGGCCTTCCTGATGTTACGATATCTGGAACCAAATTCCATTTATCATGATCAGCCTGAGTTAAACTCGGGATTGATCATTCAAAACTCATTCAGACCTTGTAACTTTCGTAAGGTCAATAAATTTTGTTCATCCTTAATAAACTTAAAACATTCCTTGGATCAATGCAACTGATCCAAGGCTGAGTCACAAAGGTGGATAAATCCCAATTCATCCAGAAATCAGGTTGAGAACTCAAATGCAAGAATGAAAGAAACAAAAGAGTCCAAGCATATTCCGGCTCAGTCAAAGATCTTCAAGAGCAAAGAGGATACAATCCATATCAAGCATGACTTCCCAAAACCAAAGGAACATGTCCTTATACAGAAGAAATCATTTATCAATACTTGAATGCTCTGGAGAAAGTAACAATAGTTCGGGGTGTTACATGCTTCCCTCCTAAAAGATTCATCGTCCCGATGATTACATCCCTTGATTTACCTTCAGGTCAATCAATTCATTGGTTCACAAAACAAATTACTATTTTCAACTCGAATAATTCCAGAAATCAATAACATGATACAATTTATTCAACCTGATAATGTTTGCCCCAAAGATGGCTTACATAAAGACATGAAAAGATAAATCCATAATATATTATATTTTTTTGTCAACAGATTCCATTCTATTCAAAAAGAAAGGGAAAAGCAATTTTCATCTCTTCTAGATTTTCCCAAGTTGCACTTTCTTCATTAAACTGGTCCCACTGGACCTTACATTGCCGTATTTCATGATTTCTCAAATGCAATTGGTGAGTTTCCAGCACTCGTGTGGGTTTAACCATGATTATTCCTGGGTCTTGGACCTGCAAGGAATTCCAATTTAAAACATGTGACAAGTCTGAAATGTATTTCTTAAGCAAAGAAATATGGAAAACATCATGCATGCGAGACAAAGCAGGTGGTAATGCTAATCGGTAAGCTACAGGATTGATTACTTGACAATTTGAAAGGTCCCACATAACGAGGTGATAACTTGGCAGCCTTGCCAAAAGTTATAGAACTCTTTCTGGGTTTAACACGAAGAAAAACCTTTTCACCAAGTTCAAACTTTCGATCAACCCGCTTTAGGTCAGCATAGCTCTTCTACCTATCTACTGCTTCTTTCAATCATTCACGAATCATTTTAACTTGTTGTTCCATTTCAGTGAGGATTTCTGGTCCAATTACCACTCTATCCTCAATACTATCCCAACTAACAGGGGTTCTGCACTTTCTTCCATAAAGTGCCTCAAAAGGTGCCATTTTAAGAGAAGAGTGATATGTGTTGTTGTATGCAAACTCAACTAATGGGAGATATTCTTCCCATTTATACTGTTGATCCATGCAATACATTCGTAACATATCTTCCAACACCTGATTTACTCTCTCAGTTTGTCCATCCATTTCTGGATGATATGTAACTGAAGTTTAGTTTAGTTCCAAGAGCTGTATTAAGTGTTTGCCAAAATCTTGATGTCATTCTAGGATCCTCATCGATATAATCAATTCTAGTACTCCATGTAACCTGAAAATTTCATGCACAAATATTTTGGCTAACACTGGAGAATCATCCTTTAGATTTCCAGTGATGAAATGAGCTACCTTTGTTAGTTTGTCTACAACTACCAAGATAACATCATGTTTATTTCTCGACATAGGCAGCCCTTGTACAAAGTCCATGCTTATTACTTGCCATTTATACTGCGGTATGCTATGGGGATATAATAGACCAGCAGGGTGCATGTGTTCTACCTTAACCCGCTGACATTCCAGACAATGAGTCACAAAATCAATAACATCCTTTTTCATTCCTTTCTAGAAGTATTGTTGTTTTAGATCAGCAAGCATTTTAGTAATACCCGGGTGTCCAGAAAAGGGTGAATTATGAAATTCAACTAACAATTTCTTTCTCAAATCATTTAGCAAAGGTACGTATACTCTATTTTCATAACGTAAGATTCCTTCATTATCAAAATGAAAACCTTTATACCTTTCATCTTTTGGTTCTGCAGCAAGTGCTGCTTTTACTTGTTGAAAGTATATATCAGATTCTGAGGCACTTTTTACCTCATCTTTAAACTAAGTTCTTAATGTTATAAGAGCAGAAATGTGCTTCCTACGACTTAGAGCATCTGCTACTCTATTCTCTTTTCCTTTGATGTAGCTAATATCAAAATCATATTGAGACAAAAACTCTAACCACCTTCGTTGTCTTGCATTTAGATTAGGCTGAGTGAAAATATATTTCAGCCCTAAATGATCAGTTTTCAACTCAAAAGGTTTCCCAAGTAAATAGTGTCTCCAAACTTGAAGCGCATGAACAATTACAGCAAGCTCTAAATCATGAGGGGCATAATTCAGCTCATGTAACTTAAGTTTTCTACTTTCATATGCTATGACTTGATTATTTTGTAACAAAACACCTCCAAGGCCTTCCCCAGAAGCATCCGTTACAACATTAAAGTCTCCATTAGGGTCCATGTACAGCTAATATAGGTGTTGAAGTCAACTGACTTTTCAAACTTTTAAAAGTAGTTTCACACTTATCATTCCAAATAAATTTCCTATCCTTCTTCTGTAATGAAGTTATCTAAAAACCACTTTAGAAAAATCCTTAACAAATTTTCTATAATAACCAGAAGGCCCATGAAGCTTCTTACTTCATGTACATTCTTTAGTGCAGGCCACTCGGTTATTACCACTATTTTTGAAGGATCTACTACAATTCCTTCTTTACTAATGACATGACCCAAATAGTGAACTTCAGATCAAAGAAAGAACATTTGGATAACTTACCGTATAACTTTCTTTTTCTCAAAATTTCCAAAACTATCTTCAAATGCTCATTGTGCTCTTCAACACTTTTAGAATATATGAGAATATCATCTAAGAATACAAGCACAAACTTGTCCAAATATTCTTGAAAGATATTATTCATTAAGTTCATAAAATTTGCTGGGTGCATTAGTTAATCCAAAGGGTAAAACCGTGAATTCATAATGTCCGTACCTGGTTCGGAAAGATGTTTTATGAATATCTTCTTCCTTAATTCTTAATTGATGGTACCCAGATCGAAGATCTATCTTGGAATAAACCGATGCTCCACGCATCTGATCAAATAGATCGTCAATTCTTGGAAGTGGGTATCTATTCTTGATTGTTGCTTTGTTTAACATCCGATAATCAATACACAGTCTAAGTGTTCCATCTTTCTTCTTCACAAATATTACTGGCGCTCCCCAAGGTGAAACACTTGGCCTAATCAAACCTTTAGACAAAAGTTCTTGCAATTGTGCCTTAAGCTCGACTAACTTTGTAGTAGTCATCTGATAAGGTGCTTTAGAAATGGGTTCCGTCCCTGGTTTGATTTCAATGGTGAAGTCAAATTCCCTTTTGGGTGGTAAACCTGGTAATTCCTCCGGAAATACATCCTTGAAACTTTGCAAAAGTGGGTATCATTTCATGGAATCACCATCTTCTTCTGCAAATTTAGATATCTTTACTGCATATAAGGTACATCCTTTGTTTTTAGCCTTTTTAAGTTGCATAGCTGACAGTTTTCTAACTGAAATTTCCCATTTCACACCTTGAATTTCTGTTGTTTTCAGCCGATCATCTAAACATCTTATATTCTTTTCAAAGTAGTCTACTTTTGCTTTATGATCAGCTAACCAATTGACGCCGATGACAACGTCATAGGATCCCAAAGGTGCAACATAGAGGTCAACTTCCGTGGAAAAGTTAGGTAAGTCAAGGACTGCCCCAAAAAGACACATACTCACTGTATGAACAAAGTTATTACCATACTGTACAGTCCAAGATTTATCCATTTTTCCATCTTTTCTTTTAAGTTTAAAAGCAAGTTTACTAGAAATAAAACATTCAGTAGCTCCTGTATCAAAAAGAATAGTGACAGGTATGCCAAATAACTTACCCGGAACTCTATAGGTGTCACTTGCTTTTCAACTTGCTTGTCTGCTATTGCAGCATGTATCTTATGTTGCTGATTACGATCATCCTTCTTCAAAGGGCACTGATTTGCGTAGTGATCTTTGCCACAATTATAAAGAGCCTCCTACAGTCCCTTTTTAGGCTCAAAATTACTTCCAGCCTTAAAATTATCACGTTGTCCTCCATAGGGCTTCTGCCCATTGTTATAATTCTTGGCAAAACTATCCCTTACATTTCCAGTAGGCTTATTCAGCTGTCGTTTTCTTATTATTATCCACTGGAAACTTACTTTTGTTTCCAAATTTTTCCATGGCCCCTTCTTGGGTGCAAGTGAAGTTGAAGAAGGGTTTGCAACCTTCTTCCGCACTTCCTCTTTATGAGCAGAAATAGCCTTTAATTTTTGTTCTTGCCTTATGGATTTTTCAACAACCCCTTCCATAGTGGTTGGGCTGTGAACATCGACCTCTCCTCCTATCACGGGATTTAGTCCCATGATGAATTTCGTATTCTGAACTTCTCGTCAGTTTGATACTGCGGTACGTACTTGAGAAGTTTCGTAAACCGCTCCCAAATATTCGCCATTAATTAGCTTTCCTTGAACTAAGTTCTGGAATTCTGTCATTTTCTGATCATAGAAAAGTTGTGGCAGCCAACGTTGCCTAAAATAGCCTTTAAATTGATCCCAAGTGATGTTGGTCTCATCAATATTTAGCTCAGCTTTACGGTTGTCCCACCATGAAGATGCTTCATGGGAAAGCTGATAGGCTCCCCAAATAGCTTTGGTTTCCTCCGAGAAGTTTCTTATTGCAAAGTACTTCTCCATTTCAGTTGAGCCAGTTCTCAGCTCCATCTCCTAATGTGGTGCCATCATATTTAGGTGGACTTATCCTTTTTATATCATTAGTGAGTTCGCTGCCAACCTGGCCTTTTTGTTTTCTGGTTGGACAGGTACATTTCCAATGTTATTACCAACACCCATATCGTGGTTGTCCTCAGGAGGTAGCTAATTGTTGTTACCAGCTTCATCATCCTCCTCATTTCCCATTACTTGCTATTCAAGTACAGCCAAATGATCTCTTGTGTCCAATAGGGCAGAAAGGATCTCATCAAGATTTTGGGTTGTTGCCTCTCCTCCCTCTGGTGGAGCATTATTCGCAATGTTCCCCCTTGTTCTAACCATTTTCTGTTACAAGAAAATTTAGGTTTTTATCAAATTATGGACACAATAGGTCCAAGAGCTGCAACCTTCAGCTCTGATACCAAGATGTAACATCCTCATTTTAGAACATTAGAACAAGAATTTTTTTTTTTTTGAAAAGTGCTTTCTAGTTCTAAATACATAATTTAGAACTCACAGATCATAACAATCATTCTTATAACAGATAACCATATGCAGCTGTAATGACTCGGTGTACCACCGATCTATTCATTCCATGACTCGGTGAACTACCGATCTATTCATGTGTATAATAGAGTTGGCATTTTCATCTGAACACTTCACTCTTGTGGTTCTCTTCCCTAATCTGGGATTTTAGAATGCTCTGTCCAAGGAACCTATCTGAATAATTGTTACCATCATTCATCGGCATCACGTCCCTTAGACTAGGTGACATAGGACAACGCAATCAGCAGCTTGTGATACTTTGGCCAAAGATTTGAAACATATTGTTCATGTCTCTTATTCCTTGACGGCATACTCATCAATCTGGAATACGTCCTTCACCCCACTCGATGTTATATAGAACATCTTATACTGACTTCTGTCAGTCTCCCCTGTCCCAAGTTTTCACTTAGGAACGGGTTAATATCATACTCATGTTATAAGGATGCTCTTGAAGACTAGGGGTAAGCTGACATACTGGGTCACCCACTGTTACCCCATGTGTCAAGGTACCCCGAGTCTCAAAGGGCTGCCTCATAGCATGTCTATGGTCCTAACCGGTCCCAAAGGAAAATCTTGTTCGAGTTTCAGGTGTAAATCTTAACGATCAATGCAAAAGGGTGTTGCCATAAGTCACCTACATTGTTGTATCCTCGAGAAGATCCTAATCTTCTCGAAGGTACAACCTTGCAGTTGTCATGTGTCAACATCCTACAATACTGCCTCGAAAAGATTTACATAACTTCAAGAAGTTACTTAAGTTGAGTTGAATTTGAATTAAAGGCCCTCCTAACTGGGTAGTCTTTTCCCAACCCATAATTTCACACCTTTGAGTTGCCTTATGTAATTAAGTTCAATTTTCACAGAGAGAAGTTTAATAAGATTTGATGACCTCGTCAAGGTGTCCATCGGTTCCTAATAATCTTATTTCCTCATAATAGGGCAATAGCCCTAAGTTCTCTCATAAGGAAGCTAACTAACCCATAAGGGTTCATATCAACCCTGAAGACTGAATATATCAGACTTATTGCCAATAAGACATGGTGAATTTAATCCATCCATTACATTGCTTTGACTTATAACATTATTAAGGATTAGTATAATGCTCATCGAGTTATAGCTACTTGTTAGGGCATAAATCAACCCCAACTTCCATAGAAATGCAGTGAACTAATTTTCATTTAGCCATATTCATATTATAAAAGAATTACTAGCAAACATGGAGTAATCAGTCACATAATTTTTACAAGGCTTACTTAGGGATTCCATTTAGATCCCATGGCGTAAAATAATAAAAATGCACTCTTATTCATCCAGACGCGAGAAGATCAACTCAACAATTAAGAACATAGCCATGTAAGAAACATTTCTCCATTTCTTTTAATCTCAACCTATACCATTACAATTTATGCACTAAGGCATATTTTAATACAATAAACATCAATAAAAGAACAAATTTCTTCCTATAGTACAATTAGAGAGATCCTGTCGTAATTCATCATAAAAATCAGATTAAACATTCTGAGCATCATATCAAATCTGCGTGCCTTTACCACTTACGATGACCATCTGCAAAAATTGCTAGCATAGGTCAATTCAGTGAACTGAGCATGATAAGCACTAATTCTTAAAACAATTGCATTCCACCAATTTTTTCCATTAAACAACCTGTTTAAATGAAATCATTTCATCAAACCTAAAAACGTGAATCACACTAATTAACCTTCTACCATACATGACTTTATAACATAACTTCATATTATAACTACCATATCAACTTTAATCTTTTCGGATGATTCATCTTATATTAGAGACTAAGAAGAAACAAAATGAATCTAAAATATCCATCCATCTGAAAACCAAGGACAGTAACAATCCAATAAAATTACTCCATTCAAGAATGAATTCTTACCAGTACGTGTATCCAATAGATGTGCATTTAACAATTCAAACAAAGACAGATTATAGCCTCTAGCAAGTTCAACTGATGAAATTCCTTTATACTCATTGCATTATTTCAATGACATTGATAAGTATACCAACTTCTACTACAATACTACTTTTATAAAGCAGGTAACTGTATAACTCAAACAGGGTAATAATATAACCGTAGATAAGGAAAGGAGACTTCGGTCCAGACTCAAGCACTTACCACCCTCTCCTCATAAATTTGACAGTCTATTCATCTTATACCCCTACCGTAGAGTTCTCATGGAGATACAAAAGAAGGGAGCACTCATAATTTCCAGAAAGGGAGAGAATACTTTCGTATTCCAAAAATCCTATATCAACATATACTTTACAACTTAAGAGAGAAAGAAACAAAGGCATTCAAATATCCATTCCAAACAAGTTCAAGACTGTACCAACTTCCTAGGAGTAATGCATATACAATCAATCTTGAATTCAATTAGGGAAGAAGAGAAAGCAAGAAAATCAACACCCAAGTTTACCATTAGCTCCAATCTGGTAGAACTGTTTAAAAGGTCGCCCTTAGATCCCTAGGGTCTTGCAATTGCATATTAACAAAAGCCACAGATTGTTATAAACAAAATACATATACGTTCAAATATCAGTCCACAATCTTGATCCAATTAAAACAGTCTACCCTTCACCCAGGACTCAAATCATTTTAGACTACGAGTTAGGGTAACTGCTATCGTTACTCACTAATAGGTTACATTAACTATTACCAAGGATTCCCAATTCAACAAGAAAAGAAGAAAACCAATACTTGCTATCATCCAGCCGATAGATACAAAAATCATCTCGAACATAGTTGTTCTAATGAAAGCATTTAAAGGAAATCAAGATTTTTAAAAGTTAGGGCCTATCATGCCTGATAGTGTCGCTTAAAAATTCGAAGAAGACCTCTCGAATGTGCTCTCACCTTCTCTTCTTCTTCCATGAAAGATTAAACAACAATAAATTGTTACCTCCATGCCTTATATATTTCCCATGATGAGAGAAGGAAGCTAGTATTCAAAACGCTCAAGGTTGCCATGCAACACGAGTAGTACACTGGTTCGCAGAACCAATGCTCAAGCAAAGTGAAAAATGGAATGCATGGAAAACCCAACAACCAAACAATATTCCTCTTGCATGCCTTCCCAAGAAATCTGCGCTCGGGAACCAAAGTTCATTAATTGCATTAACTTCCATCCTCCCGCCTATTTTCCATTGCCACCGACCGCCAAAATTGGTGATCGCCACAAGAAAACAAACAAACATTCCCATCCTTGGTGATACTGCCACATCAGGTTATATTAGCCGTTTGTAACCTCCGCCAAACCTGACAGCACTCCAAGTCCTTCAACCTTATCCCCCTCTTAAATGCCATGGAAACCACCACCCATGACTCGCGACCCTTCTTAGTTCCCCCTCCCTTCTTAGCATTAGTTAAGATAGGTTAGAAACTTAGGCTAGCTCATAGGGTATGACATTAGTCTCACTTCCATAGCGCTAGGTGTAGTTAACCCTTAGGAGCATTAAGCTCATAGTTTAGGGTTAGGTTAGATTAGCAATTATTTTAACCAATAGGTTATAGTTTAGGTTGAGACTATTAACCTTAACGAATCTAGTCTAGGTCCCCAAAATAGGACAAATCAGTGTTAGAGTCCATACGGTATAAACATTCCTGTAAGGAGTCTATTTGGCATCAATAAATTAAGCTTTCGGTATAAACATAAACATCTTACCTGGCTTAAGGTCCAGGCCTTCCTGATGTTACGATATTTGGAACCAAATTCCATTTATCATGATCAACCTAAGTTAAACTCCGGGATTGATCATTCAAAACTCATTCAGACCTTGTAACTTTCGTAAGGTCAATAAATTTTGTTCATCCTTAATAAACTTAAAACATTCCTTGGATCAATGCAACTGATCCAAGGCTGAGTCACAAAGGTGGATAAATCCCCAATTCATCCAGAAATCAGGTTGAGAACTCAAATGCAAGAATGAAAGAAACAAAAGAGTCCAAGCATATTCTGGCTCAGTCGAAGATCTTCAAGAGCAAAGAGGATACAATCCATATCAAGCATGACTTCCCAAAACCAAAGGAACATGTCCTTATACAGAAGAAATCATTTATCAATACTTGAATTCTCTGGAGAAAGTAACAACAGTTTGGGTCATTACACAACCCATATACATTATATTATCATATCCCAAGGTACATAGCATTGAGACTTGTTTCAACACATCTGGTGACTCCAAACATCAAGATCTACTGATTTCAATGGTCACGTCTCTTTCATGAGAAGGATTAAAATTAGATAGCGCATGAACCTTGGTGAATGATTTTAATATCTTGATTGTCTCAAGAAGAAGAAGTATATTTGCATGTAGATCCCCATCTCATGTGCTTAGAGAATTTTGACTCCTCCACCTAGAAGATCTTTCGTTCATGTATCCAAATTCCTAAGGCACATTTCTTAGCAAATAAATCTTCCCTTTTTCAACTTGAATGGTGGTAGTCTATTATCCCTGGCATGCAACATGATATACCAATGGATGCACTCAAAAGTATTCCATTTTTCACTGGTGAGAATCAAACTACCCCTATAAATCACATTCAATACATTACAAATGTATGCTCTATTCATCTAGTTACTGAGAGAAGACAATGTAGTAGTTAGTCTCTTAGCTTCTTCACTTAAATAAAAACACTTTAATGGTATAGAATCTTAAGACCTTCCTCTATGCACAATCGGTGATCTATAAACTATCTACTTTGAAATTTTTCACAAAACCACAATTATATTGTTGTTCTACTTTCAAATAGAAAATGACAGTTGAGCTAGTGATTGAATTGTTTATGCCTTAGAATTGAAATTTACAAGAGAAATGAATTAACACACACACATACGCCAAGGATTTTTATCTTGGAAACCTCTAGAGGAGGAAAACCAGTCGGGAAGGGAAAAAAACTCTTTCTTCCCTTTTTGCTTTATTGTCCAATTCAAAATATGAGAGATACAGACTTTACAATAAGTGAGAAAGGAAATTGACAATGTCTCACACTTCCTCCCAACTACTTGACTTCTCTATTCTCAAACTCTTTCTTTTACAAACTCAATTCCAACACTTTATAACTCTTACACTTACTCCCATGAATTCTCTTACTTCTGATGATCAAAACACTCCTTCCTACATGTATTTATAGCCTTTCTCATGTCCTCCCCACTTAATTTGATAACATGCATCAGAATTCTCAAGTTCCAGGCAGATAAATTGATTCAGGGCAAAAAGTCATGTTTCTAGGGTCCCTTCAGCAATTTTTCTAACTCTCCCGTCCAGGTTGAAAAGAGCAAGCTCTGAGAAGATGCGAAGAAGTTGCAGAAGATAAGCTTGGGCCAGGAAAAAATGTGAAAATCGGCTAAGTCCTAGTCCCCTAGGGGACAACGAGAAGATGCGAAGGGACATTTTCAAGGCGGGATTGGGACGCCAAGGCCGGATCGGTGAAAAGCCCAAGTGGCCCAAACAGCAAAGGGACAAGTGGGACAAGAGTGCGCGAAGGACGCGAACCGGCCGGTTCGGCCGAAACAAGAAACTTCAGCACAAGGAAAACTGGGACAAGTGGGACAAATGGACGCGCACGGACGCGAAAGCCCGGATCGGCCGAAAAGGAGAACTTTCGCACTAACTGCTTTGGGACATCTGGGACAAAGATACGCGAACCGGCCGGTTCGGCCAAAATGAGAACAAACAGTCCGGAGGCAAATGGGACATCTGGGCCGCGAGGACGCGAATCGGCCGGATCGGGTGAACCGGAAGAATTTGTCCCGCAAAGCACAGGGACAAGTGGGACAAATGGACGCGAACCGGCCAAATTGGGTAACCGGAAGATTTTGTCCAAGCAAAGACGGGACATCCTGGGACAAATGGACGCAGTGGACGCGAAGGAGCCGAAAGGGCCGAGAACCAACCAAATCATGACACGTGTCACAAGGGAAAAGGTCAAAAGGTCAAAGGGTGAGATTTGAAGGGTCAGCCCGAACCAATGGGATAGTGCCACGTGTCCCAGCTAGGGCCCACAAGGAAATTTCAAAAGAGAGCCCACCGAGAGGTGGAGGAGAGAGAGTTGCTCAAGCTGAATCAGAACCTGCCACGTGTCATCCAGGTGGCAGAGCGCGGGAAGAAATTTAAAAATCCGTTTTCACCTGTTTTGTGCCCTAAATCTTCAGATCGACATATCTTTCGATCCAGAGCTCGGATTTGCACGTTCTTTATATCAACGGAAAGCTTGTGAGATTCTCTACATGATTCTAGGGTCAATCTTGCATTTTGGTTCAGTTTGGAGAGAGAAAATCAAGAAACACCTCTGGCACGAAATAACAAGCAGAAGTAATGCTTCAACAAACAACTTTAATGCAAAGCAGCATGGGCCGCTTCGTTGGACAGCCCGCCATTTTGCCAGGATCCGCCGCTTCTGTCATAATGAGATGAATTGAATGCAACCTGGAGGTGGTTGGAGTAGATTTGGCTTCCCCCTCTCTCTTTCCTCTCTCATTCTTTCTATATATTGTAAAGAGGAGCTTCTTTTCAAGGGTCGAACATTTTTCTGTTTTGCCTCTCCCTTCTTCTCCTCAGGCGAATTTGTGGAGTTCGAACCTCTCATTTGAACTATAATACTATTCTACCTCATGGCATTCTGTAGTGTATTGTATCAATCTTTGGAGCAAGTAATGCATGTCTCGTGGATGATTCTCACCCTCTCTCTGTGTTCATTTTTGCATCCTCCCCGGTCTTTCACCGCAGTTTTGTCATCTCGTGCATGATCTTATATCACATTCAAATGGTCTCGTGTTCACTTTGGAAAATAGGTGTTCTTCATTCCTCCGATGCATCACCTCTATTAGCTTAGATTTATTTTATGCATCTTCTTACCTTGTCTCCTGGCAGATTAGATTAGGTTTTGAGAAAACCCTCGCATATTTCGTGTGCATCTGAACAGAGGAATAGGAACCAGCCTTCTCTTGGAGAATCCTTTCTCATTTTTCAAGTCCCACACTTGGAGAAAGGATTCAATGTTATGCAATCACACTGGATGCCAAAGTGATCAACCTAGAAACCCGACCGCATCCGGGGTGCCGTGATTTTGCACTAACAGCTTTGGCACACTTACGGTGGGACCTAGAGGTCTCATTTTTATTGCAAAGCAAAGTTGATATGCATCTGCTGCAATTTTCTTGCTTGAAAAGAGCTATTATTCGCATATCTGGCGACTCCAAAAGGAAGATCAACTGGTTTCAGCAGTGCAGGCCTGAGAGCTTATGAGAAGAATCACAAGGTCAAGAGTTGGAGAAGAAGAAGTGTTGTTTGAATACCTGCAATTATCTCCAAGAAGAAGGCAAAGAGGAAGAAGGATTCAAAGGTCTCCATCTCCACCAAACAGAACTCTCTCAACTCCTCCACCTGCTCGGCCTTTCATTCAGTATTCAAGAGTCCTTCGACCAATCAGAATGGCGCAACCACTAAATCCCTTTGTCAATTTCACTGGCAGCAGCCCACTTGCCCTCAATGCACAGAATCCAGTTCCAATTGCAGCGTTGAAGAACATTCCATTTTTCACTGGAGAAAATCATACCACTCCTGGTGATCATGTCAAAGACATTGCTAACATCTGTGCAATCCATGAGATAAATGAAATGGATGTGGCTGTCAAATTGCTGGCATCATCATTCAAAGGGAAGGCATTGCAATGGTTCAGGAGCCTTACAGCTGGTTCTATCACAAATTGGAATCAGTTATGCATAGTTCTCCATGAGCAGTTTGGGGAAAAGGGAGACAATTTGTCTCTACTGGAACAATTAACAACTATCAAGAGAGCTCCCAATGAGCAGCTGACTGACTTCAACTTCAGATTTCAAAAGTCTTGGGATAGGATTCCAGTGGCAGTCAGGCCAACAGCAGAAGGTGCTTTTCTATACTATCTTAAAGCTTTGAATTCTGATATTTCTATGTTAATTCAATCAATGGGAGGCACAACCTTACCTGCTGCTTATAGCATTGCCATTAGAGCTGAAAACTGTCTTATTCAAGCTGGTAAATTGGCTCCTAGGCCTCCAATGCCATTATATCCAAGTTTAGAGAACCCAGGTACTAGTCAAGTACCTGTCTTAGCTCCTTCTCCCACTCCTAGAAATCAGAGTTCAAATGAAGCTTCCACTTCATCTCCAAGTGCCCCAAATGAGCTTCAAGAGGTCATGAAGCAACTGCAAAATTTAGGTAATGAGCTGGTCACACTCAAGAGACAGCAAGCTCAAGGTTTTAGACCTTCATATCAGCCTCAAGCTCAACCTAATAGGCAGCTATATCAGCCTCAAAGGCCACCCAATCCAGCTGCAAATCAGAATCAAGCAAGGCCTCCTGCCAATAGACCATTCCAGCCCTATAATCCAAATGCCATATCTCGCTCTAAGGCATTAGTACCAAAGACAAAACAACATTGCCCAGGAGTATGATTGGTGTTTTCCATGTAATGAGCCTCATAATCAATCCATGTGCTTCAATGGTGCTTTGACTCAAGCTTTAATGGTAACAACTACTGGTGTGGAGGGTGAGAACAATCAAGAAAACAGCCAACAACAAGAAACATTCCAACAGCAATCAGCCCCAAATGACACCACATTGGTAAATTGGCAAGCAGAGGATTTTTGTGGCATGAACCAGGTAGTTTCTCAAGGTGTTGCAGCAAACACAAGGTCAAAAAGGAGAAATTTGGGTGAAGAGCAGCCATTAGCCCCAGCCAATCCACAACCTTCCACGGCTCCACAAATGATTGGCAAGCAAAGTCCCGTTTCAAATGCACAAGGGCAGCCAAGAACAGCCCCTAGGCCAACTCAAATGCCAGCTGTTGCTGCCCACATACAAGGAGTAAATGTGCAAACCAAGGGATAGTAGAGAGATCCTTCATCACCATTCAGTATCATTGATCAGATGAAGAAGACAAACGTCAATATATCTATGTGGGAATCCCTATCCATCCTGTGCCAAAGAGATTCGCCGCAAGCGCCATGAAGGATCAAGCCAACTTCAATCAGCAGATGCAAGACAAAGTGCTTACAAATGCTGCCCAATCTAAAGGAAATCATGGAGGACAACAAGGTAAGATGTTGAAACCCCCTCCTTTCTATGTTTCATTAATCATTGGAAATCAGCTAGTGCATAATTGCATGATTGATTCTGGAGCAAGTAGCTCTGTCATGCCCAAACAAATAGCTGATCAGCTAGGGCTTCAGTATGAAACAACATCCAAAGGGGTAGTGCAGTTGGATGGGACAGCAATAGCAACAGTTGGAGTGATTAGAAATTTGAGTCTTACCTTGCACGCATGTCCAAATGTTGTTGTTTTACAAGATGTGTCAGTCATAGACCTTCCACCACTCTTTGCCCTATGTTTGTCAAGGGACTTCACTGCCAAGATTGGGGGATATTTGTCCGCTGATTGGTCTCACATGCTATTCAGGACAAGATATGGAACTAAGACCACAATCAGTCTGAACCTATTGCAAACTTCCATATTGAGCCCTACACTCCAAGTCAGATTAATGCCAATTGCTCAGCATTTGATCAAGAAGATCACCCAAGCACGGATGAAACTGACACTAAAGTTGGAAACATCCCGGATCTAACTCTTGATGAATGGGCAAGCAAGGTGCATGCTTTTGATCCTTATCAAGGAATAGAAGAATCTGAGCTAGGAGTCTATTGTATACACGAAGAAAGTCAACCTATTCCTAGCATCACCAAGCCAAACCACAAGGATGACAATGAGGTATGGCAGCTGTTTTTTGATGGATCAAGGAGTAGACAAGGTGCAGGAGGTGGAGCCGTGCTTGTTTCACCTCAAGGAGTAAAGTACTATTCAGCTTTTAGATTTCAATTTGCATGCTCCAATAACACTGCTGAATATGAAGCCTTGGTGCAAGGGATGCATTGGGCAATCAAGAAAAAAATAAAGAACTTGCAAGTTTTTGGGGACAGTGAATTGATTGTAAATCAGGTCAAGGGACAACATGCTGCCAAAAATGATCTACTCAGGTGCTACAAGAACAGGGTGTGGGACCTCATGGAAGATTTTGAGGGTTTCGGCATCAAAGCCATTCCTAGGAAAGAGAATCAAGTCACGACAAAGCTGCAGCAGCAAAGAGGGGCAGCCTTTGACATTGTAGAAAACATTCAACAAGACAAGGTACAGCCAAACATCCACGTGATTGTGAGGCCTTCGGTGCCGGATAACGATGTCAGTTGGCAAGTATTTGAGAATGACCAGCAAATCATCCATTTCTTGCAAGAAGAAGCTGAGTTCTCAGCTAAGAATCAAGAAAAGTTGGAGCAGCAATATGGTGACCAAGTGATACAGCTGAGAACTGACAAGCTGCCCAAGGGACTTATCACTTTGGAGTCCATTTTTAACCCCAATGATCAGTTTAGAAAGGAGAAAGCAAACATTCAGGTCAAGAGAGAAGATTCGGTATCCATCTTGGTAGAAGAGAACAAGTCATTGCAAATTGGAAAGATGACAACTGAGCAAGAAAGATGTGAGTTCATACAGCTATGTCAAGAGTTCCCTGACGTGTTTGCTTGGAGCTATGAAGACTTGAAAGGTTTCAATCCCAACTTAGCTCAGCATACCATCGAATTGGATCCAAATACTAAGCCTGTCAGGCAGAAACAGAGACCATCAATCCACACATGGAGCCTCTCATGAGGAAAGAATTGGACAAGCTGATTGAGTCAAGAATCATATTCCCAATCAAGCATTCTAGTTGGGTCACAACTTAGTTCCAAATGTAAAGAAGAGTGGAGAGATCAGGCTGTGTGTTGACTTCAGAGATTTGAATAGAGCCTCTCTCAAGGACCATTATCCACTCCCTTCCATGGAGCAAATATTGCAGGTCGTAGCTGGTTCAGAAAGGTTTTCACTACTTGATGGTTACTCAGGCTTCAATCAGATTATGGTAAAGGAGGAAGACCAGTTCAAGACAGCCTTCACAACCAAATGGGGCACATATGCTTACAAGAAGATGCCATTTGGACTATCAAACGCCGGAGCAACATTCCAGCGAGCTATGGATATGGCATTCAAAGGCTTGATCAACAAGATAGTGCTGGTATACCTAGATGATATTACTGTCTTCTCAAAGAATGCAGCAGACCATTTCTTTCACCTCAGGCAAGTGTTTCAGAGGTGTAGAAAGTTTGGAGTGTCCTTAAATCCTAAGAAGTGCATCTTTCTTGCACATGAAGGGAAGCTCCTTGGCCATATTGTCTCCAAGGAAGGATTAGCGATTGATCCAGAGAGGGTTGAAGCCATAAGAGCTCTACCATTGCCAAGCCACAAGAAAGCCCTTCAGAGTTTCCTGGGAAGGATAAACTTTGTTCGGAGGTTTGTCCCAGATTTTGCAGCCCTTGTCAAGCCCATCACCAAAATGTTAAGGAAAAGCATGGCTTTCAAGTGGACGGCAGAAGGCAAGGAGAGTTTTGAAGCAATCAAAGAAGCCATCTCCCAAGCACCCACTCTCATCAACCCAGACTTTTCCAAGGATTTCATCCTCTATGCATTTGGAGGTGATGACACTATTTCTGCCATTCTGGTACAGCAGAACAAAGATAATGATGAACAACCGATTGCCTTCTTCAGCCAGAGCCTAGATGACTGCGAAGTGAGGTACTCTTTTATTGAAAAGCATGTGCTTGCAGTAATCAGAAGCTTGAAGAAATTCAAGCATTTAGTCTCAAACAACAAGGTCCAATTGCTGGTCTCACATGCTGGGGTTAAGGACTTCCTCCTCAACAAGGATTTGAATGAGAAAAGGGCAGGTTGGATCACCCGTGTCATGGAGTATGACATTGAGATCAAGATCACCAAGCTGGTAAGAGGGAAAGGATTGTGTGAGCAGCTGGTTTTGGGGAAGCAAAAGGAAGTATGCAACGAAGAAGAGGCTGTTTTGACAGTTCAAGACAGCCATGAGCCGAGTGGCAGACAAGAAGAAGACAATGCTGCCCCGACTCCTTGCTGGACCCAAGGCATTATGCACTTCCTACAAACAGGCCTGTGCCCTCCAGAAATGAGCAAAGCGAAGAGGAGATACTTCAGGTTGCAGGCTGTTCCATATACCATCATTGATGGAGTTTTGTTCAAGAAGGATGTGAATGGAGTGCTGCTGAGATGCATTAACACAGGTCAGATCCAAAGGGTATTAAAAGAGTTTCATGATGGACCAGCTGGTGGCCATTTTGCACCAAGAGTGACAGCTCTAAAAATCATGAAGGCTGGTTATTATTGGCCTAAAATCTTTAGTGATTGCTATGCATGGATCAAGAGATGTAAGAATTGTGCATTCTTCACAGGAAAAGAGAGACTCGCTGCCCTTCCATTACATCCAATCTCAGTTGACCAGCCATTCATGCAATGGGGTTTAGACTTCATTGGAGCCATCAACCCCAATTCAAGCCAAGGACACAAATGGATTTTGACAGCCACGGACTACTTCACCAGATGGACAGAAGCAGTAGCACTCAAAGAGGCGAATGAGTCTAGCATCTTGGACTTTTACGAGGGGATAACTACCAGATTTGGCGTACCTGCTACAATAATCTCCGATAATGCATGGCATTCATCGGATCTAAGGTGACCGAGTGGGCTGTCAAGAACGGATCTACCTAAGCACTTCATCAAACTATTACCCTCAAGGTAATGGCCAGGCCGAGTCTACAAACAAGAACTTGCTGAGGATCATTAGGAGGACTCTTGATGAGAACCAGAGGGCTTGGCATACCAAACTGAAATCAGCCTTATGGGCTGATAGGATCACTCCCAAAAGATCCACAGGTAATTCTCCATTTAAGCTTGTCTATGGAAGAGAGGCAATCTTGCCCATGTCACTTGAGTTGCCAACATTGGAACTCATGAAGCAGCTGGAGTTGCTTGAATTTGAGCCTATGGAGGTGAGATATGCAGAATTGATGGAGCTGCAAGAGATCAGAAATCAGGCATCCCAAGCAATGGAAAAGGATCAAGCTTTGATCAAGAAGACCTTTGACAGAAAGGCCAAGGATAGATCTTTTCAAGTTGGAGATCTAGTGTTGAAATGGGATGCAGATCGGGCAAAACCAGGAAGGCATTTCAAATTTGATGCCATTTGGAGTGGCCCATACATGGTCACGAAGCGCAAGAGCAGCAATGCTTTCCAATTGGCCTCATTGGATGGTGAAGAACTGCAGATTCCAGTCAATGGAATCTATCTCAAGCGTTGCCTCTAGAGGGAAGTTCACTACCTTGTAAATATTAATTAGATTTTCATTCCTCCAAGTGCTTGTGCACATTGTCCTGTTGTAGTTAGGTTTCAGTTTTCCTAAGTGCTTCGGCACAGGTTTTGCTGCTCTCAGGTTGTTTTCTATAGTTCAGAGTGTTGTTGGAGAAGAAGTTGCAAAGATCGTGCTCGGGATTAGATATCAAGCCTGCTTCGTGTTATTGCTTATGACTCCATGCCCAATAGATCGCTAAAGGCCACTGATCTTCTACCTAGCAGGCAGGTGACCCCACTGAGTCGCCAAATTGTTATCCAAAATTCACCCCAGTGGTTAATTTGATAACATGCATCAGAAATCTCAAGTCCGTGCAGATAAATTGATTCAGGGCAAAAAGTCATGTTTCTAGGGTCCCTTCAGAAATTTTTCTAACTCTCCCGTCCAGGTTGAAAAGAGCAAGCTCTGAGAAGATGCGAAGAAGTTGCAGAAGATAAGCTTGGGCCAGAAAAAATGTGAAAATCGGCTAAGTCCTAGTCCCCGGGACAGTCGGGACATTTGGGACGTCAAGGCGCGGATCGGCCGAAAAGCCTACAGGCGGCCCAAACAGCAAAGGGACAAGTGGGACAAGAGTGCGCGAAGGACGCGAACCGCCGTTCTGGCTGAAACAAGAAACTTCAGCACAAGGAAAACTGGGACAAGTGGGACAAATGGACGCGGCGGACGCGGAAAGCCCGGATCGGCCGAAAAGGAGAACTTTCGCACTAACTGCTTTGGGACATCTGGGACAAAGATACGCGAACCGGCCGGTTCGGCCGAAATGAGAACAAACAGTCCGGAGGCAAATGGGACATCTGGGCCGCGAGGACGCGCGAATCAGCCGGATCGGGTGAACCGGAAGAATTTGTCCCGCAAAGCACAGGGACAAGTGGGACAAATGGACGCGAACCGGCCGAATCGGGCGAACCGGAAGATTTTGTCCCAAGCAGCACTGGGACATCCGGGACAAATGGACGCGGTGGACACGAAGGAGCCGAAAGGGCCGAGAACCAACCAAATCATGACACGTGTCACAAGGGAAAAGGTCAAAAGGTCAAAGGGCGAGATTTGAAGGGTCAGCCCGAACCAATGGGATAGTGCCACGTGTCCCAGCTAGGGCCCACAAGGAAATTTCAAAAGAGAGCCCACCGAGAGGTGGAGGAGAGAGAGTTGCTCAGTGAATCAGAACCTGCCACGTGTCATCCAGGTGGCAGAGCATGGGAAGAAATTTAAAAATCCGTTTTCACCTGTTTTGTGCCCTAAATCTTCAGATCGACATATCTTTCGATCCAGAGCTCGGATTTGCACGTTCTTTATATCAACGGAAAGCTTGTGAGATTCTCTACACGATTCTGGGGTCAATCTTACATTTTGGTTCAGTTTGGAGAGATAAAATCAAGAAACCCTCGCGCGAAATAACAAGCAGAAGTAATGCTTCAACAAACAACTTTAATGCAGCAGACAGTTCGCCGCTTCTGTTGGACAGCCCGCCGTTTTGCCAGGATCCGCCGCTTCTGTCATAATGAGATGAACTGAATGCAACCTGGAGGTGGTTGGAGTAGATTTGGCTTCCCCCTCTCTCTTTCCTCTCTCATTCTTTCTATATATTGTAAAGAGGAGCTTCTTTTCAAGGGTCGAACATTTTTCTGTTTTGCCTCTCCCTTCTTCTCCTCAGGCGAATTTGTGGAGTTCGAACCTCTCATTTGAACTGTAATACTATTCTGCCTCATGGCATTCTGTAGTGTATTGTATCAATCTTTGGAGCAAGTAATGCATGTCTGTGGATGATTCTCAGCCCTCTCTGTGTTCATTTTTACATCCTCCTGGTCTTTCACTGCAGGTTTTGTCATCTGTGCATGATCTTATATCACATTCAAATGGTCTGTGTTCACTTTGGAAAATAGGTGTTATTCATTCCTCGGTGCATCACCTCTATTAGCTTAGATTTATTTTATGCATCTTCTTACCTTGTCTCCTTGGCAGATTAGATTAGGTTTTGAAAACCCTCTACATATTTCGTGTGCATCGAAGCAGAGGAATAGGAACCAGCCTTCTGGAGAATCCTTTCTCAATTTTTCAAGTCCCACACTTGGAGAAAGGATTCAATGTTATGCAATCACACTTTGGATGCCAAAGTTATCAAACTAGAAACCCGACTGCATCCGTAAGTCTTTGTGATTTTGCACTAACAATTACCTCAAGCTTCTCAAACTTCCATTGTTCCCATTCCCTGTGCATGGCTCCCAACATGTTTCTTCCACAACATTCTCTCCCCTAAAGTAGAAATAAGATGAAGAAATGAAACCTTTGATTAGAAAATTTTCCAATAAAGTCATATCTTTAGAAAAATGCTTAAGCCTTTAGAAGTAACTCCAATCAATGATTTAGTCAAATTAATTATCCCCACGTAAATCAATAAATAAATCAAAATTATGGTTAAATCAAAAAAATGATAGATGGAATATCCATAATACATGCGTTCCTCTTCAAATAGTTTCTCATGCACACCCCCTTTTAGTGCTCAATTCAAACAAAGCACTAGTTCTAATACTGAGAATAATGTGATTTCCATGTAACATGCCACACAATCAATATAATTGTGCAAATTCCTTGTGTACGTAAGCCTTCATGATCCATAATACTTCCAACCGTGATCCATTCATGAATGCACATGAAACCGATAATGAAGAAGTGCTTTGGAAGTTATTCGTGAGACTAACTCGATGTTTTTTGGAGTTGATGACTTATACGTAATTAGCCAAGACATGGACGTCTCAAATAGGCCCCACGTACAGGTTACTAAAGATATAAGGTCTAAGAAGAGAATGTTGGAAGTTAATGCATAGGCTTCTACTTCTACTACTCAGAGTAACCCACTTCATAAGTAAAAGGAGGTTGTTAATCCACCCAACATTTTTGGTGCACATGATGACACATGTGAGGTTCCACGTATGGCTACAAATGACATTAGTCGTGTACCTCCTACCTCTATAAATCAAGTTATTGTGCAGCCTTAGGAACCTCCTCTAGCAACAGAGCAATCAAGAAAAGAGAATGTTGCGCCTCAAATTAATAATTTCATGGGTCTTCCATTTAATATTACAGATCAAATGAAGAAGACAAATGTGAATGTCATAATGTGGAATGTCTTGGTTATTCCATCACAACATGACCTCCTCTATGAAAATTTTACGCACCTCCCTCAATTTGATCTAGTTATTTAAAGAACTCAAGTTATTGTCAATTTGTGTCAAGAAGAGGAGAAGCAAGTAAGAAAAATTGTAAAAAAAGATCATTGGGGGTGAATTTGATGTCCATGGTTCTCCTACTTTGGAATTTATTTTTTAAAAGGCCATTAGGAAGGAGCAGAAGCTCCATTGGTATCTGCTCATAAGGATGAGAAGCAGAAGATGAGCTACATATCACCTTCACCAATGTCACCTAGAAAATATTTGTGGAGGAAGGTTGGAAATAAGGCTCAAAATAGCAAATCGACATATTGCTAATTTAAAAATAAATAGACGGGATAACAATGTTGGTAACAACAATTTTGAAAGGAAAAGACCTTTTGGTGGGTGTTTCAAGTGTGGTGGTGAACATTATGCAAAGGATTATACGTTGAGGAAAAAGGAAAATAATGCAGCGTGAAAGAATTTAAGTCGTAGAGGAAAATCATCAAGTTGAAAAAGAAGCAACACTTAATGAAGAGAAAGGTTATCGATCCAAAAAATTTCAAGGAGAAACTAGTTAAATTGATGAAGAAATAAAAAATAGTAGTTTATTTGTGAGTTTAAATGAAAAAAAAATTGTTTTTTATTACTAGAAACTGATATTTGATGATATTTTATGATATATTTCAAATTAATTTATATTTTGGGTAAGTGAATTGACAAAACTCGTCATATTGCTAATTTTTTGGCAAAGTTGGATGATTTTAAGGTTGTTGCAGCCAATAAATTTGAATTCATATGAACTAAAATCTAGAAAAATTGTAAGTTTTTGGATGAAAATGTTGATTGTTCTCCTTAGCTATATGATATTAATTTGTGTTTGATTATTTTGATTGTTATTAATGAGTTAAATCATCGGGACAATGATTCATTAACGAGGGGAAGTATGTCACATCCCAAAATTTCAAAATTTTTCACAAGGATAATTTATAATATTTTAAGTGGTTTGTGAATACGAGGGGAAAGTATTATTGCTTAGTTGAGTTTGCAGCTATACTCACATATGTATAACTTGAAAAGGATATACCTACTTACACATAGTTGTAAGCCCAACTGCATAACAATGTTTGTCTCCAAGAATTTTTGGAGTACCTGAAATTTATAACTTATTCTTGTTATGCTATGATGTATGAGATTACTTTACTTTGTTATGTGCAATGATTTTGTAACATTGGTGTGTTATTTGGTTATTGTACCTATTTATGAGATTTGTTTATCTTATTATTGAAGTTAATGGTTTGATAGTTATTAGTAAATCTAAACTTGGATGTAATGGTATTATTCATCATTTAGAAATGATTATATGGTGTAGTGGTACTAAACTCATTTTTCCATTATGACGGTCATAGACCATAAAGTGTTATGAAGGTATTTAGCAAGGGACGAGGTAAAGTTCATAATCGTCGAGGTAGAAGTTATAAGGTTGACTTAACGATATTTTTATCAAGTAAGGTAAATATAATTCTTAGTAAGGTAAGGTAAAATTATAATAATTTTATTGGTCAACTTGGCATATTTCAAAACATTTTTAAAAAGGTTTAGACCATAGCTCGATAATGTTTATTTTATGGGACTGACCACACCATGCATTGGATTAAAGTTTTTTTATTCTTGTCTTTGACCAATCGGATTTCTCCATGAAATTGGTTATTACTTATGCTAGGTATCTTGGTCTAAAACCATAAGGTAAAGAATTATATGGTTGTTTTAAATTATTAAAGCCATTAACATGGAAATTGTGTTAAGGATAGTGATGAATGTTAAAGACATGGTAATTAACATTTTATTGTGGGTAAGAAGTTTGGTCTTCAATCATACACCATAGAAGTTTATTGTTTTTCATTTGTGATATGGTCTTTGACCATACTCTTTGGCTTTTTATTAGTTAATAATAAAATCGGTCATTAAACAACACATGCAAATATTTAGGGGTGTTGGGATTGTCTTCGATAGCTCTTGATTACCTCTAGGATATTTTTGGAGGAAGCTAAAGATGGTGGTGGAAAGTTGAGTCGGCCCTGCGTGGCACCTCTCGCATGAGTTAAGTGCATTAAATTTACTTTAAAAATGTGAAGCTTCCTAAAGAATCTATTCCGTGCGTTGAAGTTTAATTTTTGCATTGTTTTAGTTTCATCCTATTTTGGGCGATTTTGCATGGGAGTTATAGAGGCCATTTGTATAGTGATCTTCACAGTTCATTTAGTTAAAAACAACTATTGTTATTTTTTATCCATTGGCATATAAAAAATAAAGCCATGACTAAGACGTTTTTTGTTAGAATATCTTGAGTTGAGTTGTTCATCATGCTTGAAATTTTTGAAGGAATTATTAAGGAAATCAGCTAACACCTTTTCATTCACACGCATGAATATTTATAACTCACTTTTCTGTTATTACATTGTGAATTGAATGAATATCCTTAGTTTATCTGTCAATATAATGGGAATGATTTCTAAATGTTAAATGGGTTTTATTCGGAGGAGATCGGACTAAGTAAGGAATTCTAGATTCTCAAATCCCATACATCATGTTTCTCTTATTTAAATAATTTTGGATTGACATTTGGGTGTCTTATGGTAGTTTAAGTGTGTGCATGTATAATTTGCTTAATGCTAAATCAAATGAAGCAAGAACTACCACCTAAAATAGTTCTACAATTTAGCTAAAACAAAGCATAAACACCATCATGATAAGAATTAAACAAGGGTTAGATGCTAGCATTCATCAATACAAACTTTGAAACTAACAATGCTAAATATCTAAACTCCTCTATTCTCTAATAACAAATAAATGAATGGACCTAAGTAAGCTCCATGGCTATCAAAATAGTTGTCCTTAATGCTCCAAGAACCTAGGAATGGGGGCTAATCAAAGTTGGGCTACAAGACCCTTTTGACACCTCCCATATGACCCAAGCACTTTAAGAAAGAGGCTTAACTCTTCAAGATGATGAACTCTCAAAAGGGCAAGGTGCAAGCTCTTAGTCTCTTTGCTATATGCTTTGCATTTACTCTCTTAGAAAGTTTAGGTGTAAGTAAAAAGGTAGGTGGAGGGCTCTTTATATAGCCCAAAGGATAAAGGATTCAACACATTCTCATGAATGTGGGATAAAGGTAAAACATGATTAGGAATGGATAAGGTTGCTTTATTAAAGGTAACCTTACTTTAGAAGGGTTTAATACATGTTTAACAAGTCATGGGAGTTGGGGGTATTTTAATTAATCAAAGGTGATTAATTAATAGGTAGATGTAAGCTTATAGAAGCTAATTAGAGGAATATTAGTACGATTTAGGCTATTATAAGGGGATTAAATCAATTAAATATTGATTTATTGGTTAAATGGAAGGGAAAGCTAATTAATTAATAATAATTAATTAGTCTAGGTAGAAGGGGTGATTTATTAACGGAAAGTCGTTAATTAGGGCATTTGTTGGATAGGCAACTTAATTAATTAGCTTAGTGTAATTAATTAATGATGATATGAGGGAAAATGAGCGCTTTTGACAATACATCATTGATTTGTGAGAAAGGGGATAATTAGCACAATTTAAGTATTTAAATTGCTTGGGCGTAATTATAGGTGTCTACATTTGCCCCTCTTTGGGGTGGTGTAAGTGATGCCACTTCAAAGATAGTAGACAGAAAAGATTTTGAAGAGATAGAAGAAAAATTAGTAGGAGGGAGAGATGCCCCCTCGAGTGTCGATGGGGTGATGAAGGAAGCCGATCGACGATCGAAAAATATGAGAAGTAGGCAGAAGAATGGGGACGAGGCAGGATGCCCCGAGGAGAGGGAGAATTAGGGGTGAAAGGGAAGTCGTGTAGAAGAAATATGGATGAGGGGAGAGAAGAGCTTAGCCTCTAGCCGCTTATTTGTTTGGAACAAATTTGATGTCATCATATTGCCATAGGAACTACATCATCGGTCCTTATGAAAAATATAAGCATACGACAAAGGTAGAATGACATGAAAAGCCATAATACGAACAATTGTCCATTGCTGAAAATACCAACTCCACGCAACATACAATAATGCAATGCAATACGAGAAGGAAACAAGCTCATATAACAGGGAAAACAAGTACGAACGCACATATCTAACCCAACAACGGTCAAGACAGTTGTACAAATGGTTTGTTATCAGTGCTGAAGAGATCCACAAGTTCATGATTGATGACAAGGGTTAAAAATGATGCCCCAAGCAAGGATACATGCAAGGGGAAATGAAAATGGACACGGGGTCCATGAAAAGCATTTGTGCGCAACGAAACAAAGACCAGGAAACCAAAAGTGCCCCCAGTACATACGAAGCAAGCAATTAGCTTTTGTGAATGGTTATGAATCCAAAGTGATCCACGAGTCATATTAATCGGGAAGATGTGAGACAAACCAACAGGATATGGAGAAAATACCATGCATGCAAGACACAAGTTTCAAATTTGTAAGAAGCAAGTTACCATTTTGTAGGGTGTTTTACTTTTTAGGAATTTTTTGAAAAATTTTGCCTTGTTTTTAGATTTTTGATATATATATATATATATATATATATATATATATATATATATATATATATATATATATATATATATATATATATATATTGTTTTTGTTGTTTTCTCGAAACAATGTTCTATTGTTTTTGTGTTTTTCTCGAAACAATGTTCTATTGTTTTTGTGTTGTCTGAAACAATTTTCTATTGTTTTTGTGTTTGGTGAAACAATTTTCTATTGTTTTTGTGTTTTGTGAAACAATTTTCTATTGTTTTTATGTTTTTAATAGTTTTCCAAAGCTATGTGCAAGTAACCAAGAAAGCATGGATGCCCCCAGCGTTAGGTGGAGAATATACAAGGGCAGAAGCCACGCGCTTATGAACAAGAAGGTGAATTCATTGAGTTGCCCCCAACGTAAGATGGGAAATAACGAAAGACCATGTCCCTTACAGACGAATAGAAGAAGGCAAAGCTGGATCAAGGCTGGACTAGATGGTGTGCACAAGGAAACTCGAAGGTAGAACCAGGTCCAGAACAAAGACAACTACCCTTCTAATACAGAATGCTTGTGAACAACGAATCCTCCCGAGGCGCCAGAAACCAGTTTTCACCCAAGGACTTGTCCAAAGTGCCACAATTGCGTGGTTTTCACTAGTGGACGACCTGTTTTCTCTTCTTTCTTTTTTTTTTTTTTTTTTTTTGATGTTTTTATATATTTTTTATTTTATTTTTGATGTTTTTATTATTTTTTTATTTTATTTTTGATGTTTTTATATTTTTTTATGATTTTTATGACTTTTTTGTTCCATGTTTAGGCATAAAACCTCTTAAGATGCATGGAATTCATGGGCTCCCGGAGCTCATCACCATTGGGGTGAGCTAACTTGTATGCCATTGTGCCATACTTGGCAACTATGACATAGGGTCCTAACCAGTGTGGTTTGAACTTCCCTTTCTTTTCTCGCTCTGCTCTGGTGTTGAACTGGTTCTCCTTCATAACTAAATCACCCACCTCAAACTGGCGAGGGATGATTCTCTTGTTGTAGTTGCGGGAGATTCTGTGTTGATATACTTTCAGGTGATTAAGAGCGCGAATGCACCTCTCATCCAGGAGCTCTAACTCAGCCAATCTTGCCACTCGGTAATCTTCATCCTTATCCAAATAGTCCCGAAGAGAAATTCGCAGGGATGGGAGTTCAATCTCTAAAGGGATGATAGATTCTATCCCGAACACGAGGGAATATGGCGTCGCACCCGTAGGAGTGCGAATTGATGTTCGGTAGGCCCAGAGGGCTGGGTGGATTTGTAGGTGCCAGTTTCGACCAGTTTTGCTAACCATCTTCTCCATTATCCTTACCAAAGTCTTGTTTGTTGCCTCAGCTTGTCCATTACCCTGAGGGTAATATGGCGTGGACCATTTCAATCTGATTTGGAACCGTTGGCAAAGACCTTTCACAGTTTTGTTCTTAAATGACTTCCCATTATCTGTGACAATGGCTGCAAGGATACCATATCGGCAAATAATGTGATTCATGATGAATTTAGAAATCTGTGCTCCTGTGACATAGGTTAAAGGGACAGCCTCCACCCATTTTGTAAAGTATTTTGTAGCTGTGATGATATGTGTATGACCATCAGATGAGGTAGGAGTAAGCTTCCCTATTAGATCAAGTCCCCACTTGGAGAATGGCCACGGGGTAGTGATTGGTTGCAATGGTTGCGATGGAGCATGGATGAAATTTCCATACTTTTGGCATAGCACACATTTTCTAACATAATTACAACAATCAGTTTCCATGGTGGGCCAATAGTAACCTACTCTTAACAGTTTCTTAGCCAAGACCATTCCGTTTGTATGTGCTCCGCATACTCCTTCGTGTACTTCTTTAATTGCCTGGATTGACTCCGACACATCCAGACAACGTAATAGATTCCCATCGTAGCCACGACGATAAAGTGTACCTCCTAACAGGGTGTAACGGGCTATTTGGTGAATTAGGCTCTGCTTTTCAGAGTGGGAGATTTTGGGAGGGAATGTACTGTCCTTAAGATAGGTGAAAATGGGTTCATACCATGGTGAATGGGGACCAACAACCTCACAAGCCAAGCAAGATTCTGGCATGTCATACGCGGGCTGGCGTAGATTTTCTACGAAGAATGGCATATCATTGTTCCCTGGCGGAATACGAAGCATAGATCCCACCGTTGCCATAGCATCTGCCGATCTATTCTGCACTCTTGGGATTTGCTCAAAGGTAATGCGCACAAAATACTCCTTCAGAGTTTCCACCAACTTCTTATAAGGTATGAGCTTGTCATCCTTAACTTTATACTCATCATTAACCTGTTTGATGATTAGCTATGAATCACCTACAACCTTCACATGTTGAATATTCCACTTGATGGCTAGCTTCATCCCTGCAATGAGTGCTTCATATTCCGTAATGTTGTTTGTGCAAGGAAGGCCAAAGGAAAGCTTTGTGGTATAGGATCACTGAAGGAGTAATAAGGACCACTCCTACACCGAACCATGAAACGTAAAAGATCCATCAAAATGTATCTCGCCATATGATAGATTCTTCAATGTAGAGCAAAGATGCATCCGCGATCCAGACTCAAAGGTTCTATGCTTTGCAGAAAGGTGCTTCCGCATTATTTGGTCAGCAAGTACTTGTCCTTTAATTGATTTTTGATGGACAAATTCTATATCAAACTCACTGAGTAGAATGATCCAATTAGCCATTCTACCTGTGAGGGCGGGTTTGGACAACAAATACTTGAGTGGGTCGACCTTGGATATGAGCTTGGTCTTAGTATTTAGCAGGTAATGGCGAAGTTTCTGAAAGGTAAAAACAACAGCCAAGCAAGCCTTCTCAATCTGAGGATAATTACATTCATAGGCGATGAGGGTGCGACTCAGATAGTACACTGCTTTCTCTTTATGGCTAAGGTCATATTGGGTGAGCAGTGCACCAATAGCATATTGCGTAGCGGAAATATAGAGCAAAAGTGGTTCTCCTGGAGTGGGAGGCATGAGGACAGGTGGATTAGCCAGGTACTGTTTAAGCAAAGCAAAGGCTTGTTGTTGCTCAGGTCCCCAAATGAAAGTGATGTCCTTCTTAAGCAAATGAGTGAATGAGTGACATTTATCTGCAAGCTGGGAGATAAAGCGGCGAATGGCTTGAATTTTCCCTTGCAAGCTACGCAGTTGCTTGATATTCTCAGGTGGAGGCATTTCTGTGATGGCAGATACTTTAGCAAGGTCTACCTCAATACCTCGTCTTGACACGATGAAGCCTAATAGTTTCCCAGATAGCACACCAAAGACACACTTCTTTGGATTTAGCCTGACTTTGTATTCACGTAGGCATTCAAAGATACGCCGCAAAATGATAGGATGTTCCTCTCTTGTTTTGGACTTTCCCAGGATGTCGTCTACATAGTCTTCCATGATGTCATGAATCATATCATGAAATATTATTGTCATGGCCCGTTTATCTTATTATTGAAGTTAATGGTTTGATAGTTATTAGTAAATCTAAACTTGGATGTAATGGTATTATTCATCATTTAGAAATGATTATATGGTGTAGTGGTACTAAACTCATTTTTCCATTATGACGGTCATAGACCATAAAGTGTTATGAAGGTATTTAGCAAGGGACATGTAAAATTCAGAATCGTCAAGGTAAAAGTTATAAGGTTGACTTAACGATATTTTTATCAATAAGGTAAATACAATTCTTAGTATAGCAAGGTAAAATTATATTAATTTTATTGGTCAACTTGGCATATTTCAAAATAATTTTAAAAAGGTTTAGACCATAGCTCGAGATAATGTTTATTTTATGGGACCTGACCACACCATGCATTGGATTAAAGTTTTTTTATTCTTGTCTTTGACCAATCGGATTTCTCCATGAAATTGGTTATTACTTATGCTAGGTATATTGGTCTAAAACCATAAGGTAAAGAATTATATGGTTGTTTTAAATTATTAAAGCCATTAACATGGAAATTGTGTTAAGGATAGTGATGAATGTTAAAGACATGGTAATTAACATTTTATTGTGGGTAAGAAGTTTGGTCTTCAATCATACAACATAGAAGTTTATTGTTTTTTATTTGTGATATGGTCTTTGACCATACTCTTTGGCTTTTTATTAGTTAATAATAAAATCGGTCATTAAACAACACATGCAAATATTTAGGGGGTGTTGGGATTGTCTTCGATAGCTCCTTGATTACCTCTAGGATATTTTTGGAGGGAAGCTAAAGATGGTGGTGGAAAGTTGAGTCGGCTCTGCGTGGCACCTCTGCATGAGTTAAGTGCATTAAATTTACTTTAAAAATGTGAAGCTTCCTAAAGAATCTATTCCGTATGCGTTGAAGTTTAATTTTTGCATTGTTTTAGTTTCATCCTATTTTGGGCGATTTTGCATGGGAGTTATAGAGGCCATTTGTATAGTGATCTTCACAGTTCATTTAGTTAAAAACAACTATTGTTATTTTTTATCCATTGGCATATAAAAAATAAAGCCATGACTAAGACGTTTTTGTTAGAATATCTTGAGTTGAGTTGTTCATCATGCTTGAAATTTTTGAAGGAATTATTAAGGAAATCAGCTAACACCTTTTCATTCACACACATGAATATTTATAACTCACTTTTTCTGTTATTACATTGTGAATTGAATGAATATCCTTAGTTTATCTCACAATATAATGGGAATGATTTCTAAATGTTAAATGGGTTTTATTCGGAGGAGATCAGACTAAGTAAGGAATTCTAGATTCTGAAATCCCATACATCATGTTTCTCTTATTTAAATAATTTTGGATTGACATTTGGGTGTCTTATGGTAGTTTAAGTGTGTGCATGTATAATTTGCTTAATGCTAAATCAAATGAAGCAAGAACTACCACCTAAAATAGTTCTACAATTTAGCTAAAACAAAGCATAAACACCATCATGATAAGAATTAAACAAGGGTTAGATGCTAGCATTCATCAATACAAACTTTGAAACTAACAATGCTAAATATCTAAACTCTCTATTCTCTAATAACAAATAAATGAATGGACCTAAGTAAGCTCCATGGCTATCAAAATAGTTGTCCTTAATGCTCCAAGAACCTAGGAATGGGGCTAATCAAAGTTGGGCTACAAGACCCTTTTGACACCTCCCATATGACCCAAGCACTTTAAGAAAGAGGCTTAACTCTTCAAGATGATGAACTCTCAAAAGGGCAAGGTGCAAGCTCTTAGTCTCTTTGCTATATGCTTTGCATTTACTCTCTTAGAAAGTTTAGGTGTAAGTAAAAAGGTAGGTGGAGGGCTCTTTATATAGCCCAAAGGATAAAGGATTCAACACATTCTCATGAATGTGGGATAAAGGTAAAACATGATTAGGAATGGATAAGGTTGCTTTATTAAAGGTAACCTTACTTTAGAAGGGTTTAATACATGTTTAACAAGTCATGGGAGTTGGGGGGTATTTTAATTAATCAAAGGTGATTAATTAATAGGTAGATGTAAGCTTATAGAAGCTAATTAGAGGAATATTAGTACGATTTACGCTATTATAAGGGGATTAAATCAATTAAATATTGATTTATTGGTTAAATGGAAGGGAAAGCTAATTAATTAATAATAATTAATTAGTCTAGGTAGAAGGGGTGATTTACTAACGGAAAGTCGTTAATTAGGGCATTTGTTGGATAGGCAACTTAATTAATTAGCTTAGTGTAATTAATTAATGATGATATGAGAGAAAATGAGTGCTTTTGACAATCTGTCATTGATTTGTGAGAAAGGGGATAATTAGCACAATTTAAGTATTTAAATTGCTTGGGCGTAATTATAGGTGTCTACATTTGCCCCTCTTTGGGGTGGTGTAAGTGATGTCACTTCAAAGATAGTAGACAGAAAAGATTTTGAAGAGATAGAAGAAAAATTAGTAGGAGGGAGAGATGCCCCTCGAGTGTCGATGGGGTGATGAAGGAAGCCGATCGACGATTGAAAAATATGAGAAGTAGGCAGAAGAATGGGGACGAGGCAGGATGCCCCGAGGAGAGGGAGAATTAGGGGTGAAAGGGAAGTCGTGTAGAAGAAATATGGATGAGGGGAGAGAAGAGCTTAGCTCTCTAGTTTGCTTATTTGTTTGGAACAAATTTGATGTCATCATATTGCCATAGGAACTACATCATCGGTCCTTATGAAAAATATAAGCATACGACAAAGGTAGAATGACATGAAAAGCCATAATACGAACAATTGTCCATTGCTGAAAATACCAACTCCACGCAACATACAATAATGCAATGCAATACGAGAAGGAAACAAGCTCATATAACAGGGGAAAACAAGAAATGAACGCACATATCTAACCCAACAACGGTCAAGACAGTTGTACAAATGGTTTGTTATCGCTAAAGAGATCCACAAGTTCGTGATTGATGACAAGGGTTAAAAATGATGCCCCAAGCAAGGATACATGCACGGGGAAATGAAAATGGACACGGGGTCCATGAAAAGCATTTTTGTGCGCAACTAAACAGCACCAGAAACCAAAAGTGCCCCAGTAGTATGCATTTAAGCAAAGCTAATGGTTATGAATGGTTATGAATCCGGTGATCCGCGAGTCATATTAATCGGGGAAGATGTGAGACAAACCAACAGGATATGGAGAAAATACCATGCGCAAGACACAAGTTTCAGCTGTAAGAAGCAAGTTACCATTTTGTAGGGTGTTTTACTTTTTAGGAATTTTTTGAAAAATTTTGCCTTGTTTTTAGATTTTTGATATATATATATATATATATTGTTTTTGTTGATTTCTCGAAACAATGTTCTATTGTTTTTGTGTTTTTCTCGAAACAATGTTCTATTGTTTTTGTGTTGTCTGAAACAATTTTCTATTGTTTTTGTGTTTGGTGAAACAATTTTCTATTGTTTTTGTGTTTTCTCAAAACAATGTTCTATTGTTTTTGTGTTTTGTGAAACAATTTTCTATTGTTTTTGTGTTTTTAATAGTTTTCCAAAGCTATGTGCAGGTAACCAAGAAAGCATGGATGCCCCCAGCGTTAGGTGGAGAATATACAAGGGCCGAAGCCACGCGCTTATGAACAAGAAGGTGAATTCATTGAGTTGCCCCAACGTAAGATGGGAAATAACGAAAGACCACGTCCCTTACAGCGAATAGAAGAAGGAAAAGAAGCTGGATCAAGGCCTGGACTAGATGGTGTGCACAAGGAAACTCGAAGGTAGAACTAGGTCTAGGACAAAGACAACTACCCTTCTAATACAGAATGCTTGTGAACAACGAATCCTCCCGAGGCGCCGGAAACCAGTTTTCACCCAAGGACTTGTCCAAAGTGCCACAATTGCGTGGTTTTCACTAGTGGACGACCTGTTTTTCTCTTCTTTCTTTTTTTTTTTCTCTTTTTTTTTTTTTTGATGTTTTTATATATTTTTATTTTATTTTTGATGTTTTTATTATTTTTTTATTTTATTTTTGATGTTTTTATATTTTTTATGATTTTTATGACTTTTTGTTCCATGTTTAGGCATAAAACCTCTTAAGATGCATGGAATTCATGGGCTCCCGGAGCTCATCACCATTGGGGTGAGCCAACTTGTATGCCCCTGTGCCATACTTGGCAACTATGACATAGGGTCCTAACCAGTGTGGTTTGAACTTCCCTTTCTTTTCTCGCTCTGCTCTGGTGTTGAACTAGTTCTCCTTCATAACTAAATCACCCACCTCAAACTGGCGAGGGATGATTCTCTTGTTGTAGTTGCGGGAGATTCTGTGTTGATATACTTTCAGGTGATTAAGAGCGCGAATGCACCTCTCATCCAGAGCTCTAACTCAAAGAAATCTTGCCACTCGGTAATCTTCATCCTTATCCAAATAGTCCCGAAGAGAAATTCGCAGGGATGGGAGTTCAATCTCTAAAGGGATGATAGATTCTATCCCGAACACGAGGGAATATGGCGTCGCACCCGTAGGAGTGCGAATTGATGTTCGGTAGGCCCAGAGGGCTGGGTGGATTTGTAGGTGCCAGTTTCGACCGGTTTTGCTAACCATCTTCTCCATTATCCTTACCAAAGTCTTGTTTGTTTCCTCAGCTTGTCCATTACCCTGAGGGTAATATGGCGTGGACCATTTCAATCTGATTTGGAACCGTTGGCAAAGACCTTTCACAGTTTTTTTCTTAAATGACTTCCCATTATCTGTGACAATGGCTGCAGGGATACCATATCGGCAAATAATGTGATTCATGATGAATTTAGAAATCTATGCTCCTGTGACATAGGTTAAAGGGACACCTCCACACATTTTGTAAAGTATTTTGTATTTTGTGATGATATGTGTATGACCATCGATGAGGTAGGAGTAAGCTTCCCTATTAGATCAAGTCCCCACTTGGAGAGTGGCCACGGGGTAGTGATTGGTTGCGTAATGGTTGTGATGGAGCATGGATGAAATTTCCATACTTTTGGCATAGCACACATTTTCTAACATAATTACAACAATCAGTTTCCATGGTGGGCCAATAGTAACCTACTCTTAACAGTTTCTTAGCCAAGACCATTCCGTTTGTATGTGCTCCGCATACTCCTTCGTGTACTTCTTTAATTGCCTGGATTGACTCGACACATCCAGACAACGTAACAGATTCCCATCGTAGCCACGACGATAAAGTGTACCTCCTAACAGGGTGTAACGGGCTATTTGGTGAATTAGGCTCTGCTTTTCAGAGCGGGAGATTTTGGGAGGGAATGTACTGTCCTTAAGATAGGTGAAAATGGGTTCATACCATGGTGAATGGGGACCAACAACCTCACAAGCCAAGCAAGATTCTGGCATGTCATACGCGGGCTGGCATAGATTTTCTACGAAGAATGGCATATCATTGTTCCCTGGCGGAATACGAAGCATAGATCCCACCGTTGCCATAGCATCTGCCGATCTATTCTGCACTCTTGGGATTTGCTCAAAGGTAATGCGCACAAAATACTCCTTCAGAGTTTCCACCAACTTCTTATAAGGTATGAGCTTGTCATCCTTAACTTTATACTCATCATTAACCTATTTGATGATTAGCTGTGAATCACCTACAACCTTCACATGTTGAATATTCCACTTGATGGCTAGCTTCATCCCTGCAATGAGTGCTTCATATTCTGCAATGTTGTTTGTGCAAGGGAAGGCCAAAGGAAAAGCTTTGTGGTATAGGATCACCTGAAGGAGTAATAAGGACCACTCCCGCACCTGAACCATGAAACGTAAAAGATCCATCAAAATGTATCTGCCATAAGATAGATTCTTCAATGTAGAGCAAAGATGCATCCGGCGAGATCCAGACTCAAAGGTTCTATGCTTTGCAAAGGTGCTTCCGCTTTGGTCAGTCGGCAAGTACTTGTCCTTTAATTGATTTTTGATGGACAAATTCTATATCAAACTCACTGAGTAGAATGATCCAATTAGCCATTCTACCTGTGAGGGCGGGTTTGGACAACAAATACTTGAGTGGGTCGACCTTGGATATGAGCTTGGTCTTAGTATTTAGCAGGTAATGGCGAAGTTTCTGAAAGGTAAAAACAACAGCCAAGCAAGCCTTCTCAATCTGAGGATAATTACATTCATAGGCGATGAGGGTGCGACTCAGATAGTACACTGCTTTCTCTTTATGGCTAAGGTCATATTGGGTGAGCAGTGCACCAATAGCATATTGCGTAGCGGAAATATAGAGCAAAAGTGGTTCTCTCGGAGTGGGAGGCATGAGGACAGGTGGATTAGCCAAGTACTGTTTAAGCAAAGCAAAGGCTTGTTGTTGCTCAGGTCCCCAAATGAAAGTGATGTCCTTCTTAAGCAAATGAGTGAATGAGTGACATTTATCTGCAAGCTGGGAGATAAAGCGGCGAATGGCTTGAATTTTCCCTTGCAAGCTACGCAGTTGCTTGATATTCTCAGTGGAGGCATTTCTATGATGGCGTAGATACTTTAGCAGGTCTACCTCAATACCTCGTCTTGACACGATGAAGCCTAATAGTTTCCCAGATAGCACACCAAAGACACACTTCTTTGGATTTAGCCTGACTTTGTATTCACGTAGGCATTCAAAGATACGCCGTAAAATGATAGGATGTTCCTCTCTTGTTTTGGACTTTCCTGGATGTAAATCTACATAGTCTTCCATGATGTCATGAATCATATCATGAAATATTACTGTCATGGCCCGTTGATAAGTTGCTCCCGCATTCTTAAGGCCGAATGGCATCACCTGATAACAGAAGGTGCCCCAAGGAGTTGTGAAAGCTGTTTTGTGTTGGTCTTCCTTAGCGATCTTAATTTGATTATAACCCGAAAAGCCATCCATAAGTGATAGCATTTCATACCCTGCGGTTGAGTCAACAATCATGTCAATGTTGGGCAACGAAAAGTCATCTTTAGGGCAAGCTTTATTGATGTCCCTAAAATGCGGCAAATTCGGATACCAATAGGTTTCTTACGGACAGAACAATGTTCGATATCCATTCAGAATAATCAATTGGCCTGATGAATCCTGCTGCAAGCAACCTTTCCAACTCTTCTTTAACTAACAAGGCCACTCTTGGGTGCATCTTTCGAAGCTTCTGTTTGATAGGCTTAGCGTCTGCGTGCACAACCAAGTTATGCACGACCAAAGTTGGATCTAAGCCGGGCATGTCTTTGTAAGACCATGCAAACACATCAATAAACTCTCGCAGTAGCATAGTGAACGTCTTTTGTTCTCTAGCTGAGAGTGATGCTCCCAATTTTACTATCTTGGGATCTTCTTCAGTACCAATATTAACATCAATGGTTTCTTCAACTAACAATTTTGATAAATCCTCCATACGCGTGGGATCGGGAGGTAGGTTGAGATCTTCATCCAAGGATGTCTCTACGAGATTTTCATCCTTGGCGTGGTCACTTTGTTTGTCCTTTGATTTTCTTATTTGTTTGTCAGCCAATGCCTCAAAGAGGTTTTCACTGTGTGACTTGGACTTTGATTTTTGCCGAGGCTTTTCTTTAGAACTCTTGCCCTCGCTTTTCTTTAAATTTTTCTGACCACGAAGTTCAGCCTCCTCGCCGAAGTAGGCGCAGGTGTCTAAGTCGATAAAGAAACCCTTCTTGTGATCTCCAATGGGAATTGTATCCCTTATGCCCATGAACTCTGCAATAGCCTCGTCATTCTCGAATAAATCTAGTGGCACATGACGTTGTTGGTCCCATTCAACAAGGGAGGGGTATACAAGGTCAAGGGTTGGTTCATTGGGGGTGATGGTTAGGATAGCATTATTCATGAAAAGGTTCGTGGAGGCCAGATCCTCATATTGGCTACAACAGAATCCGTATCACCGTTATCAGATAATCGGAGCTATCCTCATGCTCAGAACAAGTCACATCTTGATCGTTGGGGTGTGCTCCATAAGGGCGAATCCCAATGCCATATCTTTCTGTTTTGAAATGTGGAAGAGGGACTGGTTCTCTTTGTCCTTGTTCATTCCTCCCACATCCTAGGCCTTTGTAGCCCATGGAGTACATCATTCTGCTAGATTTTTCATATTTTGGGGTTTGATAACAAGATGGCTGAGTGTCCTCAGGGACCCAAGTAGTAGGTGGATCAAGTAATTTTTCCTCAGCTAACAAGCCTCGGTAGGAACAAACCAATAGTATGTTCCTCTCTAGGTCTCCTGAAGCAAGTAGTTGGGTCGACCTGGTCTTGGGTGACAAGGAGAGGTCGAAACCAAGAGCGCTTGTTGTACATTATACTCCCTGACCATATTCCGAATTTTCATCTCCCATGAATTAAATGGAGATGTTGAAGTAGATGCCCCATGAGTGCAAGAATGAAGAGAATTTGAATCTACTCGAGATTCCATGGCCTCGTAATGAAGAGGGATAGCTATATACGTGGAGGGACATGCATATGTACCCTTTTGTGCAAATCTATTAAGAGCTCTACAATGAGCAAAGGGCTCTGAGTCTCCTGGTATTATTGTTGTATGTCCCTCATGCTTCAGCTTGATGCATTGATGAAATGTTGATGGCACTGCTTGCATGGCATGGATCCATGGTCGGCCTAGAAGCATATTATATGGAAGTTCCAAGTCTAAGACGTGAAACTTTTCTGATGGCAAGTGGGGCCCACCTCCATGGGCAGCGTAATGGTGCCTGCTAACTCTCTTTCTGCATTGTCATATGCGGTGATAGTGATGATATGGGACTCAAGATCTTCTTCCGTATGTCCCAATTGTTTGACTAATTTAAGCGTGCAGATGTTCAATCCAGATCCGTTATCCACAAGCACCCGTTTGATTTTCCTGCGGGTAACAACTACCTCAATGTATAAGGGAAGATTATGTGTAGGATTCTCGGTAGGGACCTCCCTATGGTTGAAAGTGAGATGCTCACTGGGTGCAATATTTGCCACCGCGGCTTGAAGGTATGCAGGATCGACTTCTAAAGGCACTCCCGACCCCTGAAGAGTTTGATACAAAATTTCCTTATGCACATTGGATATCTTGAGAAGATCTAAGATCGAGATCTTAGCAGGTGTCTTCTCAAGTTGTTCTAAAAGGTTATATTTACCAGTTTGCGGGGTCAACAGAGAGGGTTCTGGAATCACGAGGCGGGCACGCCTTATTACTTGCAACGATCCTTTCCTGATCCCGGATGGTATTGACATGGTCGTAGGGGGAGCAAATACATCCGATAAGTGAATCGTAATGATTGTTATCTCTCTTGGTATATAAGTAATTTGTGGCTTTATAGGTTTGGGATGACTCTCCCCAATCCGGTTTTGCCTTTTCCGACTTATCATGCTTGGGGAATGGTTCCTTATAAATCCCCATTTTCTCATTAGGTGTTTGCATGTGGCTAGGGTTATCCACCTCTATCTCCCCGTTGTCAATGAGGTCTTGAATATAGTGGCGAAGTCGCAAACATTTGTCTATTTTATGACCTTTAACGCGATGCATTTCGCAGTATTCATGCTCCTTATACCATGAAGGTTTAGGAGCGTTGTCATCGAATGGTTGTGTTGTAGGATAGGTCATCATGTGGGCCGCATCCAACTGTTTTAGTATGACAGACAATGGCTCATTGAGGGAGGTGAATGTTCTTCACTTTGGTGGTGGTTGAATTGGGCCCTTGGTCAGTTTAAAAGGTTGACTGGTTTGGACTGTTTGAACACGTTTGGAATCAGTGATTCCGTCTCCCACCACGTTTTTGTTTTTGTTAAAGATCTTTGGCTTTTCAATGGGTTTGACACTTTGGTTGTCTTTAGATTGGGTTTTGAGGGTGCCTTTGGCAATGAGAGCCTTTTCTATTTGAATCCCTTTCTCGATAACCTCCTCAAAGGTGCGGACACAATGCATTTGGAGGTGGAAAGCTATATCTGGGTTGAGATTAGGGACGAAAATACTGACTAGCTGCTTCTCAGGGAAAGCGCAAGGGAAGCGACTAGCTATCCCTCTCCATCGTTGGAGGAAGCTGGCGAAGGTCTCATTTGGGCGTTGTTTTGTGCTACACAAGTCTGCCATGGTGACATCACTCTCTATGTTATATGAGAAATGACGCACGAATCTTTCCACCAATTCTGGCCAGGTGAAAATTGATCCTTGTGGCAAGCGCGTAAACCATTCTAATGCTTGACCTCCGAGACTCTTAGGAAAAAGTATGATGAGGTAATTATCACTATAAGACACCTCTTGACATGCCATGTAGAAATCTTTAACATGATCCCTTGGGTCTCCCTTTCCTTTGTATTTGTCAAACTTTGGCATATCAAATTTCTTTGGAAAGGGTTGAAGGGTCATTGTCTTGTCAAAAGGATAGGGGCATAGTTCTTCGTATTGGTATTTCCTAATACTCCCTATATTGCTTTCTTGTATGCTCGCAAGCGTTGCTTTCATAGATTGTACTTCTTGTGCGAGCAATTGTTCTTTAGTGGGAGAAGCGGGGATGTGTACATGATGATACCCTGTGTCTTCTTCTCCTTGGTTTTCTCGATGGAGTTCGTGGATCCTAAACTTAGGCTTTGACTTTTGAATGTTCTTGTTTGTGTCTTTCTGTACTTGGAAAGTAAGCAAAGCTAGTTGTCGGCTTAAGTTACTGAGTTGTTGTTGGATTGTGACTTGGTTTGTGTCTTCTTCTTCTAAAGGTTCCTCCTCTTCATATTGTGGAGGTTCTTCCCCTGTCTCATGTTCTATCTTGTTTCTTTGTGGCACTTTGATGAGGGGTATTCTATGCCCTACCACTTTATCATTTTCTACATAAGAAGTGGAAGCATGTCCGCCTGTTAAAATATCTTCCATATTGATAAGGGGGTGTTCCTCCTTAGTAGTGTCATTTGTTTGTAGTATTGGTTCCTTCTCAATGGGAAATTTGGCCCCTAATTCCATGACCCGTGCCAAAACTCTATCTTTGTTTCTAAGGAGAAACTCATCTAGTAGAGTGGGGTCAAAATCAAAGTCTGCGTGTGGTGATTCTAATTCATTTCCACTATGATCGACCATCTCTTCTATTTCCTTTTCTGCAGAAAATAGTGGTCCTAGATCGTGTCCGATAAATGGGTTTGACCCTTGTCTGTTAGAGGTTTCCCAAGCTTGCGCCTGTTGTTCCTCATATGTTTGTTTCTTTAACCCTAGACGCGTCTTAGGAGCCATGTTTTCGTGATAAGTTTCACTAAGGTAAGTTGTAGATTTGTTCAAAATTCAATGACTACCCCTAAGTGAAACACAAGATGTACGTGTTAAGAGTAAATTAACAGTGTGAGAATACCAATGTGATAGAATGATAAAGTCACCAATGAAACAATCGTTTGGTATCAAAACTTAATCAAATGAAGTACCTCCTAGATTACGTTTTAAAGTAATTTACGATGCCAGATGATTAACAAGATGTCTCCACTTATGCCAAGTTCAAAGGAATGAACAAAACGTAAGTAAATACATGAAGTTAAATGTGATCTCCCAATCAAGATATACGATGAGCAAGCTCAAGTCTGATTAAGACCTATATCTCAAAAAGTGTCAATTACGATTTGCGAATGACACAACAATATCACCAAGATATGTTAACCCACTTTGCAAGAAAGTGGAGTATTGATATCGAGGTGTTATTGATATAACACACACAAATGGTAGTTCCTAACACCTTTTGAAATCGAGGTAATAATAAAACTGAACAAAAAAAGCTCAAAGTATAGCTAGGAATAGTTAAGAATGTGTGCAGCGTAACTGTATAATATAGGTATTTATGTCGAGTTTACAAGAAACAAGACGTAAATATCGAAATTGTAATGATACGAGACAAACAAACTAACTCCTCTTATGGAAGTCCGCAGTGATGAACCACGCCTAACTACAATGACGATCTTGACGTGGGTATCAAGATCACAATGGCTACCAAATGACGTGAAAACGCCTCCACTCACTTTAGACGTTTAACTAACCCAGCCGCAAACATGGATGGGCGTAAACGGACATAAAAGTGAGAGAAACAGTCGAATGGCAACACAAAGGTAATCACACCTCTTTTGATCAACAAAGTGTCAAAAGAATATGAAGGAAATAAATCAAGAAAAAATGACAAAAAATGCTAGTCTTACTTCAAAGAGTTTCGCCTTGCCCTAAGGCAAGTAAAAACTAGGCAAAAGTAATACGTCACACGTTTCTCAAAAAGAAGGTTCACAACTCAACACTGTTTTAAAGTGGTCAAAGTGGGCTCCTGGCCAAAGTATATTCTCCTAGGTGGTTCTCTCACCCTAGGTGTTACAAAGTTGCCACGAGCGAGTGTGATTTACCCAAAAAGTCACACTGACTAGTTTGGGAGTATCTCGGCTTTACTTTACCCCCTTCAAGAACAGTAGGCAACTAGTGCATCTACATGTACTATCATTGGGGTCGCCACAATGGACAACCTGTAACTCTATCTCACAAAGGAATCACTAGTCAAGTAGGTAGTGCGGAGCACTTCCCATTTCATCCACAAGGTTCCCTCTTGCGTGGACTACTTTGGGGTTCCTGGAACCACCCCCATTGTTGTAGCTTAAGGCGTTATGCCAAAGGGGTTATGTTCGATTGAGCGAGAGAGGACGTACCCTTTTCCAAAACCTGCAATACAATGTTTTGAATATGTTGTTCTTTTTATCTTGTTTAATTAGGTGTGGTTTGCTTGAACACCTTTTGGCAACCTATATAACAACTGTATTAGTAGTTTTTGATTTTGTTTTGATTCCTCCTTTCTTTGACAAGCGTTTTTAGGTCCTGCACTCAAGCGTTAGTAGTTCTCCAAGAAAATCACATTATTTAAAAGAGGATTAAAAGTTGCTTTTGATTCTCAAGATCATCCAAGGATGCAAGAGAAGAGCATACACAACAAATAATCTAACTAAAAAGTAAATAAAATCTTTTCAATCAATGAACCATACAAAATTTTTGATAAATGTTCATTCCCTTAAACCAAAAGTGAAAGATGAAGTTTCCAATTTACCAAATGTTATAAAATGAAGACTAAAGTTGCTTTTGATTCTCAAGATCACCCTAAGGTGCAAGAGAAGAGCATACACAAACTTTAGCCCAACTATATAGAAATGGAAAACTTCAAATCAAAGGACCGTTGAAAAATGCTTTGTAAAAGGTTCATTCCCTTAAGCAAAATGAATAATTAAATTTCCAAGTTTAATCCCAATGTTAAAAAGATATAGATCAAAGTTGTTTTTGATTCTCAAGATCACCAAAAGGTGCAAGAGAATAGCATACACACGCTTTGATCTAAATCGAGTAAGCATGGAAATACAACATTCATCAAAACATTAGACATGTTAGAAAATGACCAGTTTTAAAATAATAGAAAAACCTGCAACTTCTGTAAGTGTAAATCCTGAATTTATGTTTTCATTGCATATTTAACTTCAATACCTTTCCAACGCAAAAAAAAATGGAGTCATTTTGAGGTCGGGAGAAAAAGTTATGGCCTTCGGAAGATGGGTTACGCATATGCTCTTATGCTCATGGGTATGCACTTGACATGCACTTAAAAAATGTCAAAAAAAACGTCCCTTAATATGCAAAATGGGCAAATTTTTCCAACCAAGATTCAATTTTGACAACAACCCATCACATTAATATATGAATAGAAGACTCAACGCTATCAAACATTAACATACATGCTCAAGAATTTAAGATTTTCAAGAAATTGACAAAACTAGCATGTAGAATGATGAAAAAGTAAGCTCTAAAAATGAAAACATGATGAAATCTTGAAATTTTCTCACCAACATTAAATTTTGACAGCAACCCACCACATTAATATGTAAATAGAAGACTCAGCACTATCAAACACTAACCTACATGCTCAAGAATTGAAAATTTTCAAGAAATTGACAAAACTAGCATGTAAAATGTTGAAAAAGTAAGCTTAAAAATGAAAACATGATGAAATCTTGAAATTTTCTCACCAAGATTAAATTTTGACAGCAACCCACCACATTAATATGTAAATAGAGGACTCAGCACTATCAAACACTAACCTACATGCTCAAGAATTTAAAATCTTCAAGAAATTGACAAAACTAGCATGTAGAATGTTGAAAAAGTAAGCTCTAAAAATGAAAATATGGAGAAATCTTGAAATTTTCCCCTCAATTCCAATTTTGACAGCACTTCACCTCCTTTATACCTACAAGGAAGACCCAACACATGCAAACTCAACAAAACATGTTAAAAAAAACAAGTTAGATCAACATGTGTAAAAGAGGGTTAGTAACCAAAAATAAAACTTAACTACAAAAACTTGAAATTAAGTGCAAAGGATAATGGAGTAAGTCCCACCGGGCGTGCCAAATGTGTGCATGTATGATTTGCTTAATGCTAAATCAAATGAAGCAAGAAATACCACCTAAAATAGTTCTACAATTTAGCTAAAACAAAGCATAAACACCATCATGATAAGAATTAAACAAGGGTTAGATGCTAGCATTCATCAATACAAACTTTGAAACTAACAATGCTAAATATCTAAACTCCTCTATTCTCTAATAACAAAATAAATGAATGGACCTAAGTAAGCTCCATGGCTATCAAAATAGTTGTCCTTAATGCTCCAAGAACCTAGGAATGGGGGCTAATCAAAGTTGGGCTACAAGACCCTTTTGACACCTCCCATATGACCCAAGCACTTTAAGAAAGAGGCTTAACTCTTCAAGATGATGAACTCTCAAAAGGGCAAGGTGCAAGCTCTTAGTCTCTTTGCTATATGCTTTGCATTTACTCTCTTAGAAAGTTTAGGTGTAAGTAAAAAGGTAGGTGGAGGGCTCTTTATATAGCCCCAAAGGATAAAGGATTCAACACATTCTCATGAATGTGGGATAAAGGTAAAACATGATTAGGAATGGATAAGGTTGCTTTATTAAAGGTAACCTTACTTTAGAAGAGTTTAATACATGTTTAACAAGTCATGGGAGTTGGGGGGTATTTGAATTAATCAAAGGTGATTAATTAATAGGTAGATGTAAGCTTATAGAAGCTAATTAGAGGAATATTAGTACGATTTAGGCTATTATAAGGGGATTAAATCAATTAAATATTGATTTATTGGTTAAATGGAAGGAAAGCTAATTAATTAATAATAATTAATTAGTCTAGGTAGAAGGGGTGATTTATTAACGGAAAGTCGTTAATTAGGGCATTTGTTGGATAGGCAACTTAATTAATTAGCTTAGTGTAATTAATTAATGATGATATGAGGGAAAATGAGTGCTTTTGACAAATGTCATTGATTTGTGAGAAAGGGTATAATTAGCACAATTTAAGTATTTAAATTGCTTGGGCGTAATTATAGGTGTCTACATTAAGCACCATAAGTTAGATGTCGAGGTCATTGCAAAAAGTCCAAGAATTATGCATGTCCAAGTGGAATGAATTTTAATTGTGACTTTATTTTAAAACCAAAGATGGACAAATCTATAAAATGTAGAGGGGTGTAAAAATATTTTTTTGTGTTTTTGTTTTACGAAAATAATATTGATTGATATGTTCTACTGGGTTTCCATTTGCATATAGGGATTTAGATTTGTGTCACTTGTTTTTAGGCTGCATACTCTAAATAAACTCCTTTGATAATAGAAAATATTGTTTGAATTCCTTGTGTAGGAAAGAGAATATAAAACACTTTTCATTAAGCGGGTGTTTCAAGAAAAATTGGAAAATGAGTTTCTAAATGTATGCAAGACTAGGTCTTGTTAAATGTCCTAAACTTTTTATTTAGATCATTACTCTCTTGTGAAGGGGAAAATGAATTGGTATTGTTATTCTTTGGGGTTCATAATTATAGTTAAAAGTAAAATTTGGTATAAAGCTCTTTATTTTTGGTAAGATTTTGAATCTCCTTTTACATGGATAGATAGAGGGGAAAGTGATAATTGATCCTTACATAATTTCGATTACTATATGTAGCACCAGCAACCAAAAGGTTGATACCATATTAGGGAAATTTTGTGTATTATACTATAGATTCTTCAATTAATTTTATGCATTACTAAGCAAATAGATCCATTATCAAATTGTGAAATGTCAAAATAAGGAGACATAGAGTTTCAATGCATTGAATTATTTTAATAAGTTTCATAATAAGGAAATTTTAATGTGAAGTAGTTCGTGATGTGAGAATTATTTGGTATTAAGGAGAAATAATGATTTAGTTGACTATTGAACTCAAGTAGAGAATTTGTAAACTAAGCATGTAATGATTTCCTTAAAATATATATTATGTTCTTCACCTTGTTGTTGTTAAGACAAGGCATGGAATTATGAGATCCTTGAGGATAAAATATGGGTTATTAGTCTCTAAGAACCGATGTCTTATGAGTTAAAGAGAAGAGGGATTTTGTGTGTTGTGAAGACAATAAAATTGACATATGTGTTTCACTTGATTCTAGATCGTTTTTTCAAGTATTGACAAAACAAATAGGTAGGGTAACGGGCATAGGAGGAATACATGTTCAAGTGTTGGTTAATGGGTTGTTACATGCGTATGAATTCGAATCCACACCTGATTGTGAGAGCTTGCTTTTGGTTAAGAGGAACTACTTGTAATACAAAGCAAGACCACCGAGTAAAAGTTAAACAATATATACGGTGAAATGCCTAGCGTATGCTAGATCCAGAAGTGTGATACTTCCTAGATGGATATTAGTCCACTATTTTAAGCAATTTAATGTGATAAATAAGGTAAATCCTATTATAATTTGAAATGATTTAGGTATCTCACTTAAAACACAATAAGAAATAGATCTAATCTAAATGCAGCTAGGTGATCACCAATTGAAGGAAAGCTTCTACATGGGCTGCATGTACATTCCTCTTTGCTTGGTTAGATCAGATCATTGCTGGGATGGCTGTGTAGGAAAAGACACTTGATCTCCTTCCTTACATGCGTGTTCTCGCTGGAATTCACTCTTAGAAGATGTGATATCTCTCTGAAATATGCTCGATGTTTGCCAACTTTTCCAATCTTTTCCAACCCCCTTCCAACCTGGAGAATAAGGTTGTGTTGGTGTTAAAAGGGTAACCGACAAAGTGGTTCCGGCTAACCGGGTCACCACCAAGTGGAATTTCCTAGGTTTACTAAACTAGGGAGATCCTCTTGATTTCTTCGGATCTCATGCCATTAACCCGCAGATTAGACTCGGGAGCTTCTGTAAGCATGTGGGAATGTGGTTGGAGGAAATGTAGGCATTGATTTTTAGTGTTTAGGTAAGACTTAGTTAGTTATGGCAACTTATTAAGAATAGGTCTTAGGTTGAGTTGGCTTGGTGAGGTGTCTAGGTGAAGTGTATGTGTGTATATTATTTAAATTAATATATCTAAATAATAAATATGGTGAGGATAATGAATTAATTTCATTAAATTAATTAAATTAATATTAGTGGGGTGAAGGGGGCCATGACTAGGTGAATGTGATGAAGGTATTTATTTTTCGATGGACCTAAGGGAATGTGGCCTAATTTTGGTGTCTACATTTTTCCCTTTTTGTTGCATAGCTTGTATTGGTAAGTGACACTAACAAAAATAAGATGTGGTTGCCCCATGTGTGGGTGAAGGTGATCCCCTCAAACCAGAAACTAACGATGTAGAAGGAAGAATCGGTGAGTGGTTTGATAAAAGGTGAATGTGAGAAAGGGAAAGATGGGGAACGAGGGGAAAAAGGAAAAAGATCTACTCGGGCAATCTAGGTAATGGGTCAAGGTCAAAGGTAAGTAATAAACAAACACACGCACACGTATAAACTACAAAGACGCTACCAAAGTTGAAGATAGGTAAACTCTACATCGTCTATGGTCGATAAGCTTATCCAAACAAGGTCAAGTCATTCGGTATCCAAGGTATAGGATATGGTCAGGAAACACAACATAGGTTAGGTGCGAAACATTTAGGTATGTTCCTAAGTACACCAAAGGTAGGGTCATGATAAATGGTCATTGTAATAGGCTAGGTAAGGTCATTAGGTCAACAACACAGGTACCAATGCCGCAAGGCATAGCGAACACATGAGTTCAAAGGTCTCTAGCGATGGTCCAGGCCTAAATATCTAGGTCATGACATGGGTAAGGCCAAGGTGGGGGTAGAATAATGAGTCCCCAAAGTAGGAAAAAGGGAGGTAGTAAATGATGAGGTCAGGAAAGGCGAGGTAATTGGGTAGGGTAAAGGTGGGGTGGGGTAAATGATCAGGGTGAAGGTTGGGTGGGGAAAAAGGGAGGTAGGGGTAGGGTAAAGGTTAAAATTGAGGGCAATGTGTAGGTGAGGGTGACCGATGCCGGTCATGGATAACCAACGTCGGAGAGGGAACCGATGATGGTTAGGTAGGGCACGTGACCGATGTCTGGTCAAGGGTAACCGACGTCGGTTAGGTCGGGTTTGTTATAAAAATAAAAAATCTACATTTTTGTTATTCATTTGTTATTGTTCGAAGTGAGAAAATGACAAAAAGGAGAAAAAGAGAGAAAAGTGTCCAGATGGAATGGAACAGTGAGTTGGCGGTGTGATCGACGAGTGATTGGTTGGTGAGCAGTGGGTCCATAGGATCATTATGAGGGATTCGATTGGTGAGAGGTTATGAGTGGGTATTCGGTGATGGCAGAGGCCAGAGAGGGATTAGCGGCCCACCGGTGACAAAGTGCCGGATGTGCCACCGAGATAGCAATAGCGTAACAAGGTAAGCTCCTACTCTACATTGTGGATTTGTTAGATTAGAGGTTATTTTAGGAGTATGTTAGGGTTTTGTTTGTTTTACGGGTTTTATGGGTGGGCACAAATTAAATTTGGGAATGGGGGAATATTGGGTAAAAGGAGGAATGGGGAGGGTAATAAAGGGGATAGGGGAGGTGGGTGGAGGTCCAAGGGTAGGTTAGGTCATCGTAGGTGGGGTAAAAGGGGTATGGGGGAGGTTTTTAGTAAGGGGATTTGGGGAAGTCGTGGGTTTTTTCGCGATGTGACCGGCGTTAGTCAAGTTGGTTGGCATCGGTTAGGTGGAACTAGTATCGATCACCAAATAGGTGACTGATGCCGGTTAAGGGGTAACCAGAGGTCGATAAGGGTGAACGGTATCGGTCACCAAACAGGGGGTGCCGATTAAAGGGTGATTTGGTCGGTTAGGATTTGAACGAACTGCACGGTCGATTAAGGGACAAAAAGGTCCAAAAGTGGTGTGGGCTAGGTAGTTGAGATGGGTAGGGTGAAAATAAGGTATAGGGAAATGATAATTGGTGAAGATGGATTGATATATGTAAATTAATGGCGTGCTTGTATTAGATGCAGGGGAGAGCACAGCTACATATGCGGGATAGGGTTCTCTATTGGTGACAGTGCGCGATGCAATGACCCCGGAGGAGCTGCAGCATGTGGAGGTAGTGGGCTTGAGTGGGGTGCGTTCTATAGACATGTAGTCCCAGAGTCCCAATTTGATGGTTGTGCTCATCGATAGATGGGACTCCACGACCAACACGTTCCACCTACCGATGGGTGAGATGACTATCACCCCAGAGGGCATGTTCTAGATTCTTCAATTACCCATATTAGGTGCCCTGTGTTTATTCTATCTCCCCTAAGGCCTCAAAGGAGCTAATTGTGATGTTTTTGGAGAGAGGATGGCTGATTTGAGATTCCATAGCACCAACTTGAGCTATGGAGAGATGTACCTAGCCCGTCTGGAGGAGACGAGGCTAGTGGTTTTGCTGATGGAGGTAGTGTGTTGGTATGCACTGCCAGATGCAGAGGGTAGACACTTTCCCCAATCACTGACGGGGTACTCCATGACATGATGGTGCATGAGACCTGATTTTCCTAGGCACCAAAGCATTCTTGTTGCAATTGTACATACAGAGTTGTGGGCATATGGGTGGTTACGAGTTTAGCCTATGTTATACATTTATACTGTATTACTGGGCATACGAGCACATAGTTTGTGTGTGTCCTATAGGGATGCCCCGAGTAGATGCATTCCCAGCGTGATTTATGTGAGTGGGATACAGGAGATGGGTGTCGGTGATAGGAGAGCAGAGATCTGATAGGCCGACACATGATGTGGCCCATTTTCAGTAATTACTTGGAGGGTTGTTCAAAGTGGACATTATATAGAGGCCATATATGGGATTCCCCTCTTATAGGCATATGCATGAGGAGCTAGCTGAGCTCCGCCTAGAGAGATAGAAACAGTGGTCACTGTGTTGGGGAGGATAAGATGATCCGGTGGGATGAGTCCGACGATAGTTCGGGCTAGTACAGACATTCCTTTGCCCTTCCTACAAGATCGAGAGAGATGACGTGGAGAGGCCCTTACCTCTACCATAGCCTATAGTTCCCATAGGGTAGGAGGAGTAGCCATTGGCTGGTGGATAGATGACACCAGATGCATAGAAAGTATAGGTAGTGGTGGGCGGCTCAATTACGAGCCATACCACCCAAACCAAGGAAGCCGGATCTAGCCACCATCACGGTGCAGAGAGATGCCCTAGGGGATAGGTGGCTACTCTCATTACCCAGTTAGGTATACTATAGACACAGTTAGAGGGCTCAGAGGTGGAGGTAGCAGAGCTATGCGTATAGGTGGCCAATTTGTAGGCCCATATGGCTGGTGGAGGAGATGGAGATGGAGAGGAGGGGGATGGTTAGGTGGCAGCCTTACAGGATTAGGTGGCAGGTTTATAGGGCCAGTTGGCCATAGCCTGCATAGATTGGGGTCTTATAGGCCTAGATATAGGCACATGGGTAGGGGACACCACAACAGGCACCAGGAGAAGGTCCTAGTTCACAGGCAGGGCAGGGCAAGGTCCCGTAGAGTAGGTACAGGGTCGAGACCTATGGGACCACCACAGACCATGCTTATATCTAGGTTACGAGATTCCCTAGGTGATTCGAGATACTATCAAGACCAGCTGATGGTGGTCGGGATAGACTTCATATCCTATGCCTGAAGTACAGTGGCAAAGTAGGCATCCAAAGTGAGAGGACGAGATCCTACACTCACAAAGGTGGAGAGCACAGGGGGTCAACGAGCTCCGAGGCCCGATCAAGTAGAGGCTACTAGTGCACGGAGGCCAGCTCCAGTTGAGGTGCAAGAAGGGCCCAAGAGGCCGAGGGTATAGGCGATACCGAGATGGAGGACATCCACCGAGATGCTTGATATGGCACCTGGTTTTGATGTATGATAGTTTTTGTGTGATATATACCAGCCTGTGTGCCAAGAGATATTTATAGTTTTGATCACATACCGGCTGTGTGCCAATGACAGTGAGGATGTATGAGATATTTTTGTATATTTCGAGCATATACCAGCCTACGCGCTGAAGAGATTTTGTATTATTCATTATTTTATTGTATATATGAGACCGGCCTGCATGCCGATGACATTTTGTATTGTATATCAGCCTACATGTCAATGATTTTGAGATGATGGACATGATGAGATAGCCATGTATAGTTGAGATACACATTGAGTTATTTATATGATGAGATACATGGTATTTTTTGATTTGTTGATGTGTTTATGAGATTATGAATTTTTGTGTTGATATGGATGGAAATTAGGTGAGTTAGGCATGATGGAGTTAGGTTGGTATAGGCATGAATCGAGTCAGGTCGGTTTAGGCATGGTTGAGTTAGGTTATAGGCATGGATCGAGTCAGGTTATAGGCATGGATTGAGTCAGGGTATAGGCATGGATTGAGTCAGGTTGGTTAGGCATGGATCGAGTCAGGTTATAGGCATGGATCAAGTCAGGTTGGTTAGGCATGGATCGAGTCAAGGTTGGTTAGGCATGGTTGAGTTAGGTTGGTTTAGGCATGGTTGAGTCGAAAGTAGGTGAAGTGATGAGTCATTATTTTATGCAATGAATGATACTATGGGTCATATGTGAGATGTGGTATAATCTATACCTAGTGATGATAGAGAAATGGTAGGTGTAATAAATGTATGATGTGATAATGTTTAAAATAGCAAACAATTTGTTATGTATGTGGTTTAATTTCCAATTTTGGGTATAAAATGGAAACGAAGTCAAGTTTGATGTAATGTGAGGCAAATGGAAGATGAATTATTGAGGGTAGGGGATGGCTAAGATAACCTCCAAGGGGCCCATGCCCCGAGTGCCGCCTACATAGTCCGGTGAAAAGGGACCTCGGTCGATGTATTTCTCCTATAAGCTAGGGAAGAATATGAGGAGGTATGAAAATGAGTTGGTAGGCTTTTAGGAATGTTTTGGGTTTAGGTTTGTAAGGTGTGGGTAGATTATAGGAAAAATGATGTAGGTGAGGGTGATTGTCGCAAAAGAAGGAAATTACCCCAAAAGTAAGCATCGAGGACCATGTCCTGTATAAGGTAATCAAAACGTAAACAAAGATGGTTAAAAGATAAGAGGAGGAAATAAAGCCACCTAATTAGGTAGGATCATACCGAGTAGATCATACCTTGGTGGAAGTGATGAACGTAATACCCTAAAGACATTGCATGATGGACTGTTTTATGGTGAAAACTAGTCACATGATCACCAAATTTCTAAGTTCCAAGAAGTCCCTTAAGGTAGTAGGAAATGAGAGTGGGCTTGGTTCGAAGGGTGAAGAGTGGGTAATTTGTATATGGTAGAGGTAGCATGTGCTTCAGGGCAAGAGACCCTAGGTCACAATGGGAAATTCCATGACAAAAGGTTGTTGTTTTGACTTATAGTTGAAATAGATTGATCGATGCAGAATTCTATATGGGATGAAGAAAATTTAACTCCTTGAGGTCTTCATGAAGCTGATCAATGTGGGAAGCTTCAGTTGATCTCATTTTTGGAAAGAGATTTGCATAGCTATCCTTCGAGGGAGCAGTCTATTTATAGTAGCAGTGGTCAAGAGGAAGATGTCCTTTTGAGGGATTCATCTTTTTATTAGAAGTTTGACTCAAGGAGTTTGGTCCCATGTGAGGTCTTTGAAGTCATGGACAAGACCAAGGTGGAGAATAGGGATCTTGTTCAAAAGGAAAGGTGAAACGACCATGGGATCTCATCGAAAGGTAGATGAAAAGTATCCATGAGAATCATGCTATGTGCAGCACCATGGTGCACATATTCAAGAGAAGGTAACAAGTGACGGGAGTCACATGATTCTTGTTTAATCATTGGTGAGGTGTATGAAGTGAATAGCACTCAAGGGACGAGCATGGAAAGAGACAAAAGTGAGGTAGGACTACAAGTCAACAATAGAATGGTTAAAGATGCAAGGTGTTAAGGGGCTTAGGTTCGGGTTTACCATTGAGTGAGGATAAACGATAAGCACCTAATCCATAGGTATGAGTCACAATGTATGGTCCAAGCCAATTAGGAGAAAATTTTCCTCGTTTACTTTTTTTTGCTTTAGTTACATGTTGATTTTCTTTCAAGATAAGGTCACCGACTTGGAAGGTTCATGCATGGACACATTTTTCATAGGCACGTTTGATACATTTTTGGTAAACTTGAAGGTGATCCAGAGCATTAAGATGATGTTCATCTAATAACTCTAGCTGTGCTAAACGATCCTGACAAAAGTCATCATCATTGAGCATGTCATGGAGAGAAATGTAGCATGAGGGGATCTGGAATTTGAGAGGTAGAACAGCCTTTGTACTATAGACCAGAGAAAATGGTGTGGCAATAAAGGAAGTGCGAATACTAGTGTGGTATGCCCACAGGGAAAAAGGAATGTGCGTATGCCAATGCTTCCCAAAGATCGTCAACCACTTTCATAAGAATTTTGTTGAGGGTTTTTTAGTGGATTCAACTTGGCCGTTGGTTTGGGGGTAATAGGTGATGAGAAACTAAGTTTGAATGCCGAAGGCGCCGCAAATTTTTTTGCAATGTTTTATTTTTGAATTGTTTTCCATTGTCGGTGATGACGTGATGAGGAACACCAAAGCTACAAATGATGTGGTGGTTAATGAACTCACATATTTTCACAGCTTTCATGGAAATGAGTGGTATGGCTTCCACCCATTTTGTATAATATTCGGCTTGAGTGATGATCCATTGATGATGCTAGGAAGAATGAGGATTGATTTCTCCGACAATATCCAAACCCCATTGAGAGAAGGGCCAAAGGTCTCGAGCAACCTGTAAGGCATGACTAGGTGTATGATGAAGATTGTAATGTTATTGGCATTTTACACAATGTTTGATGTAGTCACAACAATCATGGTTAAGAGTCACCAAGAATAGCTTGTGTGAAGAATACGTTTAAGCAACAACAAGGCCACTGAAGTGACCTCCACATATGCCATCATGAACTTCCTTAATGGTATAAGGAATTTCAAAACTTGTGAGGCATCATAAGAGAATACCGTCAAATCCGTGCTTATAGAGGAGACCCCCTAGAATGACGTAATGAGAGACCCTTTTAAGGAAGACGTGTTGCCCGTTACAGGTGAGATCAGGAGGTAAGATGAGAGAGAAAGTTAGTCGGAGTATTTTTTATATCAAAGGTCACTCGGGTCAGGGGTAGTGGTTCTGATCGAGTAAACATAGTGAGGTAAATAAGAAGGTGATTAGATTCATTGTACGGTGACAAAGATTTTAGAATCAGCAGAGCAAAGCGGGTTTTTGGGAAGCTAAGCGGTGCAATGGTATCTATAAATTTGTTGGTTGAACATGGGATGGTTTGAAGGGTTTAGCGATCAAGGTGGTCAAAAGTATGTCTACATGATGTTTATACTTTTGAAGTATCTCATTATGACATTGGTACATACTATTGACTTGGTTCATGACAATTGAGACTCACCAAAGATGTTGATTGATTTGACATCTATGGCGTAGGTGGCTTGGAGACCTATTACGAGCACTTCGTATTTGATGATGTTGTTTGTACATTCAAAATTGAGTTTGAAAGACAAAGGCATGGGTTCACCCTCAAGGGGAATGAGGATAATACCAGCCCCACCCCCACACTGACACTTGGAACCATTGAAGAACAGTGTCATTTGGTAAGGGGTTCGCCTCAGGAAAGGGTAACAATCGACTCATCTAGAAAGTCAAAATTAGAGGTTTCATCCCCGAAATAGGTGCGTCCTAATTATTTAGTGATAGCTTGGCCCTTGATGGAATTTTGATGAATGAATTTGAGGTCAAGATCAGCTAAAATCATAAGCCATCATCCGGCATGCTGATTTTGATAAGGTTTGGCATACATGAAGTGTAATGGATCGGTGTTGGTCAAAACATAGGTTTTGTGGTTGAGTAGGTAATGGCGGAGTTTGGTGGTAACAAAAACTAAGGATAAGAAGAGTTTTTTGGGATGGGTGTATCAGGTTTCATAGTCCAAAAGAGTACAACTTATGTAATAAACTACCTGCTCCCTGTGTTGTTCATCGCGATGAGTGAGCATGGCTCCCAAGGAGTGATTAGTAGTGGATACGTATAGGTAAAAAGGTTGATCATCTTTAGGTGGGATGAGTACGGGTGGTAAGAGCAGGTATTATTTTAGGGCCTCAGATATTTGTGGCATTCATCATCCCATTTAAAGGAGACATCCTTCTTAATTAGATGATGAAACGGTTGGCACCGATCCGATAATTGTGAAATGAAACAGTGAATAGACTGCACCTTACCTTGCAGCTACATAGTTGTTTAAGGTTAGTGGGCAGAGGCATTTCCAAAATGGCCTTGACTTTAGCATGGTCAACTTCTATACCACGAGGGAAACAATAAATCCAAGGATATTTCCCGAGAGAACCGCAAAGATGCACTTTTTTGGCTGAAGGCGGATGCAATATTTAATGAGATGGTCAAAGATGGTTTTGAGGACAGCAAGGTGCTCAAAGCGGCATTTAGATTTGGCCAAGAGATCATTCACGTAATCTTCCAATATGTGATGCATGATGTCATAGAAGATGTAATTCATAGCTGTTGATATGTGGCACCAAGCGTTTTTAAGGTTGAAAGGCATGAATCGATAGCAAAAGGTCCCCCAAGGGGTGATGAACGAGGTCTTGTGTTGATCCTCCAGGGCAAGTAGGATTTGGTTATAACCCAAGAAGTCATCCATGAGTGACAAAGATCTCATGGCAGTGGTAAGGTTAACCGGTTGGTCAATACGAGTAATGGAAAGTCATCTTTTGGACATGCTAGGTTGAGGTCACGTAGTATGTGCAAATACGGAGTCCATTGTCACCTTAGTGACAGAGACAATGTTAGAAATAAAATGATGATAATCAATGGGTAAGATGAAGGAAATGGAAAGAAGGTGCTGAAGTTCCTCTTTGACAAGAAGGGAAATGCGAGGGTGTATTTTCCTCAGCTTTTGTTTAATGGGTTTGGCATCAAGAATGGTTATGATATTGTGGACCACTATGGTGGGATCAATACCGGGCATGTCTGCGTAAGACCAAGTGAAAGTGTGGTTATGATCTCTGAGAAAAGAAGTGATGGCTTCCTGTTCAGCAACATCTAAAGATTATCCAATCTTTAGGATGTGCGGGTCATCCTGAGTATGAATGTTGATCTCGATAGTCAATTCATTCAACATGGTTTACATCTCAGAAGGTAACGACGATGAATATATGATTCTTCTACACCAAGGTAGGTGAATATGGATTCATCATCCTGACATTGAATGATGTTAATTAAAGGTGTATCATCATCGATCATTTTAGGATACAAGAAGGGAAGAGTGGAAGGGACCTTGCCCTCACGTTGATAAGTCAGAGGCCCTAAGGAAATGGTGTTTATGAAAAAAGTTAGGAGGGATAGATTTAGGATTCGGGGACTCGTTGGTGAAGGTAGTGATGAAGGTGGATCGGGTGAAGAAGGTGGAGAAGGGTTCTTGTCCTTAATGATATCAATGCGGGCTTGTTTGCTAGGTGGTTCGGGAAAGCCGATACCACTAAGGTCATTATGTTTGTTGATGGTAAATGGAATAACAAAGATGGTAGCCTTGCTCGTAAAATCCAAAACAAAAACCCTTCCATGCACATCGGTGCGGGAAGGTGTGGGTGAAATGGAGATTGGTAAGTGATTGGAAGTCAATGGAAAAGGGGTGAGTTTATGATGATGGTTCGGGTGTGTAAGTGGTAGTATCAAGTCCCCATATGTGATACTAGTACAAAGGTGAGGAGGACCATAGAGGAGACGTGCTCTATGCGGTGATCATAGCAAGGGTGTTGGTGAAGGCTTCCATACACTTGTGGAGTAAGGAATGTGTTGACACTATATAGGTAGTACTCCCTAGAGTGAGGTGTTGAAAAACATATTCCAAGGGATCGAGTGGTTGGTATGTAGGTAGCTGGAAGGGATGATGTGTTGGAGGTCAATGCAGAGGTGGATTTAATGGATTGGGAAGCTAACGGATCAGCCGTGGAGATTATGGAAATGGTAGGAATAGAGGAGGTATGTGTAGTAGAAGCAGCGGCTGCACTAGTAAGTGGAAGTGTAGGTGAAGAAGTAATGGTTGTGGAGGTAGTCGGCTTAATAGGTATGAGCACATTGTTGGGTCGGTAAAGCATGTTGCATGTTTTAAAAGGTGATGGGTCAGCTGGAATGGTATAAGTGTGTCCTTCGTATTCAAACTTTACACAATGATGTAAAGTGGAAGGAACACAACCCATGACACGAATCCAGGGTCTACCAAGTAATAGGTTATATTGGAATTCCCCCTCCAAGACGTAAAATAATTCTACAACAATGTGGGGGCCCACACGAATGTGGAGGATGACGGTACCTAGTGTAGAGGTGATAGCATCATTGAATGAACACAACATGACTAGATGTTTATGCATGTAATTATCAGGTATGTGCATTTGAGCGAATGCATGGGATGAAATGATGTTAATGCTATCACCCCCATCAATCATCACACGGTGTACCCGTATGTCATCAATGTGGATAGAGATGAAGAGGGCTAGGTCCAGGTCATCGTTTTGGTGTGGCGCGATCTCTTCCTTTGAGAAGCTAAGGGAGGCCACTTGGTGAATAAGGTGGGGTGAAGATGAAGGTGGTAATTTGGTGAGAGAGACTAGATGATGGGGTGTGATAATGTAGGCCACGGGGGTAGGGTCATTGGGTAAAACCTCAATAGATTGAAGAACCTCCATGAGAGCATAATGATGGGATTCTGAGGTTTGGATGAGGTCATATAGGGAAATTTTGAGGGGAGACTGGTGTAATTGTTTGAGCATGGTGTGATGTGTGACGAAGTTAGAAATGGGGTACGTAGGGCCACGAGATAGTGATTTTAGGTATGGGTGCGAGATGGTATGTTGGGTATAGGATTGGTTGGTGGGTCGGTTGTCTTTTCTTTGCCCTTATCCTTCGAGCATGTGTAGTGACGTGTATCATGTTGATCGACAGAGTTGGAAAATAGAGAAGGTGTAGGGTGAGTGGTATAATGACACGATGGGTAAAAACCATCATCTAATATACCCACAAACACAACCGAAACCCAAAACCATGCTAGCACTAAGGGTTATAAATTATCCTTGCGAAAAAAATTTGAAATTTTGGGATGTGACATACTTCCTCGTTAATGAATCATCGTCATGATGATTTAACTCATTAAGTAACAATCAAAATAATCAAACACAAATTAATATCATATAGTTAAGGAGAACATTCAATATTTTCATCCAAAACTTACAATTTTTCAGATTTGATTCATATGAATTCAAATTTATTGGCTGCAACAACCTTAAAATAATCCAACTTTGCCAAAAATTTAGCAATATGACATAAATTTGTCATTTCACTTACCCAAAATATAAAATAATTTGAAATATATCATAAAAGATCATCAAATATCAGTTTCTAATAATAAAAACAATTTTTTTATCATTTAAACTCACAAATAAACTACTATTTTTATTTCTTCATCAATTTAACTAGTTTCTCCACGACAAATTTTGGATCGATAACCTTTCTCTTCATTACGTTTTGCTTCTTTTTCAACTTGATGGTTTTCCTCTGTGGCTTGGATTCTTTACTGTGGATTATTTTCCTTTTTCCTCAACGTAAAATCCTTTGCATAATGTTCACCACCACACTTGAAACACCCACCAAAAGGTTTTTTCCTTTCAAACTTGTTGTTACCAACATTGTTATCCTGTCTATTTATTTTTAAATTAGCAGATTATGTCAATTTCACTATTTCGAGCCTTATTTCCAACCTTCCTCCACAAATATTTTCCAAGTGACAATGGCGAAGGTGATATGTAGCTCATCTTCCACTTCTCTCCTTGTGACCAGATACCAACCAGAGCTTCTTCTCCTTCCTAATGGCCTTTTAAAAATTAACTTCCATAGTAGGAGAAACATGGGCATCAGATTCAGCCCCGATGATTGGGTTTTTACAATTTTTCTTACTTGCTTCTCCTCTTCTTGACACAAATTGACAACAACTTGAGTTCTTTAAATAACTAGATCAAATTGAGGGAGGTACATAAAAGTTTCATATAGGAGGTCGCGTTGTGATGGAATAACCAAGACATCCCATATTATGACATTCACATTTGTCTTCTTCATTTGATTTGTAATATTAAATGGAAGACCCGTGAAATTATTAATTTGAGGTGCAACATTCTCTTTTCTTGATTGCTCTATTGCTATAGGAGGTTCCTAAGGCCGCACAATAACTTGATTTATAGAGGTAGGAGGTACATGACTAATGTCATTTGTAACCATACGTGGAACCTCCCGTGTGTCATCATGTGCACAAAAATGTTGGGTGGATTAACAAAATCCTTTTACTTATGAAGTGGGTTACTCTTAGTAGTAGAAGTAGAAACCTATGTATTAGCTTCCAACATTCTCTTCTTGGACCTTGTATCTTTAGTAACCTATGCATGGGACCTATTTGAGACGTCCATGTCTTGGATAATTGTGTATAAGTCATCAACTCCAAAAAACATTAGGTTGGTCTCACAAATAACTTCTAGCACTTCTTATTATCGGGTTTCATGTGCATTCATGAATGGCTCACGGTTGGAAGTATTATGGATCATGAAGGCTTATGCACACAAGGAATTTACACAATTATACTAATTGTGTGGCATGTTACATGCAAAGCACCATTCTAATTCTTAAATCACATTATTTTGTACTCGAACTATTGCTTTGTTTGAACCGAGCACTAAAAAGGGGGTGCGCATGAGAAACTATTTGAAGAGGAACATGTGTATTATGGATCTTCCATCTATCATTTTTTTATTTGACCATAATTTTGATTTATATATTGATTTCTATAGGGATAATGAATTTTTGAATCCTTGATTGGAGTTACTTCTAGCACTCCCCCTACACCTTCTCTATTTGCCAACTCCCGTCAGATCAACATGATACACATCACTACATGTGCTTAGAAGGATAAGGGAAAAGAAAAGGCAACTGACCCACCAACCAATCCTATACCCAACATACCATCTACACCCATACCTAAAATCACTATCCGCAGCCCTACGTACCCCATTTCTAACGTCGTCACACATCGCACCATGCTCAAACAATTACACCAGTCTCCCTAAAAATTTCCCTATATGACCTCATCTAAATATCGGAATCCCATTATCATTCTCTCATGGAGGTTCTTCAATCTATTGAGGTTTTACCCAATGACCCTACCCCCATGGCCTCCATTATCACACCCCATCATGTAGTCTCTCTCACCAAATTACCACCTTCATCTTCACCCCAACCTATTCACCAAGTGGCCTCCTTAGCTTCTCGAGAGGAAGATATCGCGCCACACCAAAACGATGACCCGGACCCGGCCTTTCTTCATCTCTATCCACATCGATGACATATGGGTACGTCATGTGATAATTGATGGTGGAACTAGCATTAACATCATTTCATCCCATACATTTACTCAAATGCGCATACTTGACAATTGAATGCATAAATCCGGTCATGTTGCATTCATTCAAGGAAGCTATCACCTCTACACTAGGTATCATCATCCGCCACATTCACGTGGACCCCCGCACTATTCCGAATTATTTTACATCTTGGAGGGGAATTCCAATATAACCTATTGCTTGGCAAACCACGGATTCGTGTCATGGGTTGTGTTCATTCCACTTTGCAATGTTGTGTAAAGTTTGAACACGAAGGACACACTTATACCATTCCAGTCGACCCATCACCAAAACATGCCACATGCTTTACCGACCCAACGATGTGTGCATACCTATTAAGCCGACTACCTCTCGCAACCATTACTTCTTCACCTACACTTCCACTTACCAATGTCGTTGCTTCTATCGACATACCTCCTCCATTCCTACCACCGCCATAATCTCCACGGATGATCTGTCAACTTCCTGTCTGCTAACTCCACCTCCGCATCGACCTTTGACACATCATCCATTCCAACTACCTACATACCAACCACCGATTCCTTGGAAGGTGTTTTTCAACGCCTCACTGGGGAGTACCACCTATATAGTGTCAACACATTCCTTACTCCACAAGAGTATGGAATCCTTCACCGACACCCTCGCTACGATCACTACATAGAAGCATGCCTCCTCCGTGGTCCTCCTCACCTTCATACTAGTCTCACCTATGGGGGACTTGATACTACCACTTACACACCCGAACCACCATCACAAAATCACCCCTTTTCCACTGAATTCCAATCACTTACCAATCACTGTTTCACCCACACCTTCCTACACCAATGTGCATGGAAGGGTTTTCGTTTTAGATTTATGAGCAAGTCCACCCATCTTGTTATTCCATGTACCACCCACAAACATAATGACCGTAGTGGTATCAGCTTTTGAACCACCTACCAAACAGGCCCACATTGAACTCATTAAGGATAGTAACCCTTCTCCACCTTCTTCACCCACTCCACCTTCATCACCACCTTCACCGACATATTCGTTGAATCCTAAATCTATCCCTCCTAATTTTTTTCATAAATACCATTTCCTTAGGGCCTCTAACTTATCAAATCGATGGCAAGTCCCCTTCCACTCTTCCCTTCCCGTATCCTAAAATGATTGATGATGATACACCTTCGATTAATGTCATTCAATGTCGGGATGATGAATCCATACTCACCTACCTTGGTGTAGAAGACTCTTATATTCATCGGCCGTTACCTTTCGAGATGTAAATCATGTTGAATGAATTGACTATCAAGATCAACATTCATACTCAAGAGGACCCACACATCCTAAAGATCAAACAATATTTAGATGCTACCAACAGAAACCATCACTTATTTTCTTAGAGATCATAACCACACTTTCACTTGGTCTTACGTAGACATGCACAAGTATTGATCCCACCATAGTGGTCCATAATATCGTAACCATTCCCAATGCCAAAACCATTAAACAAAAGATGAGGAAAATGCACCCTCTCATTGCTCTTCTCATCAAAGAGGAACTTCAGTGCCTTCTTTCCGTTTCCTTCATCTTACCCATTGATTATCCTCATTGGATTTATAACATTGTCCCTGTCACTAAGGTGACAGGGTGAATCCGTATTTGCATGAACTTCCGTGACCTCAACCTAGCATGTCAAAAAGACAACTTTCCTTTACCTAGTATTGACCAACTAGTTGACCTTACCGCTGGCCATGAGATGCTATCACTCATGGATGGATTCTCGGGTTATAACCAAATCCCGCTTTCCCAAAGGATCAACACAAAACCTCATTCATCACCCCTTGGGGACCTTCTACTATCAAGTCGTGCCTTTTGGCCTTAAAAACATTGGTGCAACATATCGGTGGGCCATGACTTACATCTTCCATGACATCATGCATTGCATATTGGAAGATTACGTGGATGATCTCTTGGCCAAATCTAAACACCACTTTGAGAACCTAAGCGTACTCAAAACCATCTTTGACAATCTCATTAAATATTACATCCACCTTTAGCCTAAGAAGTTCATCTTGCAGTTCTCTTAAGAAAAGTCCGGGATTTATCGTTTCCTCCGTGGTATAGAAGTTGACCCTACTAAATTCAAGGCCATTCTGGAAATGCCTCCACCCACTAACCTTAAACAACTCTGTAGCCTGCAAGGTAAGTTGCAGTCTATTCATCGTTTCATTTCACAATTATCGGATCGGTGCCAACCGTTTCATCATCTGCTCAAGAAGGATGTCTCCTTTAAATGGGATGATGACTGCAACAAAGCTTTTGAGGCCTTAAAACAATAACTTCTCTAACCATCCATACTCATTCCCCCTACAGACGATCAACATTTTTACCTATCCATATCCGCTACCGATCACTCCTTGGGGGCCATGCTCGCTCATCGCGACGAACAACATAGGGAGCAGGCAGTTTATTACATAATCTGTACTCTTTTGGACTATGAAACCCAATACACCCATCCTGAAAAATCTACTTAGCCTTAGTTTTCGTTGCCACCAAACTCCGCCATTACCTACTCAACCACAAAACCTATGTTGTGACCAACACCGATCCCTTACACTTCATGTATGCCAAACCTTATCAAAATCAGTGTGCCAAATGATGGCTTATGCTTTTAGCTGATCTTGATCTCGAATTCATTCATCAAAAGTCCATCAAGGGCTAATCTATCACTGACCAACTGGCCAACGCACCTATTTTTGGGGATCAACCCTCTAATTTTTACTTTCTAGATGAGTCGATTGCTACCCTTTCCCTGGACGAACCCCCTTACCAAATGACACTCTTCTTCGATGGTTCCAAGTGTTAGCATGGGGGTGGGGCTGGTATTATCCTCATTCCCCTTGAGGGTGAACCCATGCCTTTTTCTTTCAAACTTTATTTTGAATGTACAAACAACATTTCTGAATACGAAGCGCTCGTACTAGGTCTCCAAGCCACATATGCCCTAGATGTCAAATCAATCAACATCTTTGGTGATTCTCAATTGGTCGTAAACCAAGTCAATGGTATGTACCAATGTCGTAATGAGATACTTCAAAATTATAAACATCATGTAGACATACTTTTGACTACCTTTGACCGTTACACCCTTCAAACCATCCCACATTCAACCAATAAGTTTACAGATACCATGGCCTGCTTAGCTTCCCAAATACCCGCTTCACCTGTTGATTCTACAATCTTTGTCACCGTACAATGACTCCAATCACCTTCTTATTTACCTCATGATGTTTACTCAATTGGAACCACTACCCCTGACCCGAGTGACCTTTGGTATAAACAATACTTCAACTACCTTTCTCTCTCCATCTTAGCTCTTGATCTCACCCGCAACGGACAATGCACCTTCCTTAAAAAGTCTCTCATTACGTCATTATGGGGGGCCTCCTCTATAAGTGTGGCTTTGACAGTATTCTCTTGCAATGCCTCACAAGTTCTAAAATTCCTTATACCATTAAGGAAGTTCATGATGGCATATGTGGAGGCCACTTTAGTGGACTTGTTGTTGCTAAGCGTATTCTTCACACGGGCTATTCTGGCCTACCCTTAACCATGATTGTTGTGACTACGTCAGCGTTGTGTAAAATGCCAACAACATTCCAAGCTTCATCATACACCTAGTCATGCCTTACAGAGTCGCTCGAGACCTTTGGCCCTTCTCTCAATGGGGTTTGGATCTTGTCAGAGAAATCAATCCTCATTCTTCCCAATGCCATCAATGGATCATCACTGCTACCGAATACTATAAAAAATGGGTGGAAGCCATACCACTCATCTCCATGAAAGCTAAGAAAATATGTGAGTTTATTAACCACCACATCATTTGTTGCTTTGGTGTTCCTCATCGCCTCATCACTAACAATGGAAAATAATTCAAAAACAAAAAATTGCAAAACTTTCATGACGCCTTCGGCATTCACTTAGTTTCTCATCACCTTATTACCCAAAAACCAATAGCCAAGCCGAATCCACAAACAAAACCTTAAACAAAATTCTTATGAAAGTGGTTGACGATACCGGGAAGGATTGGCATACACACATTCCTTTTGCCATGTGGGCATACAGCACTAGTATTCACACTTCCACTATGGCCACACCCTTGTCTCTAGTCTATGGTATAGAGGCAATTCTGCCTCTCGAAGTCCAGATTCCCTCACTTCGCATTTCTCTCCATGACATGCTCAATGATGATGACTTTTGTCAGGACCGTTTAGCATAGCTAGAGTTATTAGACAAATGTCATCTTAGCACTGGATCACCTTCAAGTTTAACAAAAATGTATCAAACGTGCCTACAAAAACATGTCCATGAACGAACCTTCCAAGTCGGTGACCTTTTCCTGAAAGAAAATCAACAAGTAACCAAAGCAGAAAAAAGTAAACGGCAAAAATTTTCTCCTAATTGGCTTGGACCATACATCGTGACTCACACCTATGGATCAAGTGCTTATTGTTTATCTTCACTCGATGGTAAACCCGAACTTGAGCCCTTAACACCTTGCATCTTTGACCATTCTATTGTTGACTTGTAGTCCTACCTCACCTGTTGTCTCTTTCCATGCTCGTCCCTTGAGCACTATTCACTTCATACACCTCACTAATGATTAAACAAGAATCATGTGAGTACCCGTCACTTGTTACCTTCTCTTGAATATGTGCACCATGGCACTGCACATAACATGATTCTCATGGATAATTTTCGTCTACCTTTAGATGAGATCCCATGGTCATTTCACCTTGCCTTTTGAACACGAGTCTTATTCTCAACCTTGGTCTTGTCCATGACTTCAAGGCATCACATGGGACCAAACTCCTTGAGTCAAACTTCTAATAAAAATATGAATCCCTCAAAAGGATATCTTCCTCTCGACCACTACTGCTATAAATAGACTACTCCCTCGAAGGACAGCATTTATGCAAATCTCTTTAAAAAATGAGATCAACCGAAGCTTCCCGCATCGATCAACTTCACAAAGACCTCAAGGAGTTAAATTTTCTTCATCCCATATAGACTTCCCGCATCGATCAGTCTATTTCAACTATGCCGCACTAGTATTTGCACTTCCACTACTGCCACACCATTTTCTCTAGTCTACGGTATAGAGGTTGTTCTACCTCTCGAAGTCTAGATCCCCTCACTGCATTTCTCTCCATGACATGCTCAATGATGATGACTTTCATCAGGACCATTTAGCACAAAGCTAGAGTTATTAGACGAACGTCATCTTAACACTCTAGATCACCTTCAAGTTTACTAAAAATGTATCAAACGTGCCTATGACAAACATGTCCATGAATGAACCTTCTAATTTGGTGACCTTTTCCTGAAAGAAAATCAACACGTAACTAAAGCAGAAAAAAGTAAACTAGGAAAATTTACTCCTAATTGGCTTAGACTATAAATCATGACTCATACCTATGGATTAGGTGCTTATCATTTATCCTCACTCGATGATAAACCCGAACCTGAGCCCCTTAACTCCTTGCATCTTCGACCATTCTATTGTTGACTTGTAGTTCTACCTCACTTTTGTCTCTTTCCATGCTCGTCCCTCGAGTGTTATTCACTTCATACACCTCACCAATGATTAAACAAGAATTGTGTGAGTCCCCATCACTTATTACCTTCTCTTGAATATGTGCACCACGGCGCTGCACATAACATGATTCTTATGGATACTTTTTGTCTACCTTTCGATGAGATCCCATGGTCGTTTCACCTTACCTTTTGAACAAGAGCCCTATTCTCCACCTTGGCCTTACCCGTGCCGTGACCTAGATATTTGGGCCTAGACCATCACTAGAGACCTTTGACCTCATATGTTTGATATACCTTGCAGCACTATACCGTGTTATTGACCTAATGACCTTACCTAGCCTATTGTCGTGACCGTTTATACTAACCCTACCTTTGGTGTATCGGAACATACCTAAACATTCATGCACCTAACCTACGTTGTGTTTCTTGACCATATCCTATACCTTGGATACCATAATCACTTCAACCTTGTTTGGATCAACATATGTAGGCATTAATTTCAGGCTAGGATTTCCTCTATGGAAGGAATGTGAGGTAATTGGGAGGCAACAAGTATGTCATTAAAGATAGCGTGGACCTCACAGGTATGGGTATCATGAGTTGAGGTCTCACCGGTTTGATCAGACGAAGGGGCATGGTTGGGAAATGGTTTCTTGAAGATGTGTAGGTTTTGGTTGGTAGGTGCATTAGGATTATCCACGGTTAACTCGCCTTTCTCGAGCATTTCTTGGACAATATTTTTGAAAGTGATGTAATTGTTGTCACTATGACCCTTTACTCAATGATAGTTATAAAAGTCATGTTCTTTATACCATGTGGGCATGGGCGAGCAAGGTCAAAACTAGTGTGTGGTTTTATGGGTGGAAGGGTAATGGCCCTAGATTTGATAAGATTTTCTAAGATAGAAGAGTAAGGTTCCCCAATTGGGGTGTATTTCCGTTGCTCTCATCTGAATTGAAAAGTTTGGATGGGTGAGAGATTAGATGAGGGGTAGCCTGATTTGATGGATGAGTTGGGCTAGCCTTGAGTACCACTGCGTTAGTGGTGCCCTTAGCTTTTGAGTAATTGGTTTGTGGTTTGGAAGAAGAAGAGGTATCATTCGACTTGAATGTTGAATTCTTATTACGTAATTGGATTTTCTTCTCTTTAATGGCCCGAATCTCTAACTTTCATGCCATAGTGAATGCTTCATTGAATGTTTGGAAGGTTTGGACCTACAAGGTTGGTGAGATATGTCTAGCACAAGCCCACGTGAAGAGCTCAATGAGTTTTGTTTGTGGCAGTTGGAAGGTGAGTTGGTTGATCAAGCTACGCCAGTGAGTGATAAAATATGTGATAGATTTGTCCTCATATTGACGTGTCGAGTATAGGTCGGTCATGGTAACCTTTTTGATGATATTGATAGAAAAATGATCCAAGAAGGTTTGGGTTACTTGACCGAATGAGAATATGGAGTGTCTAGGTAACCCACGATACCAATCTAATTCAGGTCTAGTCAAAGACATGGGAAAAGTTCTCAAGAGAAAGGCATCATCGTGAGCGATCAGATAACACTCGTGTTTGAACAACCACAAATGCTACTGCGGGTATTATTTGCTATTGAAACGATTGAATTTAGGCATTTCCCAATGCATGGGGTATGGGTGGATAGGAATGGATGGGTGGATGGGCTCATTGTAAATCTTGTCGTAGGTGAGAGTGTTGCGAGAGCCAGAAACCGATGCCTCTAATGTCTGCATCTTGTCCAACATCAATTTGATTAGGTCATTAGTAGGTTGCAATGATTGGGTGCCTCCTGTAGCGTGAGAGGGTTGGTTTTGGGCATATAATAGGGGTGGCACTCCAGTGTATGGTGCTGCCATGTAGGTTGATTGGGAAGAAGGCAGTGAAACAGGAGGTACGTACCCTGAGTGAATAATGGATGAAACGAGAGGTGGCTAATAGTATGTATATGGAGGTGGAAGGGTCGTGGTAACCCTAGTGGTAATGGGAGTTAATGATTGTGGAATGGAAAGGACCATGTTCTGAAAAGGGGTAGGGGTCACCGACATGGGAGGTGGTAGTGTAGCTACGGGTATGTGTGAGACATTAGGGGCGAGATGAGGTTACATTTTGGGTAGTTGTCAAGGGTATGGTGGATGTGGCGGGTGTAACGGAGGTGGCAGATGCGGCAGTCATAGCGGGTATAGGACCTAGTTGTGAAATGACTAGGGGTAAGGTAGATGTGGGAAGCACAGAGCTAGATGGAGCTGATGTAGGAGTGGGAGCGAGAGTCAAGGGGATAGATACGGGCATGTCGTATATCAACTAACCCGAGGCATCTCGAGTGGATGAGTGGGAAAGGTAAACTGCAAGACAGTAAAGGTTTTGGTCAAGGAGTCGTGTGAACTCCTCACCTCTCGGTAGCAATAGTGATAGGTTGGATGGGATCCATGGCTGGTGATAAAATGGAAGGTGGTGAAGGAATAGGTGGGAGTGGTTGACAACTGACGTGAAATACGAGTGCGCTTGCTTGTCTTCGGGTCAGCACCATGTGAACCAATACTGATTAGGTAGGGCTACTTCTCTATAAATGACATAGAAAATAGTAGGAACATGTGAATCTGATGGTAAAAATTGGATTAGGTACTAAATGGTGGTTGGAAAGTGAAACAGGCTAACTAATGCCGGTTAAGGAAAACCGACACCGGTCGGGGTAACCACTGCCAGTCACTATAGAAAATGGTCAATGAGTGAAAAACTAGGGAGAAGGTCAAATCTGATAGGTATGCCAAATCTGATGGTGTTTTACAATGTCAATGGGAATAATGGCAGTGATAGGGACTGTGAAAAGTGGAAGAAAATGAATAAAATGTCCTTTTGGGTAGGTTAACAAAAGGACCTAGAACTAAATCATTGGGCATAACCGACGATGGTCGAGGGTAATCGACGCGCGATTCTATGAAATTGAAACAATGATGAAAGAAAAGTGGTTGTGAATTAAAATCTGATGTAGAATCAGACCCAGAATTCTTGGAATGATGATGATATGGCTCAGGCACACTCATGTGAAGCCATAATACACCATCTGTAATGAGGAGTGTGTAAGGATGAACAAGAAAAATGAAGAACGTGATCTCTCACCTCAAAACGCAAGCCAAGCAGAAACACTAAGAAAAATGTGATCCTATGAGTGCCTTTTCTATTATGTTTGTTTAGCTTATGTTATTTAAGAACTGACACATGAATTATGAAATAGATTTTTTGGTGAGGATGGCTTCCTATGAAAAAGGAGATCTAAAAGGTGAAGTTTGGGTATGTTATGGTGGGGCGGGCTTCACTCAAGTATGACTCGACAGAGCAGCGAGCTAGGTGTCCACTGTGTCATGATCATGTGATCACCTACAACTTCTTCCAAGTAAGATGTTGTTTAAGAATGTATGTATTTTTATTTTTGTGAGGTTTGGTAAGACTCAGAGAGAGAGAAAGAGAAAGAAAGTGCTTTCTACGGTTTGTTTGTCAACCATCAATTGGTCATGACTTCCAATGTATAGGTTGCCCTCAATTAATGTGAGCTAATGTGATAAATCATAATGCAATGCACTTATTTTTAAGGCCAAATCGAAGTGTGAAGTTGGATGACATAATAAGATGAAGAGGAAGAGGATGCTCTTTTACTATAATGCAAAAAACACGAAGAAATGGTTCTTTTTAATTACACTAAAAGAAAGGTTTCCTTTAGAGCAAATAGAAAGAAAAGGTGGGTTACCAAGGAAGAAGATTAATGTGTATGCTTTTCAAAAGGGAAACAAACACACAACTTTTCCTAGGAATGAATGAAATGCAAGGAACCCTGAGATGGGTCCCACCAGTGTGCCAAAATGTTTCACCTAATTCTAGATCATTTCTTTGAAGTATTGACAAAATAAATAGGGTAACGGGTGTAGGAGGAATACCTGTTCAAGTGTTGGTTAATGGGTTGTTGTGCACATATGACTTCTAAATCCACAATTGATTATGAGAGCTTCCTTTTGGCTAGGAGGAACTACCTGTAATACAAAGCAAGACCACCAGAAAAATTTAAACAATATATGCAAGTGAACTACCTAGTGTATGCTAGATCCGGGAAGTGTGATACTTCCTAGATGGCTGTCAGTCCACTATTTTAAACAATTTAATGTGGTAAATAAGGTAAATCCTATTGTAATTCAAAATGATTTAGGTATCTCACTTAAAACACAATAAGAAATAGATCTAATCTAACAAGCTAGGTTAGAATAGGATCCGAAGGTCAAGTAATTGGTTCTAGGTCTCTGCAAGTCTGACAGAGGTCTCAAGTAGATCACAGGTGAATGAGGGTGAAAGGGAATTAGGTGGATAGGTCACTGTTTTGGGTTGTATGGGAAAATATAGAGACCGATGTCGGTTAAGGGTGACCGGCGGCGGTTGGGTGTAACCGGTGCCAGTTACTGTGGAGTTCTAGGAATGCCATAGAATGGGTTTTGGGTCTCCTTTGTGATTGCACAATGGATTTTGGTTGGTCGGGATGAGGTATTGAGTGATTTGGGAGAGATTTGGTGAGGTTTTAATGGGTATATGGAGGGGTGAGTGTTGGGGGAGGTCAATGGGTGGCTAGGTAACAAAATATGATAATATAATGATGAAATGGAATAAACCAGAGAAGTATAATGTCTACTTACTTGGATTCTAGTCTTGGATGCCTATGAGTGAGGGATGGAGGTGATGATGAGAGGTTTTGAAGGCTGCAGGTGATCACCAACTGAAGGAAAGCTTCTGCATGGGTTGTATGTACATTCCTCTTTACTTGGTTAGATCAGATCATTATTGGGATGGTTTTGCAGGAAAAGACGCTTGATCTCCTTCCTTGCATGCATGTTCTCGCTGGAATTCACTCTCAGAAGATGTGATATCTCTTTGAAATGTGCTGATGTTCACCAACTTTTCCAATCTTTTCCAAGCCTCTACCAACCTTGAGAATAAGGTTGTTTTGGGGTTAAAAGGGTAACCGATGGTGGTTCCAACTTAACCAACAATGGTTAGGGGTAACCAGCGTTGGTCAAGGCGGGATTTCCTAGGTTTACTAAACTAGGGAGATCCTCTTGATTTCCTCGAGATCTTGTGTCGTTAACCCATGGATTAGACTAGGAGCTTCTTGTAAGCATGTGGGAATGTGGTTAGAGGGAATGTAGGCATTGATTTTTAGGGTTTAGGTAAGACTTAGTTAGTTATGGCAACTTACTAAGAATAGGTCTTAGGTTGAGTTGGCTTGGTGAGGTGTCTAGGTGAAGTGTATGTGTGGATATTATTTAAATTAAGATATTTAAATAATAAATATGGTGAGGATAATGAATTAATTTAATTAAATTAATATTAGTGGGGTGAAGGGGCCATGACTAAGTGAATGTGATGAAGGTATTTATTTGTCGATGGACCAAAGGGGAGTGTGACTTAATTTTGGTATCTACAATATGATACTATATACAAGTTTAGTTGATAAATCTTGTTATTGGAATGATGGTATGTTGATTTCATCAATAGGTTCACTTCTCTAGGCTTAGGATATTTACATTTGATAAATGTGCTATGAAGATATGAATGTTGAGCAGATAACCTATTTATATTATGTTAGTTTGAAATATAAAAACATGAAAGCGTGTGGAATAGTCATGTCGGTTCAATGAATTGACCATGTATACATTATTAATTTTCTTCAGCTTGTAGGTATGAATAATATTACGAGTTAATTAAAGAATGGATAACGTGACATGCATTGATTATTGTTATACCAATTTATATGAATGTAATGAATGTACTTTTACTTGATTTTTTGTGAAATTTATACTTCAAAATTTTATAAGGCAAATGTGTTTGAGGTATTAAATGATTATTTTCGATAATCGGTTTGTGAATATGTATTAACATATTGATTATGAAATTAATGAATATTGATCAAATCATTATGTTTGTGTTAAGCGACATATTTGTATCGATGTTTAACGGTGAATGATTAATTGTGAATTGATATTTGATGCGATAACACAATTGTTTGAAGATGTTGTTATGAATTAATATGTAACGGAATCAATAAGACAAACAAGGAAATATGACAATGTAATTAAAAGAGATAAGTATATAAGATGTATCTATTAATCATAGATAAAAATGATGATATAAATCAGTTTATAAATGTAAAACTATGTGAAGCATATTGTTGTCTTTAATAACAACAACTTACATATTTACGATTAATTATAGTTGTAAAATATCATATTGTTTCTACTTATCCTAGTGGAAAATAATTACCAGGATATTGGAAAAGGATGAAGGTACATTATAATCCTAAGATATAGTAAAGATGTACACAATTGAACTTGGAAAACTGAAAATTCTAAGTGTTTACTAATGATCTCAAATGATAACTAATTTAGAGTTATGAATTGGTTTATAACTCATACTTGACTAAACCTAATCAATGATCATGAGGTGATGTAGTTTTCTTACAACATGCGATATGAGGTACATACACTAGTCGGTGACACAAATATTTCACTATATACCTCTATCATGAATTGGATAACCTAGTGAAACTCTATTGACCTTTCATAGAAATGAAAGCATAACAAATCGTAAATGAAGGTGCGCATCACGAGATGACATTCGTGTTGTATGATCCATGTATGTACCATCTCGAGATGTGTACATGGAGAGGAATGAATACATAATGACTTAGGTCATTATGTGAAAATATTGTTTTCTCGTAGGCATCCCAAGGTGGTACTAATAGGAATTATGTGATATGAATATTGAATCTTGATATTTGTAGCTTCAAAATTTAACCCGATTACTTTTTGTAAACAAATAATGAAAATGGTTAACTATAAATGTGATATTTAATCAACGGAAAATAATCTAGATAATTATTTAGAGACAGTTTTGTGTTGAAGGAAGAAACGATTCGTAGGATTGTGTGCGATCTCAAAATTGGCTTACTAACACAACACCAAATAACTATCACCATAGTAGTGTAAATGATTGATTGCATTATCTATTCAGCATGTCTTCTTATTAGCGGTTTATGGATTCGGATGGATTTTTCTTATGTAAATTTCAAGTTGACACTAAGAATATTCATAGGTTCTCTTAACCTATAATAAGGTTTAACCAAATGGTATATAATGTATATTAGCTCGTAAAGAGTGTTGAAGGGTGATTGATAAGATCCTGGAACCCTTTACTGATTTGCACATGGTTATAGTATATTGTCTAGATGGATTATGGAATATTAAGTAATGATGGAATAATTTAGTAGTGGTTAAGTAATGATAATATTCATTACAACATTATAATAATTTAAGGGATTTTGTAAACTTGATAGTATGTTGGGTTTATTTTGTTGTGTGTTGATAATCATTGAAGGCATAAAGTTAATTAATGGTTTATTTAAAAATACCTTAAAATTTTTAAGTATAACATGGGTGTTACATTTTGGTATCATAGTTGAAGGTTGCAGCTCTTGGACATAATGGGTCCTTATGCTAACACAAAATTTATTCTTGTCTAACAGAAGAACAAAAATGGTTAGAATAAGAGGGAATGTTGTGAACTACCAGTTATGGGTCTTTGAAGCAAAAAAACTTAGAAACTTGATGAGATAATCGTTATCATACATGACACATGTAACCACATAGTTGTTCTTGAATAGCGAGGTAAATTTAACTAAGGATATTGAAAGTGAAATTGAGATACAACATCTGGGTATCCTAATCCAAAAATTTTTAATCATACCGTAAATGTAGAAAATGTTAATGCAGATGATCCTTATCACTCAAATGAGGCTTCCTCTTGGTGGGATATTCGGAAGGTTGAACTACAATTTATTACATCGACATAACATGGGATCAATTTAAGTTTTATTTTAGGCTGATGGGAGTTGTATTATGACCAGAAAATGTCCGAGTTTAAGACCTTGGTACAAAGAAAAAAGTAATGAGGGAAAATTTTACTAAACTACTTAAATATGTTTGTTTCACCGTTTTCTTTACATTTTGAATGACGAAACAAATAAGGGTAATGGGCTAGGAGGAATGTCGTTAAATGGGCTTGATGGTTATTGCGCACATTTTGACTTCTTGATCCAAAGTGCCGATTGTGAGAGCTTCTTGTTGGCTAGGAAGAAATACCCGAAATAGAAAACAAGACCATAAAATAATAGTTAAATGATATATGATAGTGGATTGCCTAGCATATGCTAGTTCTAGGAAGTGTGATACTTCCTAGATGGCTATCAATCCATTGTTTAAAACAAATTAATACGAGAAATAAGTAAATTCCTACTATAGTTGATATGATTTAGGTATCTCATTCAAGTATAATAAGAAAATCCAATCACAACAGGCTAGGCTATAGTTGGATCAAAAGGATGAGGTGTTTGTCAAGGTATTAGGACTAGTCAGGATCTGATTCTGGGTTGTTTAGGTCAACTGGTAGGAGGTTGTTTGGCTCTATTCTTGGGTAAGGTATAAAACATAGAGACTGATGTCGGTTGGGTATAACCAATGATGGTTTAAGGGAGACCAATGATGGTTATGGGTAATTGGCGTCGATATAGTAGGGTGACATAATTTAATGAAAACCTTATTGTAGAGGCTTGGTGAGGTTAGATGGGGCTAAAGGAGGAGATGGCGAGGTCTGTGGGAATACTAAGAACACTCAGAGAGGTGGAAGGGCTAGGATAGGTGATCTGATAAATGGGTGGGTGAGGTTTTGGGTTTTAGAAAAAGATGGCTATGGAGGAATGGGAATGTTAATAGAAGAATGGTAACATAAGTGATAACAACTCTATGAATGAACAGAATAGGAATGGAAATTATTAATGATAAAACACTTACCAATGTTGCAGGTCCAATGGTTGGGTGGTGGTGATGATTGGTTGATGGAATGGAGCTTGGTGCAATAGTGATGCTTCTGGAATGTTACCGTGAGTGCCAATGCTTCTAGATCTGTCTAGTGTTGGCTATGGATGTCTAGGTGTGTGAAAAGACTTTGGTTCTTACTTGCATGTAGCTCTCTTCTCGTCTTCTTGCTCTAGAATGTGCCAACCCAAAAACAAGGTTGCTTAGGTGAATAAATGGTAACCGACGATGGTTCAGGTTGACCGACATCGGTTTAGGGGTGATTAGCGTCGGTTAAGGTGGGATTCCCTAGGTTTACTAAAATGGGAAGATCTTTCTAATTTCTTGGGCCCATTAGTTTTTTCTTATGGATTAGAATGGAAACTTCCCTTCTAATGGGTGGGAATGTGGTTAGAGAGATTTTAGGGATTGATTTTAGGGTTAGACCAAATCTTAGCTCATTAAGGCAAGTAAGACTTAGTTATTGTTAGTTATGGAAACATGCCAAGAATAGGTCTAGGGTGAGGTGGTTGGATGAGGTGTCTAGGTGAGGTGGTGGGGTAGAAATTAAGATAATTAGATAATAAATATTGTGAGGATATATATTAATTTAATTAAATTAATTAAATTAATAGTGGTGTGGGGTGGAAGGGGCCTTGGTTAGGTGAGTATGTTTGAGTTGGTTATTTGACTAGGGACCAAGGGGAGTGTGACCCAATTTTGGTGTCTACATTTTTCCCCTTTTTGTTGCGTAGCTTGTATTAGTAAGTAGTGATGCTGACAAAAATAAGATGTGGTTGCCCCATGTGTGGGTGAAGGTGATCCCCCTCAAACTAGGAACTGATGAGGTAGAAGATAAATTGGTGAGTGGTTTGATAAAAGGTGGATGTGATGAAGAGGAAGGTGGACAATGGGGGTAATGGGGTAAAGGTATAATCGGGTAATCAAGGTAATGGGCTAGGGTCAAAGGTAGTAGTGACATTCAAACACACACACATGTATAAACTATGACACGGTACCAGGTTGAAGAGCATGTAAACTCTACATGTCTAAGGTCGATAGGTTTATCCAAACAAGGTTGAGGTGATTCCGGTATCAAGGTATAGGATATGGTGTCGGAAGCACATCATAGGTCAGAGTGTAGGAATGTTTAGGTATGTTCGGTACACCAAAGGTTGGGTCAGGATAAACAACATGGAAATAGGCAAGGTAAGGTCATTAGGTCAAACAACATGGGTAACAGTGTCGCAAGGTATAGTGAGCACATGAGTTCATAGGTCATTAACAATGTTCTAGGTCTAGGTAGTGAGGTCATGGCATGGGTAGGGCCGAGGTATGGGTAAAATAACAAGTCCCTAAACACAATGAAGGATAGGTATAGGTAAGGTAGGTGTGGAGGTTGGTTGCAATAAGGGTGGGTAAGGTCAAATGGTGGCTGGGTTGGTTAAGTGTTGGTCAGAAATGGGGAAAGGGTATGGACAAGAGTATGGACAGGTATGATGTCAGGATCATATGAAATGATGGAGTCTAGGTAAAATCATCATGGTTTATTAGGCAGAGACCGATGTCGGTTTGGGTATAGCCAACCATTGATTTAGGGCATAGGAATGATGTCGGTTTAGGTATAAGTTAGGTATGGTTGATCGATGTGGGTATATAAAAAGAAAAAAGATAGTATAATATGGCCTTCATTTGTAGGTTTTTGATTTTGTGAAAACCCAGACAAGATGAAATGAGTGAGCCCCATGGCTTGGTGAGAGGAAAGTATGTGGGATGATATCTATGAGGTGAGGTGGAGAGATCCGAGTTGGGAGAGAGGACCCCAGTAGATGGGCCCACAAGACTAGAGGGAGAGTGAGTGGATTGGTGGAGAGGTTATTTGGAGAGTTTGACATGGAAGAGGTAGGGAGGGCTTGGGTGGACCACCCATGTGGGCATCATGATTTTGCCCTCATGGAGGAGACATCGAGATGAGGTAAATTTGATCCATTCATTATTATTTGTCTGTATATAAGAAGGGAATGTGTAGGTGAGGTTTAGGTATATGGCATGGTAGAGAATTGTGAAATGTGTGGTATAATATTTTGAGGAATGATATTTTTATACAAACTATCGATTATAGGAAATAGTGGTTGAGGATGGATTTGGTGTCATGTTTTACTTTAATTTTAGGTATATATATATAGGGGAAATCAAATAGAAATGATAGGGAAGGAAAATAGGATGGTTTAGGGGGATTTAGGCATGGATAATCGAGGCCCCATGTAATCGATCCATTAATTTGATAAGGAACCCTAATTGTCCATCATAGCAGGATATTATGAAGGTTAGGAGACCCTAAAGGTTGAGTTTTGTCATAATGGTTGAGTTCTAAGGGTGAAAAAGTCGATGATCTAAAATGTCATAAGATAGTCAAAAAGTGAAGTCCCTTGAGTAAAAGGAAATTAGGTTAAAAGAGCTACTTAATGAGGTAAGGAGTTGGGGTTTAGGTACCTGGTGGGGTTAGGTTGGGATTTGGGGTTTAGGATAATAAATCATTTTAGGTGGGAATGGTCAAAATCACGAAATGTCACGACATTTAAGGGTGAAGTCCATGATCAAAATGTGAGTAAAGTCCCTTGAGTTGAAATTTTTGAAAAAGGAAAGGGGTGAGAATGGGAGGTGTTTAGATTGGAAGTTTGGAAGGGTTGAAGAATAGGCAAGTCCATGGATGAAAATTTCATCTCTCTTTTTTTGTTGGTTTTTTGAAGGTGATAAGGATGTGGGAAGTCTATATGGGAATATTTATCTCCTTGAGGTTTATTGAATAATTTGTGTTTTGATATTTATTATATTTTTGTAATGAATGGATATAAGCATGTCCTTGAGGAAGTCTATTTATAGTGGTGGAATTAGAGTGAAGAGATGTCCCATTTGAGGGAGTCATATTTTTTCTTTGGAAGTTTGACTCAAGGAGTTGTATCCCTTTTTGTTTTAGATGTTTAAGTCATGGATAGAGACTATACCAAGGAAGATTAGGTTCTTCTTGAGAAGATAAGACCCATTACACACAAAGATTAACTATGAAGAGGTGGTTTTGAGTGATGACATATTGACCATGGGATTCCATCTTGAAGAAGATGAAAAGTATCCATGAGAATCATTATGAGTAGAGCCATGGTACTCATATTGAAGAGAAGTTCCAAGCACCATTAAAGGTGATGGGTAATCACATGATTCTTGTTTTAGTCATGGATCCTCAAAATGGGTAATATGGAATGGAAAGTGAACAACGCTCAAGGGATGAGTAGCGATCAATCGACAGAGAAAGTGATATAGGACTTGATATCAACAATAGAATGGTCAAAGATGTAAGGCATTAAGGGGCTCAGGTTCGGGTTTACCTTTGAGTGAAGACAAATGATAAGCACTTGATCCATAGGCATGGGTAACGATATAGGGTCCAAGCCAATTAGGAGAAAATTTTCCCCGTTTACTTTTCTCCTCTTTGGTTACATGTTGATTTTCCTTTAGGATGAGGTCACTGACTTAAAAGGTTCATTCGTGAACACATGTTTTTCATATGCACGTTTGATACATTTTTGGTAGATTTGGAGATGGTCAAGAGCATTGAGATGACAGTTCATCTAATAACTCAAGTTGTGCCAAATGATCTGGTGAAAGTCATCATCGTTGAGCATGTCTTGTAGTGAGATGCAGAGAGATGGAATCTAGACTTTGAGAGGTAAGATAACCTAGTACCGTAGACCAAAGAAAAGGGGGTGGTAGTAGTGAAGTGTGAATACTAGTGTGATAAGCCCACAAGGTGAAAGGAATGTGTGTATGCCAATCTTTCCCAGTATCATCGTTGACTACCTTCATAAGAATTTTGTTCAAGGTTTTATTGGTGGATTCAGCTTGACCATTGGTTTGTGGGTAATAAGGTGATGAGAAACTGAGTTGGATGCCAAAAGCATCACATATTTTGCGTAGGGTTTTGTTTTTGAATTATTTTCCATTATCAGTGATAATGTGGTGAGGAACACCAAAATGACAAATGATGTGATGGTTGATGAATTCACATATTTTCTTAGCTTTGGTAGAAATGAGGGGAATGGCTTCTACCCATTTAGTGTAATATTCGGTAGTGGTTATGATCCATTGGTGGCATTGTGAAGAATGGGGGTTGATCTCACCGATAAGATCCAAACCCCATTGAGAGAAAGGCCAAAGGTCTCGTGTGACTGTAAGGCATGACTAGGTGTGTGATGGAGATTAGCATGTTGTTGGCATTTCACGCAATGTTTGACATAATCACAACAGTCATGGTTTAGGGTTGGCCAATAATAGCCTAGGTGAAGAATGTGTTTTATGACGAGCTAAACCACTAAAGTGACCTCCACAAATTCCATCGTGGACTTCCTTAATGGTGTAGGGAATTTTAGAACTTGTAAGGCATCGTAAGAGAATTTCATGAAACCGCATTTGTAAAGAAGACCACCCATGATGACATAATGGGAGACACTTTTAAGAAAGGCATGTTGTCCATTACGAGTGAGATCGGTGGGTAAAATGGAAAGGAAAGATAGTCTGCATATTGCTTATACCAAAGGTCATGTGGGTTAGGAAATGGTTCGATGGAGTAAAACTTCATGAGGTAAATAAGAGGGTGATTGTAGCCTTTTATATGGTGACAAAGATTTTAGAGTCAGTGGGTGAAGAAGGTATGAGAAGCCAAGCAGGCCATGGTATCCAAAAATTTATTGGTAGAACGTGGGGTGGTTTGAAGTGTGTAATGGTCAAAGGTGGTCAAAAGTATGTCTACGTGATGCTTATACTTTTGAAGTATCTCATTACAACACTGGTATATACCATTGACTTGGTTTATGACCAACTGAGAATCACCAAAGATGTTGATTGACTTAACATCTAAGGCATAAGTAACCTAGAGACCAATACGAGTGCTTTGTATTTAGCAATATTGTTTGTACAATCAAAATCAAGTTTGAAAGACAAAGGCATAGGTTCACCATCAAGAGGAATGAGGATAACACCAGCCCCACCCCCATGCTAACACTTGGAGCCATCGAAGAAGAGTGTCATTTGGTAAGTGGGTTCATCCAAGGAAAGGGTAGCTATAGACTCATCTGGGAAGTCAAAGTTAGAGGGTTGATCCCGAAATAGGTGTGTTGGCCAATTGGTCGGTGATAGCCTAGCCCTTGATGGACTTTTGATGAATGAATTCAAGGTCGAGGTGGCTGAAGCATAAACAAATGTGTATACATTGATGTTGATAGGGTTTGGCATACATATAGTGTAATGGATTAGTATTAGTAATGATGAAGGTTTTGTGGTTGAGTAGGTAATGGTGAGTTTGGTGGTGATGAAAACTAAGGCTAGGAAAATTTTTTTAGCATGGGTATATCTAGTTTTGTAGTCAAGAAGGGTATGGCTTATGTAATAAACCACTTTCTCTTGGTGTTGGTCATCATGATGAGTGAGCATGGCACCTAGAGAATGGTCAGTGGTGGAAATATATAGGTAAAGGGCTTGGTCATCCTTAGGAGGAATGAGCACTGGTGGTTGAAGGAGGTATTTTTTAAGGCTTCAAAGGCTTTATGACATTCATCATCCCATTTGAATGAAACATCTTTCTTGAGAAGATGATGGAATGGTTGACAAGTGGTCAGAAAGCTGTGAGATAAAATGATGAATGGATTACAACTTTCCTTGTAGGCTTGAAGTTGATGGAGATTAGTGGGTGGAGGCATTTCAAGAATAGCCTTGACTTTAGTAGGATCGACTTCTATGCCACACAAAGAAATGATGAAACCTAGGAGTTTTATAAGAAAGTACCGCAAAGATGCACTTCTTTGGTTGAAGATGAACACAATACTTGATGAGGTGGTCAAAGATGACTTTAAGAATGGGTAGGTGTTTGGTTTGATGTTTAGATTTGGCAAGAAGATCATCTGACATAATATTCAATATGTGATGCATGATGTCATGGAAGATGTAAGTCATGGCTCACTGATATGTAGCACCAACATTTTTGAGGCCAAAAGGCATGACTCGATAGTAGAAAGTCCCCAAGGGGTGATGAAGGTAGTCTTGTGTTGATCCTCGGAGCTAGTAATATTTGATTGTAGCCGAGAAACCATCCATGAGTGATAACATTTCATGGCCAATGGTGAGATCAACTAGTTGGTCAATTCTTGGTAGGGGAAATCATCTTTGGGATAGGTGAGGTTGAGGTCATGGAAATCCATGCAAATGTGGAGTCCCCCTTGTCACCTTTTGTGACAGGAATGATGTTAGAAATCCATTGGGGATAATCAATGGGTAGAATGAAGGAAACCGAGAGAAGGCTGAAGCTCTTCTTTGACTAGAAGAGCAATGTGAGGATGCATTTTCCATAGCTTTTGTTTGATGGGTTTGGCATCAAGAATGGTTATGATATTGTGAACCATGATTTTGGGTCAATACGGGCATATCGGCATAGGACCAAGAAAATGCGTTTTTATGGTCCCTGAAGGAAAGAGGTGAAGGCTTCTTGTTTAGTAGCATCTAAGGATTGGCCGATCTTTAGAATGTGTGGGTCATCCTGAGTATTAATAATGTTGATTTGATGGTGATTCATTCAACATGGTTTGTGTCTCAGAGGGTAATGACCGATGAATATAAGAGTCTTTTACACCAAGGTAGGTGAGGATGGACTCATCATCCTGACATTAAATGATGTTAATTGAAGGTGTATCATCATTGATCATGTTAGGATACATGAATGGGAGAGAAGAGGAGCCTTGCCATCACGTTGATAGGTCAGCGGTCCCAGGAAATGGTGTTTAAAAAAAAAGTTAGGAGGAATAGATTCGGGATCTATGGACTCGTGGGTGAAGATGGTAATGTGGGTGAATGAGAGGGGAAGATTTCTCATCCTGGATAAGGTCGATGTGAACCTTCTTGGAGGGTGGAGCATCAAAACCAATGCCACTATGGTCATTGTGTTTATGAGAGGTACAAGAAATGACAGTATGGTGGCCTTGTTCATAAAAACCAAAGCCAAATCCTTTCCACGTGCACCGGTGGAGGAAAGTGTGAGTGAAGTGTGGTTAGTGAGGGAGTGTAGGTGGATGAAAATGGTTGGGCTTGGGATGGAGGTTTGGGTTTATAGGTGGCATATCAAGTCCCCCATATGTTAGGTTGGTGTGAAGGTGGGGAGGGCCATAAGGAAAAACATCACCGATGTGGATGTCATAATTGGGGTGTTGACGTAGATTCCCATACTCTTGTGGGGTGAGGAAGGTGTCGATATTGTATAGGTGGTATTCCCCTAGAGTGAGGCATTGAAAAAACACCTTCTAAGGGATCAAGTAGTTGGTATGTGGGTAGTGGGTATAGATGGCTCACTAGATGTTGGGGAAACAAGTGCATGGTAGAGGCTATAGCAATTGCAGTGGGGATAACAAGGTTAGATGTGTAGAAGTAGTGGTAATTTTGGTGGATGGGCTCATGGGTGAAGGTGAAGTGGTGATAGTGGTAGATGCCTTGACTAGTACAAGCACATCATTGGGCTGATATAGCATGTTACAGGTCTTAAAAGGTGATGGGTAGTAGGGATGGTGTAATTATGTCCCTCGTGTTCAAATTTGAGGCATCGATGTAAAGTTGAAGGGACACAACCCATGGCATGGATCCAAGGTCAGCCGAAGCAAGTTATATTGGAACTCTCCTTCTAGAACATAGAAAAGTTTTGGGATAGTGTGGGGGCCCACGTGGACATGGAGAACAATGGTACCCTAGGGTAGAGGTCATGGCATCATTGAAGGAGCACAACATAACAAGGTTACCATGCATGTAATTGGTAGGTATCCGCATTTGGTCATATGCATGGGAGGAGATGATATTAATGCTAGCACCACCATCGATCATAACACATGTCGTATGTGTATATTATCGATAAAGATGAGAGATGAAAAGAGTGGGGTCGGGGTTGTCGGACTGGAAGGGAGAAATCTCTTCATCTAAAAAAGCTAGAGGGGCCACTTGGTGAGTAGGTGGAGGTGTAGAGGAAGGTGAAGACCTAGTGAGAGAGGCTACGTGGTGAGGGGTAATGATGGAGGCTATGGGTGTGGGGTCATTTGGTAAGACTTCAATAGATTGAAGGACCTCCATGAGGGCTTGATGATGTGACTCGAGGTTTGGATGAGGTCATATAAAGACATTTTGAGGGGGATTGGTGTAGTTGTTTTAGCATTGTGTGATGTGTGACCCCATCGGAAATAGGATATGCAGGACCTCGAATGATGACTTTGGGTATGGGTGCGGATGGTATGTTGGGTACAGGGTTGGTTGATGGGCCAGTTGCTTTTTCCTTTGCCCTTGTCTTTCTGAGCATGGGTGGTAATGTTGATCATGTTAATCGAGGGGAGGTGGATGAAGAGGGTGTGTCATGGAAGGTATAGTGGCATGAGGGAAAAACCTAGTGGGGATACGATCCTTGTGAAATTAGTAGGGTGCATTGGCATTTTGGTGGTGGTTTGGCCAACTCTCTTATATGAACCATGTTGATCTCGAATCTCGGGGGTGGATCAAAGAGTTGTGGGGGTGGAGATTTTGGTCGTTGAGTAGGTAATGGGAGAAGATATGTGGAAATTGGTGAAGGTGAAATGGGGTCCTCATCAAGAAGATCATCATCATCAAAATTTTCTTGGGAGGACATAATTGGACAAGGTGGTTTTAAAGCCTTATAGTTCTCTACATCGTGTCCTGGCATGATGGTAGGCAAAAATTTTGGTTTCATCAAACCTTTTTGGTTTGGGTTTGAGTGGGTCGTAAGGTCTAAGAGGTGGTAATGTGATGACAGAAGTTTCGAGGAGATTGGTTAAGATTTTGGCGTAGGATCCCGCTAGTGGATCACAATGGGAGGTGAATGTGGGTTTGGGTATAGGTGTGGCTGATTGTGGGGGAAGAGTCTTTACAAGAGGGGGAGTAGGTTGGTCTACTAGTTTGGTGTGTGGTGTGGTCTTAGGTGTTGTTATCTCTCTTGGGTAGGGGCATGGTAGAAGAGCTGGTGATGGAAGGTTTGGTTGGTTTAACTACCTTATTGGAGGGTAGTGGATTTTTAGCTTTAGGTTGCATTTTTGGGAAAAAATGATGACATGGGTGTATGAGATGTGAGAGGAAAATATGATGGTGGAAGAGGACGGGTTACCCATGGGGGTAATCGAGGTGTTGTGGAGGTAGGTGGTGTAGGTTGGGTAGGAGGCGTGAGTGAAAAGAAGAAAAATGTCATGGGTAGTGAAGAAGTTATGGATGGTAGTGGTGGTATGGGTGGTAAGAAGGTTATGGGTGAGGGCGGAAGTTGTGTGGGTCATTTGGGTATATTAGAGGTATGTGATGGGAAATGGGTTGTTGCGTTCTTGGTTTATTGGTGGATGGGGGTTTCTTGGCCAGGGTCGAGGGGTGAGGTCCTAGGATGGATGGAAGGGGTGAAGGTGATAATGGTGTGGTAGGTGAGGTTGGTGTATGAGGTCTAGGAGGTTGGATCTTCTTTTTAGGGGCAGGTTAAGTTTAGTGTTAGTTTTGGAAGATGTGGCTAAATCTAATTTGATGGGTGGGTGAGTAAGGCTAGTTGTGGTATGACCCCTAAGGTAGTGATAGGTTTAGGTAAGGGAGATGATATAGGTGTGGGTAGGTGTTTGGGTGTAGATGTATGTTGGGTTATGGGAAGAGGTGTGAGTTGGGCCATGGGTGGTGACGTGGAAGGTGTTGTAATAGTTGTGGTTGTGTTTGGTTTGGTTGCTCGAAACACTTTTGGATAGATAGTGGAGGTGTCAGTGAGTGACAACTACATTTGTGTTGAAATAGGAAGTAGAAGGCATCCCCAAAGTAAGGCTCTATCGACATAGTCTAGGTGATGGCCAAGTGTGAAAATGGTGTTGTTGTAAGTGGGGATGATGTGGATCGAGTGGAAATCCCGTAAAATGTGTTTGAGATATAGGAAATGGCTAGCCTCGGACTCTGTGGGTAAGAGAGCTGAAAGTAGATCATGGGATCTTGAAGGTCGATGGTGAAGGGTCATCAAAAGACATTGGTACTTCTATAGAATCCTCCATGGGTAGAGGAGAGGATGGGCTAGATGAAGTGGACTCTCCTTGTGTTGGTGTAGGTGGTGGACCTGCATCTTCTATGAGTAGGAGAGGTGCCACTGACAATTGCTCGGAAATTTGAGGGGTCAAAGGTGGCATGCTAATTATAGGCTCTTCCATGGGTGAAGAAGAAAATGAAGGGGGTTCCTCTATGGGTGGAGGAGTAGATGAAATAGGCTCTTGTGTAGGTAGGGGAGCTCGGGCTAAGATTTCATCTATGGAAGGAACATGAGGCAATTGGGAAGCAATTGGTATGTCATCAAAAATAGCATGGACCTCGTGGACATTGCTATCATTGTTTGAGGTATCACCAACTTGGTTGGAAGATGGGGCATGATTAGGGAATGGCTTCTTGAAGATGTGTAGGTTTTGGTTAGTGGGTGCATTGGGCTATCCAAGACTAGATCTCCATTGTCTAACATTTCTTGGATGATATTCTTGAAGGTGATGTAGTTATTATCGCTATGACCTTTGACACGATGATAGTTACAAAAGTCATGTTCCTTATACCATGCGGGCATGGGTCACTCAGGGTCAAAACTAGTATGTGGTTTTATAGGTGGAAGGGTAATGGCACCAGCCTTAACAAGCTTTTCCAAAATAGAAGAATAAGATTCTCCTATGGAAGTGTACTTTCGTTGTTCTCGTCTGAACTGGAAAGCTTGGATGGGAGAGAGATTAGAAGGAGGTTTGGTTGGGTTTGATTGATGAGGGGGCCAGCCTTGAGAATTATGGCATTGGTAGATCCTTTGGGTTTTGAATAGTTGTTTTGGGGTTTGAAGATGAAGAAGCATCATTTGATTTGAACGCGATGTTCTTGTTATGAAGTTGAATTTTCTTCTCTTTGATAGCACAAATTTCAATTTTTGTGCCATGGTGAATGCCTCATCAAAAGTGTGAAAGGTTTACACTACTAGGGTTGGTGAGATGTGTCTAGCACAAGCCCGAGTAAATAGCTCTATAATTTTAGTTTGAGGTAATTGAAATGTGAGTTGATTAATTAAGTGCTGCAATGACAAGAAGTGACAAAGTCAGTGATAGACTCATCATCATATTGTCGTGTGGAATAAAGATCAGTCATGGTAACCTTCTTAACAATGTTGATGGAGAAGTGATCTAAGAAGGCTTGGGCTACTTGATTAAATGAGTAGATGGAGTGTCTTGGTAGCCCACTATACCAAGTCAATGCAGGTCCTGTCAGGGACATTGGGAAAGTCCTCAGAAGTAAAGTGTCATCATGGGAAATCAGGTAACACCCATGTTTAAAGGACCACAAATGTTGTTGTGGGTCTTCTTTGCTATTGAAGTGGTTGAATTTTGGCATTTCCCAATGTACGGGGTATGGTTGAATAGGAATGGATGGGTGAATAGGCTCATTACAAATTTCATCATAGGTGAGGGAATTGCGTGAGATGGAAACTAATGCTTCTAGTGTCTGCATCTTTTCCATCATTAACTTGATGAGGTCATTGGTAGGTTGTGGTGGAAGGGCTCCTCTCTGTGGCATAAGGGGTTGGTATTGAACTTGTGATGTGGGTGGCATTCCATTATATGGTGATGCCGAATAGGGAGGTTGAGAATAGGGAACCATGACATAGAGGGTATGTATCCAGAATGGGTAACAGATGAGATAGGGGGTTGTTGATAGTATGTGTATGTAGGTGGGATGGTTTAGTGACTCTAGTAGTGATTGGGGTAGTGTTTGTGGGATGGAGAGGACAAGATTCTGGAATGGAGTAGGGGTCATTGACACCATGGGTGGTTGTGTTGTAATGGGTATTTGTGAGACAATGGGTGTGGATGAGGTTATGGCCTAGGTGGTCGATGAGGGGACAACAAATATAATAGGTGTGAGTGATACTGCAGACACAAGCGGTCATGGCGTGGGTATGGGTCCTAGTTGTGAAACTACTGGGGGTGAAGTAGGTGAAGGTAATGCCACATTATTAGGGGCTGATGTAGAAGTGGGAATAAGGGTAGGAGAGATGGATACAGGCATGCCATATATCAACCTGACTGAGGAGTCCCAAGTGGAAGAGTGGGAAAGGTAGAACTTGTAAGGTTGCAGGATTCGATCAAGGAGTCGTGTAAATTATTCATCACCCCATAATGGTGATAGGATGAGTAGGATCCATGGGTGATAGGATGGAAGGTGGTGAGGGACTAGGTGGGAGTGGTTGATGACTAGCATGGAATATGAGGGTGTTAGTTGGTGTGAGTCACACACCATGTGAACAAGTGCTGATTGACACAGTAAGTTGTATTTTGTAGATGACATAGAAAAGTAAGAGACAGAAAAGAATGAGGTTGGGAGGGTGAATTTGGTCAAGATTTGGATCTAGAAAACCAAATACAGACACTAATGATGGTAGTTTTTGTGGTGATGGTTAGGAAAACCGGCGTCGGTCAAAAAATGATGATCGATTTATGAGAAAATCCCTAGTTTTAGAAAATGAAAAGAGGTTAAGGAGAAAGTAAAGGAAATGTTTTCTGTATGATGGTAATATCAACATAAAGTAATAGAGTATCAAGAAAATATGTTAGTGCCCAAAGGGCAAAAATGAGAGAAAATGAATGATGAATGAAGACTGTCCTAGGCCAAAGTACCCGAGAAATCAGGAGCGACACCGGTTAGGTTTAGCTTAATGATGGTAGAGAAAATCGAATGACGATGGTCAGTGGATGATGCCGATTCTTGTGAAATTGAGACAAGAAATGAAGAAATTGGGTTGTGATTTAAATCAAGTGAAGAATCAAACTTAGGAATTTGAGAATGAGAAGATGGGGCCTGACACACTCAGATAAAGTTAGAATACTCCAACTATGATGGGGAGTGTGCAAGGAAAAAAAAAAATGTGGAATCGTGTCCTCACACCTCAAAACACAAAGCAAGAAGAACACTAAGAAAAATATGATCCTAAGAGTGATTTTTCTTTATGTGTGTTCAGCTTATGCTATTTAGAACTGACTGTGTGTATTTAGAATAGAATTTTTTGGTTAGGAAGGCATCCTACGAAGAAGGATATCTAAAAGGAGAGGTTTTAGGTATGTTATGGCGGGGTGGGCCATCCTCTGAGATGATGACTGACAGAGGAAATGAGTTGGGAGTACCTACCAATCTGATCATGTGATCATGGACAGTGTTCCTAGGTAAGATGTTGTTTAAGAAAGATGTGTATATTTCAATTTTGTGCAAGTTTGGTAAGACAGACAGAGAGAGAGAGAGAATGTGCTTTCTATGATTCTTTGTGTCAACCATCAATTGGGCATGACTTCCAGCATATAGGTTGCCCTCATTTTAATGTGAGCTAAATGCAACAAATAGAATGTAATGCAACCAATTTTAAGCCCAAATCAAAAAGATTATGTTTGATGAAACAAATGATGAATAGGAGAGGGTATGCTCTTTCACTAAATGTAAAAGCAAGAAAGAAGAATGATTCTTTTTAAATGCACCAATAAAAAATTTCTTTTAGAAATTAGAAAGAAGAGAATATTACTAGAGAGAAAAAGATTAATGTGTAAGCCTTTTAAAGGGAAACAAACACACAACTTTTTCACCTAGGAATGAAGAAAATGCAATAGAACCCCTGATGGGTCCCATCAGGCATGCCAAAATGTTTCACCATTTTCTTTACATTTTTTGAATGATGAAACAAATAAGGGTAAGGGCTAGGAGGAATACTGTTAAATGGGTTGGTTGATGGTTTTTTGCGTGCATTTTGACTTCTTGATCCAGTGCCGATTGTGAGAGCTTCCTTTTGGCTAGGAGGAACTACTGTAATAGAAAACAAGACCACAAAAGATAGTTAAATGATATATGACAAGTGGACTGCCTAGCGTATGCTAGTTTCGGGAAGTGTGATACTTCCTAGATGGTTGTCAATCCATTGTTTAAAACAAATTAATGTGAGAAATAAGTAAATTCCTACTGTAGTTGATATGATTTAGGTATCTCATTCAAGTACAATAAGAAAATCCAATCATAACAGGCTAGGCTATAGTTGGATCTAAAGGATGAGGTGTCTGTCAAGGTATTGGGACTAGTCAGGATTTGATTCTAGGTTGTTTAGGTCAATTGGTAGGAGGTTGTTTGGCTCTGTTCTTGGGTAGGGTATAAAACACAGAGACCGATGTCGGTTGGGTATAACTGATGATGGTTTAGGGGAGGACCGATGATGGTTATGGGTAACCGGCATCGGTACAGTAGGGTGATAGTAATTCAATGAAAACCTTATTGTAGAGGCTAGGTGAGGTTGGATGGGGCTAAAAAAGGAGGGATGGAGGTCTGTGGGAATATTGAGAACACTCAGAGAGGTGGAAGGGCTAGGATAGGTGATATGATAAATGGGTGGGTGAGTTTTTGGGTTTTTAGAAAGATGGCTATGGAGGAATGGGAATGTTAATAGAAGAATAATAACAAAATGATAACAACTCTATGAACAAAATAGGAATGGAAATGATTAATGATAAAACACTTACCAATGTTGTAGGTCCAATGGTTGGGTGGTGGTGATGATCGGTTGATGGAATGGAGCTTGGTGCAATAGTGATGCTTCTGGAATGTTACCGTGAGTGCAATGCTTCTGGATCTATCCTAGTGTTGGCTATGGATGTCTGGGTGTGTGAAAAGACTCTGGTTCTACTTGCATGCACTCTCTCTCGTATTCTCTTGCTCTCAGAATGTGCCAACCCAAAAACAAGGTTTCTTAGGTGAATAAATGGTAACCGACGATGGTTCTAGGTTGACTAGCATGTCGGTTTAGGGGTGACTGGCATCGGTTAAGGTGGGATTCCCTAGGTTTACTAAAATGGGTAGATCTTTCTAATTTCTTGGGCCCAGTTAGTTTTTTTCTCATGGATTAGAATGGAAACTTCCCTTCTAATGGGTGGGAATGTGGTTAGAGAGATTTTAGGATTGATTTTAGGGTTAGACCAAATCTTAGCTCATTAAGGCAAGTAAGACTTAGTTATTGTTAGTTATGGAAACATGCCAAGAATAGGTCAAGAATAGGTCTAGGGTGAGGTGGTTGAGGATGAGGTGTCTAGGTGAGGTGGTGGGGTAGAAATTAAGATAATTAGATAATAAATACAATCTGTGATAGAAATTTCAAGTTTGAGAGGTAAACAATCAAGTTGAAAAATAAGCAACACTTAATGAAGAGAAAGGTTATGGATCTAAAAGTTATCATGAAGAAACCAGTTAAATTGTTGAAGAAATAAAGAATAGTAGTTTCCTTATTAGTTTAAATCATAAATTTTATTTTTTTATTATCATAAATTGATATTTAATGATTTGTTATGATATACTTGAAATTATTTTATATTTTGGGTGGCTAAAATGATGAAATTCTTTCATATTGTCGACTGTTTGGAAAATTTGGATTATTTTGAGGTTGTTACAGCCAATAAATTTGAATTCAGATGAACTGAAATATGGAAAAATTGTAAGTTTTGGATGAAAATGTTGACTTTTCTCCTTAGTTGTATGATATTAATCGTGTTTGATTATTCTGATTGTTATTAATGCGTTAAATCATCGTGGAAATGATTCATTAAAGGGGGAAGTATTTCACATCTTGTAATTTCATTTTGTTTGTCACAAGGATAAGTTGTAATATTTTAAGTGGTTTATGAATGTAGGGGGAAATTGTTTTCACTTAACTAAGTTTATAGATATACATACGTATGTATACCCGAAAAGGATATATGTACTTACGTGTAGTGGTAATCCTAACCACATAAAAACACTTGTCTCTAAGAATTCTTGGAGTACTTGAAATTTATAACTTATTCTTGTCATGTTATGATGTATGATATTACTTACTTTTTTGTGTGCAATGCTTTCATAACATCAATGTTTTATTTGGTTGATGTGCATGTTTATGAAATTTTCTTATCTTCTTGTTGAAGTTAATGGTTTCATAATGATTATTAAATATGTACTTGGATGCAATGGTATTATTCGTCATTAAGAAATGATTATGATGGTTTAATGGTACTAACCTCCATTTTTCATTATGATGGTCAAAGATCATAAAGCATTATGAAGGTCTTTAGCAAGGAATGGTAAAGTTGAGAATCATCAGGTAAAAGTTAAAAGGTTGACTTAGAAATATTTTTATCAAGTAAGGTAAATACAATACTTAGTAAAGAAATTTAAAATTAAGGTAATTTTATTTTTCATCGATTATTTACTTGGCATATTTCTAAGCTATTTTAAAAAGTTTTAGACTATAACTCGGATATTGTTTAATTGACGGTCGATTAACCACACTATGCATTGGATTGAAGCTTATATTTTTATTCTTGTTTTCAACCAATTAGATTTCTCCATGAAAATTAGTTATTAATTTTGTTGGGTGTATTGGTCTAAAAACCACAAGGTAAATAATTATATGGTTGTTTTAAATGATTAAAGCCATTAACATGGCAGTTGTGTTAAAGATAGTGATGAATATTAAAGACATGGTAATTGGCATTTCATTGTGGGTAAGAAGTATGGTCTTCGACCATACACCATAGAATTTTATTGTTTTTGATTTACAATATGGTCTTCGACCATACTCTTTGGCTTTTGATTGGTTAATAATAAAATTTGTTATTAAACAACCCATGCAAAGACTTAGGGGTTTTGGGATTGTCTTTGACCGCTCATTGATCACCTTTCGGTTATTTTTGGAGGAATTTGGACATGGTGGTGGAGATTTGAGTCCCGCCACTACGTGGCACATGTGCATAAGTTAAGTGCGCTAAATTTACTCGAAAAATGTGAAGCTTCCCAAAGAATATATTACATGTGTTAAAGGTTTATTTTTGTATTGTTTTTGTTTGAGCCTGTTTTGGGTGAGTTATGCATGGGAGGTATGGAGACGGTCTATAGAGTGATATTTGCAATTCATTTAGTTAAAAATAATTGTTGTTATTTTTATGCATTGATATAAAAAAATAGATGCATGAAAAAGGATTTTGTTTTTAGAATATCTTGGGTTGAGTTTCTCGATGCACTTGAAAAGTTTGAACGAGTTTTGAGGGAAGAAGTTGAGACATTATCATCCACATGCACGATTATTTCTAACTCACTTTTATGTTATTACATTGTGAATTAAATTAATATCATTGGGCTATCTGTCAATATAATAGGAATGATTTACGAGTTTTAAATGGTTTTTAATCTAGAGTATATCGGACTAAGTAAGGAATTCTAGATTCGAAATCCCATAAATCATGTTTCTATTATTAAAATCATTTGGGTTTTTCATTTGGGTGTCTTATGAGAGTTTAGGCAATGTGAGTTAGATGTAAAGGTCATTGAAAAATTCTAATAAATTCTACTTGTGCAAGTTGGAATGACTTTTAATTGCAAGTTTATTTTAAAATCAAATATGTCCACAAATCTCGAAAATGTAGAGGGTTGTAAAAAGGTTATTTTGGGTTGTTAATATTACCAAAATAACCTTGATTGATGTGTTATGCTTGGTTTTCATTTACAAATAGGGATCTGGATTTATGTTACTTGTTTTTAGGCTTATATGCTCTAAATAAATTCATTTGATAATGGAAAATCTGGTTCAGATTCCTTGCATAGGAAAAAGAATAAAAAATACTTTTCATTAAGCGGGTATTTCAAGAAAAATTGGAAAATGGGTTTCTAGGTGTATGCGGGATCTGGGTCTTGTTGAATTTCCTAAAAATTTATTTAGATCATTACTCTATTGGGAAGGGGAAAATGAATTAGTATTGTTATTCTCTGGGGTGCAAAATTATTGATAAAAGTAAAATTTGTTATAAACCTCCTTATTTTGTGGTAAGATTTTGAATCTCCTTTTTACATGGATAGATAGCTTGAGATGATAATTGATCCTTGCATAATTTCCAATTACTATATGTTTTGGGTTGAACACCATAGTAGTGAAATTATGTGTATTCTATTATAGATTCTTAAATTAAGTTTTCGCACTACTAAGAAAATATATCCATTATCAAATTATGAAATGTTAAAATAAGGAGACATATAATTTCAATGCATTGTTTTCTTTTAATAAGTTTTAGATTAAGAAAAGTATATTGTTGAAGTAGTTCATGATGTGGTAATTGTTTGGTATTAAGGAAAAAAATGATTTATTTAAATGTTGAATTCAAGTAGAGAGTTTTTCAACCTTGAGCATGTAATGATTGCCTTAAAATAGATATTTTGTTCTTCACCTTTTTGTTGTTAAGACAATGCATGAAAGTATGAGGTCCTTCAAGATAAAATATTGGTTAGTAGTCACTAAGGATTGATGTCTTGTGAGTTAAATTTAGAAGATGGATTTTGTGTGTTGTTAAGACAATAAACCTAACATAGGATATTGTTAACAAGTTTAGTTGACAAATCCTATTATTAGAATGATGGTCTGTTGATTTCATCACTAGGTTCACTTCTCTAGGTTTATGATATTTACATTCTTTTATGCGAAATAACTCTCCTAGTTATTTTGACAACCTACATCCACATTATATCTCTAAAGGTTCAACATCGTAGGTTGCATGCCCATTGGTTATTTTCTTAGCAAAATAATTCTTGGTTACAGTTCCTTGTATGCTATCTCATTCTCTTCTCATGTTTTGCACCATCTACCTTCCCTTTTTTCTTTCCTCTATCTTCTTCCATTTCTCTCGCATGCACTCCCTGCACACTCACCTTTCTCCTAAAAGTTCATGCACCCTTCATGGACACCTTTGATTTGTTTCATAGTTAGTTAATTCCCTGGCATTCTTTTGCAGCCCTTTTCCTTGCTACCGTGCATCACCTTCTAGATGTTTGCACCATGTTTACATACTTATCTTCTATAAGTATGTTCCCAGTTCTTTCTCACACATTACTTTTGTGCACCCTCTTTTCTTTTCTTTTCTTTCTTCTTTCACACTTCTTTCCTCCATGCATGCTTTCACGTCTTCTTACGTGTTAGTTATTGTGCTATATGGTAACATGTCGAATGATTTTGTCACATGCAACCTATCAAAGTGCACCAACATGGCGCCAAATCCTTGTAACCAACTTAAGTGTGACATGTGGCAAAAAATGACAAAATAGCTGATGACATGGGTTACACTCCAGTTACTCAAGTTTAAATCTTGTTGGGGTTAGCACACCGATTATACAGATAATATATCATATCTAAGCATACGTGTAAATAAAAGGATATATTCTACTAGAAGAAATATACAAAACAAGATATATAAATCAACACCAGATTTAACATGGTTCACCCAATGTGGGCTACATCCACCAAGAAACAAGACAATCTATTATCTAAAGCTTTCACAAGATATACAATGAAGATTTACAATCTTCCACACCATTGTTAGGAATAAACTTAGGTTAAATCATCATTTACTAAGTTGTAATGTTAAAGTAATTAAATTTAATTACTTTAACTTAGTTAGCTGTTAGTTAGCTATTATCTAGTTGTCACATCCCTAGATTAGTGGGGGCTATACTATTGTTAGTTTATTGCTTTGGAATGTTCCCGAATGTGATTAGTTAGGGAAATATGCTATTTCTACATATTTTCCATAGTTAGTATATTTGATCCACTTTCCGTGGATGTTTTTATAGGTTTTTAATGTCTATAAACATTACAACTTCTTCATTTGATAATATGAAGGGTTTCTAGAATATTACATTGTCAAGATTTGGTATCAGAGTTGGTTGATCCAATATCTGTGAGGATCCCTCATCCTCTAAGGAGAGTGTGTTGCAGAAGGTTCAGGGTTCATTGCTGCAAGTTTGAGCTTGGAGGAACCATAGTTGTCCCCAACCTCTTGGAAGCACCTGCCCTACTTCATGACCCCTAGAGTCCTACATATAGTTCTGAGATATGCGAGATAACTGCTATAGATTAAAAAAAAAAAAATTGATTGTATTGCTACATTTAGTAGATTGTGCCAAATTTTGAGGCCACTCGGTTTCAACATTGTGCACTAGGGAGATGTGGCGATAACTACACCTATTTTTACCGAGCTCTTCACTGAGAGTGAGTTATACCTGTGATGTAGACATTCAAAGAGTTGGGTGTCGTTGATAATATCGTATCTATGCACGAGTTCCATGTGTGGATGAGGCGGAAAGATCTTAGGCAGTCCCTGACCAATAAAATATATATAGAGAGACGTCCACAACACTGTGCAATTAAGCGATCAAGCCCGATCCTGTACAAATCAACCTACATTTAAAAAAACAACTTGCACATTGCAAATAAGGAAAAAAATGGTGGCGATAGAGGAGAATTAAAAATAGAGGCTTGTATCGGTGAAGAAAATGAAGTGGATATGTAAAAGCGACGGAGAAACCAAGGTTGTGTGGTAAGCCCTAATCGGGTCGATTATTTTATTTCTAAAGAACCACTTTTAAAAAAACATTTTCATTTTTGAATTTTGTAAAAAAATCGAGAAGGAGAGAAAATAAAATTCCATTTTTGGAAAGGGGTCCAGAAAGATATTAAAATCGAATTAAAAAAGGCATAACTTTCAACTGGTACCTCAGATTGAGGTGTCATTTTTTGAAAGTGTATGATTTTTCAATCTCTATGTCTTGATCTAGCTTTTAATAAGTTTTGTCTTGTAAAAAAATTTAAAAAAATCAAAGGCTGAAATAAGCTTTAAAAAAGTATAAAATTTGCAATTTTGTACTCACAATGTATCCCAAAAGGGAATTTTTCCATAGAAGAAGAGACAAAATTGTAATCACACTATCATTATAAAGTGCCAAAAAAATTTATTCTCATGGAGCTAGTTGTCTTCACTTTTCACTCAAAATTTAGGGGGAAAAGATGAAAGACTTGCAAATTCTTCATTGATCGCTCAACAAAGTGGTATTCCTTGCGGATTAGAGCAAAGTGAATGGAGGGTAGTTTTTCATGTTAGTGTCAATTTCAAGCTACGAGGTTTATTAAGCCAAGAGCCAACCCAGTAGAGGTTTTTTAAATGTTCAGAGCTACTCATTTTTTTCGAGCACATGTGCCAAGCCAAAAGAGGTTCCAATCATCCAGAGACAGTCCTTGAGCCTATTCCATCTCTTTCACACTATTTAGAGGAAGTACCTTCATTTAGCTACTCCTGTTCAGATGAGATCCAGAGAGACCATACTGAATTAAGGGGGAATGATAAAGTCATTTGATTCACCTTAGAATAGGTTTATTTTAGCATGTGTGTGCTAATAAATGTTTACCTCATGTAAACATATTTTTGTTTTAGAGTTGTTTTTTCTCTCTTATTCACTTGAGACCATGATGAATTAAGGGGGAATGTTAGGAATAAACTTAGGTTAATTCATCATTTACTAATTTGTAATGTTAAAGTAATTAAATTTAATTACTTTAACTTAGTTAGTTGTTAGCTATTATCTAGTTGTCACATCCCTAGATTAGTGGGGGCTATACTATTGTTATTTTATTGCTTTGGAATGTTCCCGGATGTGATTAGTTAGGGGCAATATGCTATTTTTGCATATTTTCCATAGTTAGTATATTTGATCCACTTTCCGTGGATGTTGTTATAGTTGTTCAATGTCTATAAACATTGTAACTTCTTCATTTGATAATATGAAGGGTTTCTAGAATATTACATTTTCAAGAACCTCTCGGATGTACAAGATACTTTCTTTCACACAAGCTTTTTCTTCTTCTCCAAGAATTCTCTCTCTCACAATTATTCTCACAATAATCATCAACTTTTACAAGTTCTTCTTAATTCTTACTTATAAACCCTAGCTTTCATTCTTATATAGGCATATACAAACTTAGGGAACTTAGCCATGTAATTACAATCAATAGATCTACTTTAATACTAAAAATAGATCTAATTCCGAGAGTTAAATAAAACACTCACACAAGTAACCGACATCGGTTAGCCCTAACCGATGTCGGTTCCTCCTTTCCTGACCGATGTCGATCATAGGTGACCAATGTCGGTCCCTCCATAACCGATGTCGATTCTTTTGTATTTTCCAAAAAAATCATATTGCATACTAATTCTAAGTAATTGGGCTCCACAACTCAACAATCTCCCACTTGGAAATTAATTACTGCACCATACTCGTACATTATCATTCTTGGATCCTTCCTTAGCTTTGTTTCTTTCTCTTCAAGTCTCAAACTCAAAGACCAACAGAAGTGGAGTGTAGCTCCAACTTCTCCTTTGTTAATGGCTTCGTTAGCATATCCACAGGGTTCTCACTCATATGAATATTTTCCAGATTCAACTTCCCATCCTCCAATACTTGTCGTATGAAGTGATACCTCAATTGAATGTGTTTTGTTCTTGAATGAAACATTAAGTTCTTTGCTAAATGAATTACACTTTGACTATCACTGAACAATTTGCAATCATCTTGCTCCTTTCCCAACTCTTTCATGAACCTACTCATCCATATCATCTCCTTGCTAGCCTCTGTAGTTGCAACATACTTTTCCTTTGTAGTAGACAAATCCACAACCTTCTGCAATCTTTAAATCTAGCTAATCGTCGTCCCACCTACTATGAAAATATATCCAATAGTGTTCCTTCTACCATCCAAATCTCCAGCCATATCTAAATCAACATAGCCATATAATGAAATATCTTAACCTCTATAGCATAACCGCATGCTAGATGTCCATTTCAAATACCTGAATATCCATTGGACTACTTTCCAATGCTCTTTACCTAGATTATACATATATCTACTCACAACACCGATTCTGTTAATTTCTGGTCTAGTACAAACCATAACATACATGAGACTCTTAAGCTGTTGAAGCATATGGAACTCGTGTCATGTATTTGACCTCCTCTGTGATGAAGGACACGATATTTTTCAATTTGAAGTGTACATCCATATGTGTACTAACAGGTTTTGCATTCTACATCTTGAACCTTTCTAACACCCTATAGATATAATCCTCCTAAGACAAATATAATTTCTTGTTCTTCCTGTCTCTGTGTATTTGCATGCCAAGGATTATTTTTTCAACTCCTAAATCCTTCATAGAAAATGTGTGAGCTAGCTTTCCCTTAAGCTCACCAATGTCTGCATACTAGATCCTGCAATAAGCATATCATCCACATACAATAACAAAATAATATAGCTCCCATTTTCAAGATTCTTAAAATATACGAAATGGTCGATTCACATCTCAAGTAACCATGATCATGCATAAAACAATCAAACCCTCATGTACCATTGCCTTGAAGCTTGCTTGAGCCCATATAGGCTCTTTTTCAACCTGCACACTAATTTCTCCTTACCCTTGACTTCATACCCAAGCGGTTGTTGCATATAAATCTCTTCATCCAAATCACCATGAAGAAAAGTCATCTTCACATCTAGTCACTCTAAATGAAAATCCTCTACTACAACTAAACTCAATACAATACGATTATAAGTCATCTTAGCAACAAGAGAAAATATTTCACCAAAATCAATACCTTCTTTCTCGTGAAAAACCCTTTAATAAAATCTTTGCCTTGTACCTTTTCTATCCACCCTCTTCTTCCTTAATCTTGTAAACCCACTTGTTCTCGAAATGTCCTCTTTCTTACTGGTAACTTAACCAAATCCCAAGTCTTGTTTTGTTCCAAGAAGTCCATCTCCTCATCCATGCCATGCTCCCACTGAATGTGGGTCTCATCCTGCATTGCTTCTTAAAAACTCTCTAGTTCACCATTATCAGTCAATAATAAATAAAATAGAGAAGGTGTAAATATTTCTAGAGGTTTACTTACCCTTTGTGACCTTCTCATAGGAGTTTGGGGTACTCGGAGGCTCATTCTGGACCTCTTGGATATTTACATCCAAATCTGATAGTGACCGACACTCGATCACCATGAAACGATGTCGGTTCTACTAACCGATGTCGGTTTGGCTCTTCTGTAACTAATATCAGTTCTGTTGACCAATGTCGGTCAGGGGTCAACTAACACCATTCATCATGTAACCCTTTTGGTATTACTTTTAAATTTGAGAGTTCATTTTCATTCATAAATTCTCAACCGGTTCATTCTTGGGTATCAAAATTTGATCCATGTACATTCTCTTTTCATTTCATTCAATATCATGACTCTTAATAATTTTAGAATTCTCTAAATCCCAAAAATGGAATCCAAAATCACCATATCCATAACCAATGAAAGTGCATCTCTTGGATTTTGCATCTAACTTTTTCCTATTTTCCTTATCAATATGCACAAAATCTTATGAACCAAAAACTTTAAGAAAAGAAATATCTACCTCTTTTCTAGTCCAAGCTTCCTCTAGTATTCCTCCATCTATTGAACTTGAAGGCCCACGGTTAATCAAATAAAATATTGTATTAAGCTGCTTCTTCCCAAAAGCTGCAAGGAAATCTAGAATGTATCCTCATACTTCTAGAACATGTTCCACGATTGTCATGTTCATTCTTTCTGCAACACCATTTTCATGTGGTGCTCTTGGAATGGTTCTTTGTCTACGTATCCCATTCACTGAACAATAATCATTAAAATCCTTTCTACAGTATTCACCATCATTATAAGATATAAGGTATTTTAACTTTAAATTTGATTCATTCTCAATAAGGGATTTCCATCTTTTAAAAGTCTCAAAAACATTATATTTACGTTGAATACAATAAACCCATACCTTTCTTGTATCATCATCAATGAAAGTAACATAATATTGGTATCCTCCATGAGAAGCTACCTGAGCTGGTCCCCACACATATGAGTGTACAAACTCCAATTTCTACTCCTTCTTAGTTGCCCCAACTTTGAGAAATCTTACTCTCTTTTACTTTCCAAAGACACAATGCTCACGAGAAATCAAGATCTAAATCTTTCAAATCTAATAACTTACCCTTATCCTTTAATATATGCATTCCTTTTTGACTCATATGGCCTAACCGATTATGCCACACATGCATGCATCCGAATTTGAAGTAGATAATGCAAAAAAAGGAATCAAGTAACACAGGTAGATAAATATAACGTTCTTACCTTCTTACCTCTTTCCACAACAAAATCACCCTTAGTGACTTTCCAAGAGTCTCCTCGTAAAAGTAACTATGCATCCAGATTCACCTAGTTACCCTCCGTAGAAATAAGATTCCTCTTGAGGCTTGGCACATGCCTCACATCTTTTAATACCCAAATATTTTCATTCGCAATTTTATATGAACTTCCCCTTTACCAAAGTAATACTGCAAGGTTCATTATCACCCAAATAAACATGTCTAAAATTACCCTGGACATAATTTCTGAAATAACCCTTATTAGGGGTTGCATGGAAAAAAGCTCCTAAATCTAAAACCCATGATTCAATTCTATTATCCAAAGAAAGAATAAGAGCATCTTGCATTACTCTGCTTTGCAACAAGATTTGCTTCTTTACCTTTGGTTATTGGTTCTCTTTATCCTTTTACCAACAATATTTCTTTGTATGTCCTTTCTTTTCACATTTCTAATAGGTAATTCCCTTACCTCTGGATTTAGATATGTTATCCCTTGAATTTGATTTCCCATTACTCTTACTCTTGGATCTCTCCTTCTACCTGCCCCTACTTTCTACATTCAAAGCATTCCCAGATGATGATTCCTTTGTACTCTTCTTGTGAATTTCTTCATTCAAGATTATACTAACCACATAATAAAACTTCAAAATATTATTAGCAGATTGTGTATTACTAACAACCATTACCAAGTTATCCCAACTATCAGGAAAAGAACATAAGAATAAAAGTACTTTCACTTCATCATCAAATGATATATCAACCAATTTTAACTAATTTATAATAGACTAGAAATCATTCAAATGACTAGATGTAGATCCACCTTCATGCATCTTAGAACTAAATAGTTTCTTCATCAAATAAACTTTATTTGAAGCACTAGGTTTTTCATATAAATTAGCAAGATATTTCATTAACCCTACCGTCATAGAAGTCACTTATGTAATATTGGAAGCCATGGATTCTTCCAGCTCAATCTTATAGATCCCAAAGGATTTCTGTTAATAATCTTCCATTCTTCATCCGTCATTGTAGGTATAGACTTCTCATCAAACGGTAAATACAAATCTCTTTGATACAGATAACTCAATCTACATCTTCAATAATTGATAATTTCGGTCGTCAAACTTCTCTACCTTGTATTTTTTTCTTGTGCCATTTTTTTAGCTCCCACTCAATCGAAGAAAACCATCCGTGAGTAAATATGTCAACACATAAAACCCTCAAACAAATCTCGATACAGATTTTGTTGGCGTTAGCACACCGGTTTTACAAATAATATATCATATATAAGCTTACATGCAAATAAAAGAGGATATTCTACCGTAAGAAATATACAAAACAAGAGATATAAATCAACACCAGATTTAGCATGGTTTACCTAGTGTGGGATGTGTCCATCAAGAAACAATCCAATTTATTATCCAAAGCTTTCACAAGATATGCAATGAATATTTACAATCTTCCACACCTCTTAGACGTACAATACTTTCTTTCACACAATCTTTTGCTTCTTCTCCAAGAATTCTCTCTCTCACAATTATTCTCACAATAATCATCAACTTTTGCAAGTTCTTCTTAATTCTTACTTCTAAACCTTAGCTTTTTTATGTCATATAGGTGTATACAAATTTTGGGAACTTATCCATGCAATTAAAATCAATAGATCTACTTTAATACTAAAAATAGATCTAATTCCCGAGAATTAAATAAAAACTCCCACATAGGTAAATGACATTGGTAAGCCCTAACCGATGTCGGTTCCTCCGTTCTTGATCGATGTTAGTCATAAGTGACTGATGTCGGTTACTATATTTTCCAACAAGTTTTATATTGTATGCAAATTCGAAGTAATTGAGCTCCATAACTCAACAAATCTTAACAGGAATAAGTAGGTGAATAGTTGGAAAACTTTTCTCATGTCATTAATACATGATTTGATTGCTCCAACCACTAGATTTGATTCAAATCTCACCTCCTTCCTTATTCTACACTCCAAATAGACATGGGGAAGTTTATTTGGCATATTTGAGCATATTTGTAGGCATTCATTGCTTGATGTTGGTGGTTGAGTTTTCAAATCAGATTTTCCTCCTTCTCCTCTTATCTCATCCATTCATCTATAAATGTAAGAGTATTGTTCATTGAAAAAAGGTTGGAATCTTTCAATTTTTATAGGTATTTCCTTGCATTTTGAGTTGCATACCTTTATACCTAGTCTTTACATGTGGATATCGGCCTCATACACCATTGTAATCGACTATGTATTCCTGGAAGTAATAGAAGCATTTTTTGTGGTTATTCTCTTCCTTAACATGTTTTTATTCTTCTTCTTTTCCTTTCCTACACTTTGTGTGTTTGGTGTGTCTTCTCATGTCCCTTACATCTCCTTTTCTGACTGTGTCTCCTGAAAATGATTATGCAGTTGTGCTCTAGTTCATGTTATGTGTTTATATCCTTCCTCTCGCACATTTTCCTTTGTATTTTCTCAAATATGATCATGTTCATCCCCCTTCTTTTTGGTGTTATTTCCTTCTTTATTTTTATTTTTCCCTTTCTGCATATCCTTCTATCCTTAGTCCTTTGGCATGTTTAGCTTAGGATTTCCCTTTCATCATTAGGAATAGCAAAGAGTACAATAGAAATAGGAATAATAAACGGCCTTCTATGGAGGTTTGTCTTAAGTGCGTAAGGTCCTGCAACTTAGAGATAGTCCTATTGTTTTTGAATAACTCGATTCAACCTGATTTGAGATGGCTAAAAGATTGAGCTCCAACAATTTTTGGAAGACCCAGTGGGACAAACATTGAAATCTTAAATTTCATCATTGTTAAGTTTTAGTGTGTGAGTTAGTGATTTTCAACCTTTGGAGGCTTAATTCAAACACATCTAGTAATTCCTAACACTCATATCTATTGTTTTTAGTAGTTTGCATGCCTTTCATGAGAAGGATACATACTAGACAAAGTGCAGCAGCTGAAGAATCATTTGAATACCTCCATCTTTCTCTAAGAAGAACACATAGCAAAAAAATTATGTGCACATCTCCATCTCCCGTGTGCTAATGAATTTCCATGTCACCTCTTAATAGCCGCATGTGTAACCTATCATGGAAGCTCCTCCACCACCTCCAAGGAACTTTACCAACTTCACAGAAAACTTCCTCTCATTTTGAATGTGCAACATGATATGCTAGCAATGATATCACTCAAGAGTATTCCATACTTCACCGGTGAGAATTAAGTCACCCTTGTTGAGAACATCCAGGATCTAGCTAAAGTTTTCTCTGTATATGTAATCACACATCACAATATAGCAAAGTAAGGATGCTTACATCTTATCTCAAGGGAAAATCACTTTAGTGGTATAGAATCCCGAGACCTATATCTATTCAGCAACCTGGTATGAGCTTAGAACGGATCTTTGTAAATATTTTAAAAACAAATCAGATCACCTATCTTTAGTGGAGCAACTGACGACATCAAAAAGAGTTCTAATGAGAAAATTATTGATTTTAATATCAGATTCCAGAAGACTTGGGATAGAATTCCTCAAGTGGTAAGGCCTACAACCTATCATGTTTTCCTATATTATCTTAGGGATTTAAATAGTGACATTCTAGTAATGATTCAATCCATGGGAGGTATAACCTTACTTGTTGCATATAATATTACAATAAGGGCAAAGAATGGTCTTATTCAGGTGGGAAATTTAGCTTCAAGACCACCCGTGCCCTTATTTCTAGAGATGTCTCCAAAACCTCATCATTATGTTCCTCATGGTCCCATATATAGCACATAACCCATTGCATCCACATCCTAATCTCTCTGCAGTGCAGTGAGTAAGGAAGATGAAGAAATGAAGGCACTGATTAGAAAATTGTCTAATAAAGTCAAATCTTTAGAAAATTAACATCCACAAGCCTTCAAAAATAGTTCTAATCAAGGATATAGGCAAGGTCATCATCCCTATAGAAATCGAGATATTGGTAGAACCAATAAAATGACAAATTACATGCTAATGCGTACATTCCACTACAAGTAGTTCCTCCTACGTAGCCTCTCCCAGCTCCCAGTTAAATTCAAGCACTAGTTCCAATATAGAACAATATAGCACTAGAGTTAGAATGGTGTTTTCCTTGCAATATGCCTCAAAATTAGAATCATTGTGCCAATGATGTGCGTGCGCAGGATTACATGATCCAAGCTACTTCTATTAGTGAACCTTCCACAAGTGCAACCAAACCTGAGAATCAAGAAATTCCAGAAGTTCCTCCTAAAGCTAACTTTATGTTCTTTGGCACTTTGAAGACTTATGTATAGTCAATCAAGCTTCGGATGATACAAATAGACTACATGCCCGGGTTGCTAATAACACAAGGTATAAGAAATTAATTCTTGAGTTGGATCGTAACCTTCACTCATGTCACACACCTAATGTTCAAAAGCACAAGGATACATCTCATCAAAACAAAATTCATGGCATGCAGGTTCCTATGCGCAATACTCCAACAAAAGTGGAGTGTGCCCCTCCTTTGGAAGGTCAAGCCTCCTGCACCAAGAATCAAGAAAATATGTTTGTATACCCCAAATGCATAAATCAATGGACCTTACATTCAACATTGTGGACCAAATGAAGAAGACAAATGTCAATGTCACAATCTAGGATGCCCTAGTCATTCCATCTCAGTGTGACCTATTGCATGAAGCTCGATATAGCTTCCATGCGCTGATCTAGTTGTCCGAAAATGCATGCTACTATAAATATCTTTCAAGCAGAGTAGAAGAAAGAAAGTAATTTTGTCAAAACCTCGCCCTTTTATATGTCCTTCATCATAGGAAAACACCTTGTGCATAATAGTATGAGTCACTCAGCGCTAGTTTTTATCTAATTTTTCATTCCTTTTTAATTAAATGATCTAATACTAAATAAAACTAAATAACCCTAATCGATGGAGGTGTAGACACCAAAAATTTGCACCCCTCATCTTTATTTGAATAAATTAATTAAATACATTGATATTTCATGTCTTAAGTCATATACTACACCCCTCGTCTTTGTCCCATTAATTAAATATATCAACACCCCATATCCTAAGTCAAATACTCATCCTTATCCAATTAAATACATAAACATCCCATCATTATCACACTTATCTCATGTGAATCCTTCTTTACAATCATTAAATCCTACTCAACCACCTAGGAATCTTCCTAAAGGCCAACTTAGGAAAAATCAAATCAAATCTAACCTATTTTGAAACCTCCTCAACAATCACAACACATCCCCAACCACCTAACAAATTAACACCTCGAAACCCAAAACAAAAATCCTTGTTTTAGAAGTTTTTTCAACCATTTTCCAAACAAAACTCAAACAACCTAAAATCATCAACAACTCAGGTAATCACTAGTGATTATTTAACCCAATTTTGTAGTTTCTCAGAGGGATCCTCAACTTTAATTCATGAGTTTTTGCTTTCCATTTGGTTTCACAACATCTTGTATATCATCACTGAGTACCAGAACATTTGAGTTATCACTTAGTGGCATTATCAACAATCATTAAACATTTTCAAGCCATTTTTGGAGCTCCTATGGATCAGCACTCCATCACTCAACCTACTAATTCCAACGGCTTCCCCGCATCATCCTTCATCAAGGTCAGAAAATTCTTTTAGCTTCACATTAACTTTCCAGGTATTTTTGTCTATTTATTCATCTATTTTATATCATTTATAAGCCTCTCTGCCACATCTGAAATATCATGTTTAAATCATTAAGCATTTGAATTTATCATTTTTTCAAAAACTATAAGATGTCAAAAGAAATGAGATAGGGGGTGAATCATTTCGATCAATTTTACAATCTTTAAACCTTCTTGACTAGAATCAGAAATCAAACCATGAAAAATTAAAATGCAAGCAAGAATACAAGTACACAAGACACCAAATTTATAGTGGGAAACCCATAGAGGGAGAAAACCCACTTGAAATCAAGGCTTTTTATTAGGAACACCAATTCCTAGTATACAATGATTTCCACTTTGGTTGAGCACCCACACAACCTATGAAGCACCTACTTCAAAATCCTTCAAGCACCCACTAGAAGGCAGCCAAACACCCACTTAACTAGTTTAGCAAGCTGCAACTTGCAAGGAGCACCTACTCCTATGAACTAAGCACCCACTTGGGAAAAATATAATAACAAAAACAAATTGATCATTTAGTTCCTTGTTGCTTCATCAACAGATTATGACCACTTTACTAGCATACTTCATTCATGTTTTTGTGTTATACCTCGTTCACTGATTTTGTCTTCTACTTCACAGTCATTTTCTACATTCATCTGCTCTCATTATTTTCAACTCTCTATATCAGTGCCCTCTTTTCTTTTTTTATTCTCACTGTCTTTCTATCTCATCTCAAGTTTCAATAACTTTATGATCACAATCTTCAATCAGTCCTCTTTCTTCCTTTTATCGTCCTCTACCCATATCTTCACTATTTTTCTTCATATTCTCTATATATATCACTATCATCTTACAAGTATGAACATGATTCTTTTCTCGATCCCAAATATCTTTCAAAACTTATACATCGACATTTAAATTGCTTGTTCAACCAAATCCCATATTTTTGTCACTATTTTCCTTTCAAATTCATACAATACTTCACAAAATTCATAACTTTTTATCTTAGCCTGCTTTTTTTTTATCGGTCCTCTTTTCACCCGAAACTTGTGTCCTCGTATACCTTATTATATTTTCTACTCAAAATTATTCATTCCTCTTTTTCCATTTATCACATCATACTACTTGTCTCGGTGCTCTGCTTTTTCTTCTTGTTGTTCACTATGTATGCATATCTTGTTTCTTTTTACTCATGGTTCTCTCGATTATTTGAGTTATATACATTTCATTTTTCTTCTCTCTATCTATTTTAATACTACTAAACTTATATTAAAGTAAATTTCCAACCAACAACTTATTCCATACACATTTCAACTTCTCTTATCCTAAGAACTTCAAATTACAACCCTTTAAGTTCCTACCTCTTCAACTTCATTCTTCATAATATTCCCTTTGACCTTTTATCTCTTCCTTTTATTAATCAAAATATATTTTATCGAATGAGTAAGTCAAAGAGACCTAAGTCTCTTCACATTACAGCTCGTGCCTAGATTTTAACACATGCATACAAGACAAATTTTGAGTTTTTCACCTACTTTGACAGTCTCTTGTACTTATGTGCATGTGGTTTCCTTTTTGAGGAGCTTTTAATAATGAATTTTGTTGGAATTTAACAAGTTCATACATCTTCTATTAGGTCTGATGAACTTAACCTTGCACCATGACTCAAATAATCTATGCACATTCTCTTTAAGAAACTTCAAGACAAGTGTACATTGATGATGGATCAATTTTTGGACTTTACAAGGCATGCAAAACCTCACATTACCATCAGCATAGACAAAAAAACATCATTTTACTTTGAAACAAACCAAAAATATCTCTACTCAATTGATAGTGAGCATTAATCATTGTGACAAAGTAATTAGAGATTTTTGTTATCAACAGGACCATTTCAACCTTGGAAGATTGTTCTCATATATCTTTTGCCCTTAACTACCTTGAATCACTAAATAATAAATCTCAAATACATGAATCACCTTTGGAATGAACCAAAAAAGTGTTAACACTGTCAAATATTTGAATGTTCATGGGTTAGAAAAATATTCTACAAAATTATCCATCAATACAAAACCAAACTCAAGAATTCCTTTTGCAATTGATTCATGATGACCTTGCAAATATTTTCCCACAAATTCATGGATTTTCATTTGGTTATGAAGTGAGATTCGACCCAAAAAGTCTTCGTGGAAACCCTAGGTCAAGGTATTGTGCACTGTGGAGCCCGAGAGCCAATTTAATTTGATAACTTCCAATAAAAGGCATGAAACTCAAAAAATTGAAGTATTGTGGGTAGATAGAAGCACCAACTTCCATCTCAAACAATATATTTTTTTGAAGGTATTCAAATTTTCTGCAAGACTTTACTATTACTATGGGTATGAGTCAAGATTATGATTAGTTAGATATTTAACATCTCACAATACCTAGAAACCCTGAATTCATATTCAATGGAAATGAAAGGAACAATAATCATGCAACTGACTTCAACTATCATGGAATTTGAATCAAAACAATGGAGTATAGTCTAGTTAGCTATGACATTGTCAAGGAATATGTGCAATCTACAAAGTGAAGGGAGAAAACACCATTTCAACCCATTTCTTGCTACATCTATACCATGATCAAATATTGAAGGAGAATACTTACCATATTCCATACATGCTAAGAACTATTGTACAAGCTTGAAGACTCTCATTAAAGAGCTTAAATGGTAGCCACTAGAATATTGACCTTGAAAGATGACCATTAATAGCCTCTGACCGAGCTTGAAAACTTGAGTGTCAATTTATGATCAAGGAATCATGTAAATTCATAAAAACCTCTAACAAAGATTGAAAAGGCCCAAACCGGTGAATTTTAGACCAAAAATTACTTTTGCCTTCATTGATTTCATGTCCTATTTGAGAAGGAAAATAATTGGCTTACTAAAATGGATATAAATTTTCAACCACACCTCCAATTGACAAAATTATTTTTACACAAAAATTATAAGAAGATTTAATAAAACAAATTCTCTTATGAATTATATAATAATTCCTTCATATTTTTGTTTGAGTGCTAAGAAACCAAGGGCCTCAAAATGCATTTTTCAAGAAGAAAATTTTAGAAAAACTTGAATAACTCAAAATCCCCATTACAGAATCTAATGAAATTTGACATGGAGCACTACAAGACATCCCTATACATGTTCCATGTGTTTCTTATCTATAGGTTTTCCTTTGAAGCTCTGATCAATCTCATTTACATTAGCAAACACTGTCCGTTCTCAAGGCCACTTTTTGTGCAATTTAGAACTTTGAATCTAGGGATAAACCGAGCCTTGTTTTTCCTCACACATGTTATAGACACTATTCCTAGACTTCTCCCATGCTCACATTACCTTTCCATTACTTGTATCAATTTTTCACCTCTCATTTGTCACTAATAAGGCACCGAAACTATCCTGAAAGGGCACTACCAATCAACCTTTATGTCCCTAAGTTATTTTCTTCACCAATCAACCCTTTTGCCATCAATTTCACTTCATATCGATGAGAAAACCAATTACAATGACTAAGGTCTAAAAAATCCCCCTTTGTCATTAATGGCAACACCCTACAAACTTTGATGGAAAAAACATTTACATACATGGTTTCAAGAACGCAAACTTTGTATATCTCCCCTTTGACATCATTGAAAAATGACCAATCTTATATTACCATGAGTAATATGTAGATGAGCTTGATGATGCCTTATTTTACCCGAGAAACTCCCCCTTGGATGATGTTGTGCTTTTTGACTATTATAATTTCTCCATGCATGAAATGCTTCACACTTTGACTTGAACCGGCACTTACTTCTCCTTATCCATAAGCTCCCCTTGGTTTGTATTTCAACTCCTCTATGTCTAATCTATTTTAAATATAGTATCAACACTTTATCTTATAAGTCTTAGTCCCTAAAATTTGTCTTAGTCATTTACAATCTTCTATGATTTCACCAACTTGAGTCAAATACAACTTTAATGGTTTCAACCTTCTATCCATGCAAATCATCAATTTTACCGGTTTCCTTACCTTCTTGTCACCTAGAAACTTGAATTAGAGCCTTATAGTGACTCCCTTTTCCTTGAGAGCACTGAATACCTATAGATAGCTATAACATATCTTAAACTTGGACATTTTGAATGTAAAAATCTTTGCCAACTCCTTTGTCTATCTTAATTCAAGTATTTACCATGCATACAACTTGGAATACATTTGAGAGATGGAATAACTCCCTTTCCCTGGTAATCATTCTTAGGTTTATGATAGGTCATATTAGCTATCAAACCCTACACCACCTGCAAGAGACATCCTTTTGAGCTTAACAAATCACATCCTCTATTATCATCTTTGAACTTGATGACCTCATTCAATTATCACACTTCTTAAGCCCGTGACAACCCAATTTTAGTTTAGTAGGGCTATCTACCATCAAACCTTCTAACTTAGATAGCTACTAAGATGTGTTAACCTTCATTTCTTTAACCTTCTTGAGGACACACAGTCAAAAACGCCTGCAAACCATATAGAATACATTCATACTCTTCTTAACTTCATTATCCTTGTGATTGTTCCAAAGGATAAAATAAAACTTGTAGCACCTCATTTTTGAAAGAGTTGACGGATCGTATCGGAAACTATGCACCATAAGAAGTTGCACTCAAGTTAAATCAAAATAGATCCAACGTATTCATAAGTAAGAATCGATCAATAATGGAATAAACTTGCATAACTGAACAAAGCTTGTTCAAGAGAAAAAGACACGGAGTGTCTTGGCATGCTCATAAATGAAAAGTAAAGGGGTACATATAGGGTGTTGAGTAACCCTAGTGCAAGAAACACATGAAACCCTAAACCTAACCCATGTGAGATGACCCTCCAATATGAGAAGAGGACACATAGGATAACTCACACTAACACCCCCCCTTCATCGAAGCTGGGTGTGGCTGTGATGAGTTAGACAAAAGAGGAAGACACTCCTAAACAACTAAGAAATATGTGCTAATGGGGCCCAGAAACTAAAGGCCTGATAAGGTGCCCATATACAAACACAATCTTTCTAGAAGAAGAAGAAGAAAAGAAGGACTACATAGCCCAAAGAAGATGGGTAGCTGCAGAAGACCTCACCCCAAGAAGAGACCGTAAGTGAATAAACTTCATCTTAGTGAAGGGCTTGGTGAATACATCTACAATATGATTAGCTTTCGAATGTATTGAATGTCGATGATACCATCATGAATAAGCTCCCGTATGAAGTGCATATGAATCTCAATGTGCTTTGTTCACTGATGCTGAACTAGATTTCTGCAAATAGAGATTGTGCTCATGTTATCACAAGTAGATAATGGTAGGCCACCAAAAGTGGATGCCAAACTCTGTCGAATACCAAAAGTTAAGCTTAATCGCTCCTCTCGTATTCTCGCCTCTCTATATATGATATTGAAATTACATTCTACTTCTTGCTAGACCAACTAATAGGACCCAAACCAAGAGAGAAATGTAGCGTAAGTAGATTTCGATGATCTAAGTCACCGCCCAATCGAATCGTGAGTCTAATCAAGTCAATATCAACTCCTCCATGATAGTGAATGCCATCGTAAGATAAGTTCCACGAACATAGTGAAGGATCCATTTAGCTTCTTTCTAATGTAGCTCATGTGGATCCTGTATGAATCTAGACATGATCTCAACAAACATACGATAAATTTAGTTGAGTGTGAGTCAAGTAAATCAAGCTCCCACACAACCGTTGATAAAGAGTACCATCAACCAAGGGAGTAGAGCAATCTAAAACCAACTTCACCCCAAAAAGAAAAGGAGTAGGAGAAGAATTGCAATCGGACATCCGAAACCGAGCTAGCAAATCAAGAGCATACTTAGGTTGTGAAATCTGGATCCCTAGATTGTGAAGGAAGTAATGAAGCGACCTAAGTCACCATGGAAAACTTGTTGGCTAAGGAAATGTTCATAGAATCAATAATAGAGGAAGAGTTGCATGTGATCAACAAGTCATCAACATATAGAACAAGAAGTAGTATGGAGTCATCTTGTCATAGAATATAAATATTTGGATCAGAGTGACACCTAGTAAACCCCGATGTAAGTAAGAAGGAATCCATCTTGACATACCAAGCACGAGGGGCTTGTTTAAGTCCATAAAGAGACTTTTTAAACTTACAAATGAGGGAGGAATCTTGGACATAACCTGGAGGTTGTTCCATATAGATCTCTTCCTCTAGGTCACCATGAAGGAAGGCACTCTTAACGTCCATTTGATGGACTTTCCATCTGTTCGTTGCGGCAATGGCTAGGGTCAATCAAATAAAATTCATTTTCGCAACCAGAGCAAAGGTTTCTGTATAATCAACCCCAGCTATCTGGGAGAAACCATTAGCTAATAATCATGATTTAAACTTTTCGACGTCTCCATATACTCCATACTTTGTTCGGAACACCCACTTACACCGAATGATTTTTCTTCCTTTCGGAAGAGTGGTGAGATCCCAAGTATCGTTCTTCATGAGAGAGGAATACTCCTCATCCATGACACTCAGGAATACTAGAAGCCTCCCAGAAAGACTGTGGATCAGAAGAAAAGGTGAAGAAAGAGTGGGGTCCAACGAAATCTGAGTGAGTACGTCTCATATCCGAAGTATCTCCAACTAAATCTCCAGCACTTTGCAAATTTTTCTTGGCCCAAAGGGGACCAGGAGGATCAGGCTCAAAGTTGGAAGATTCTTCACTTAAGTGAGAAGGGACATAGTCCTCATCATCACTACTGTCAGAATCAGAAGACTCAAAGGTCTGATGGTCGGGAGGATCCGGAAGAGGAGCACGCTCAACAGTATCATCATCTGATGAGTCAAAATCCGAATCAGCGAGCTGAAGAACCTCTATAGGTGGAGAAGTAGAAGTAGAAGATTCATCAAACTTAACACTTCTCTCAATATATAGCTCATGAGAAGTAGGATTCATCAATCGATATCCCTTCACGCCATTAGGATACCCTACAAAGATACAAGGTTTGGATTGTGGTTCTAAGGCCTTGTGTTTCTTCTTGGGAATCCGAGCCATAGCCTTGGATCCGAAGACTCGAAAGTGCTCAACATCAAGCTTGCATCCAAACCAGGCTTCAAAGGGTGTCATCCCTCTTACTTCCTTGTGTGGAACATGGTTCTGAATGTAATTTGCACAATTCACCTTGGCCCAATACTGTGGAGGAAGAGACTTCGAGTGAATCATACAAGTGGCCATCTCCTTAAGAGTACGGTTCTTTCTTTCTGCAACTCCATTCTGCGAAGGGCTATAAGCAACTGTATGCTGCAAAGAGATCCCTTCAAAAGTACAAAAATCCATGAACCTATTGTTTACATATTCACCTCCATTGTTGGTTCGAAGAACCTTGATAGACCATTCCGCTTGTTTCTCAGCAAGAGCCTTAAAGTCCTGAAAATGTTCAAAGACTTCAGACTTAAGCTTAAGAAAATATACCCAAGTATATCACGAATAGTCATCAATGAAGGTTAGCACATAAAGAGCTCTAGTAAATGAAGGAGAAGGAAATGGACCAGAAACATCGCTATGAATAAGATCCAAAGGACGAGTGGCTCTCTAGGCTTTTCCTTTGTCAAATTTCTTTTCAGGATGCTTTCCAAGGGTATAACCCTCACAAAGACCCTTAGAAAACTTGACGTAAGGTAACCTATTGACCATTTCGTTTGGGCTCAATTGTTCAAGGTAGCAATAATTTAGATGTCTGAAACACTCATGTCATAGCTTACTAACCTTATTTGCATGAGTGAGTAAGGCGGTGGACATAGAATCAGAAGTACAGTGGGAGAAGGTGTACAACCATGAATAGTGATCTCGCCTTACCCTCAACAATTATAGTGTCATTGTTAAGTTAAGCTCATGAATAATCACCGAGTTAGGACAAAATTCCACTCAAATTCATTCACCAAGGTGAGTAATTTGGTAAACCGATAGGATATTGGTAGAGAGATCAGGAACACTCAACACTTGGTTAAATGTTCCCCCATCCATCTCTACCGATCCACTACCAGAAACCAACATTGTCGTGTCATTACCCATCGTGATTTGGGACATTCCACAAGGTTCGATGTTGGAAAACTCAACATGCGAAGAACCCATGTGGTGCAAGGCACCGGAATCTATAATCCATGTCGATGAAGGAGAAACTCTAGCTACAAGGGATTTTCCTTTCTTCTTATCATTTTTAGCACCTTTTGCAACAGAAGACTTGGCCTTCGGAGCACTTTGTTTTATGGATTCATGAACACTTATTTTATTCTTCTCAATTAAATGAGATAAGTGACTAATCTATTTCTTAAAATAGTGTTACTCATCGTGACCAAACTTCTTGCAATAGGAACACAAATACTTGCTTTTCTGTGCCTTAGGCTCAGAAGTCGAAGTGTTTGTGTCATTTTTAGGTTTGGTCTTGGTTTCTTTCTTAGGTTGATCCTTTCTTTCTTTCTTCTTTTTAGTCTTCTTTCCCTTGCTAGTACTTACTACAAGGGCATGTGACTTAGACTTGAGAGACCCCATTTGAATGAGTTTGTCCTGTTCTCGAATGAGTTGGGATGAAAAATAGTCAAAGGAGGGCATAGTCCAAGTATCGCCCAAAGTAGCTTTTGTAGCGTAGAAAGTTGACACGAAGACAAAATATTCGGGACCTAGCTTAGAGAGAATCAACAAGATTAGTTGAGAATATTTCTTTTCTACTTGACATCCTTTTAACAATAATCTAATGTGGACAAATTTTGAGAAGAAAGCTTGTAGGTTTTCAAAGTCACTAGGATTTAACCCTAGTAGTTCATTTTCCAACTCATGCACTCTCATGTCATCTAGTTGTCTAAACATCACATCTAGCATTTTCCACACAAATTTAGGTGTTTCAGACGCCTCAATGTGGAAGAGCAAGTCAGGAGAAACGGACATGCAAAGAAGACCTAAAGCTTCATCACTACGGTTTAACCACTTAGATTTTTCAGGTTCGTCGGCTTAGTTTCAGTTCCCATGGTGATGTGGAATAACCCTTTATCCCTTAGTTTCATTATTATTTTCGATCTCCATTCAAAAAATTTGAACGTTGTAAGCAAAGGAATTGAAAGTGCATCCATAGTGAGAGAGAGAGAGAGAAAGAAATGCAGAAAAGAAACACAACCACCCAGGACAATAACAACCCCCTACTTTCGGCACTTTAGATTAGTGTGTTGATTACAATTGGGTCCATGCGTGTGGTTTGAAACACTTGGTAACTCATCTTGTAATTAGTGTAATAACGCGCAAGAGAGGAGACCACAATAGTGTTTCATGGAGCGTAACAAAAAGGACACCGTAAACAAGCACAAGCAAAAAATAGAAAGGAGGTGAAAGCCAACCCTGGTGGTGAGAAAAAACATTTCACATCGTAAAAGAAAACCCCCTATCTTGATATCTTTGTGGTGGACGTGCTCACTAGTTGCAAGCAATAATAAGGGTGAAATACAAGGTTTGGGAACTCAAGGAGTTCAGATAGTCTTCAAAAACGCTTGAGAAAAGAGCTTGGAAGGCAAAGAGGTGCACGAAGTGTCACTGCACACTTGAGTGCACGATTAGAGGAAAAAAATGCCAATAACGCCTAAATTTTAGCGTTTGGAAATGCCCAATGTTACTATTTTAGAGCTATTGGAGATTTTTAAAATGACAAAAAAATATTTAGATGCCGATAATTTGTAATTAATAAAAAAATAGATTTAATTAAATTAAATCTAATTAATTACAAAAAAATAATTAAGATTGAAAAATTAGATCTAATTAAGATCTAAAGAAAAAAAAATTAAACAAGATCTATTAAATTTAATTTAATTTAGATCTATTAAAAACTTACCATAAGTGAAAAAGCATACGAATTTTTAAAAAAATCTATTTGTAAAAAAACTTGTAAAAAGCATATGTTTTTGAAACACTTACTAAAAGGAAACACTTACTAAAGATTTACAATTTAGAAAGAACGTGTTTTGACTAAAAGGAAGATTTTTGTTAAATAAGGAAGGATTTTTTAAAAAAGCGTAGTTTTAAAAGTGAGATTTTTAAAGATTTAAAAAAGTGTTTTAAATGTTGGGAATATTATTATAGTGTAAACATTGTATTATGAGTTGTTGAGAAACAACTCATAATTACTTGGTATTATATGTGAAGTTGGTGAAACAACTTCACGTATTTAGCTTATTGTTTGCAACCACTCCTAAATTATAGGAGGTTGTTTTTGCTATTTGTTTGGCTATTTATTAGCCATGTATTGTGTATGTAAGTAACAAGAACATCAATATATTATATTATTCTGGTTCAAACCTGTCATGTGGTAGTAAAGCGACATTGATCTATGAGAGAGGCGACGTCCATTCGGAAAAAGAAGAGACCATACGTTTTACAGATCAAATAAACACAAGCAGCTAAAAGAAACATGTTATCATATCTTCTACACGTTTTTCATGCATTAGCAGTGCAAGCTGTTTGGAGCCGTCTGAAACAAAGTTTGGGGAGTGTCGTGACCACGCATCGTTGGAGCAGTCCACACAGTTGGAGAACGTAGTGAGTGAAAGTTGGAGAAAAGAACTATTATGTAAGCTAGCAGTTAGCAAAGACTCATTTTATATTTTATATTTCAGTCGCAGTTATATCTAAGCATGAATAGAACTATTATTGAAGCCTGAGGATATTGTATGGACACGACATATGTACTTTTTATATGCTACACAGTTCACATTCGCAGTCGCCACTTGGAGCAGTCACATTTGGTAACAGCCGAGTCACGAGTTGGCATAAGTTAATTAAATCATATTTAAATGTTGGATTTTATGATTTATAATCCATTATAGTTTATGGGTTGCAGTTTTTTAGTTCTTTTTTAAAAAACGTTTAGAGTATTTAAAAAGTAATTTCCTTTTATTACTTTTTAAATAGTGATTTATCAATATTATTACCATCAATTGTAATAATACAATAGTTGTAAAAATGGAGAAATTGAGTCTTGTTGAGAAGTACGAAGGACGTGATTTTCATACATGGAGAATCCAGATGCAGTTGAATTTGATTGAGAAAGATTTGTGGGATGTGGTTAAACCAAATATGACAACACCAACAAATCCAACAGATCTCGCAAAGTGGAATATCAAGGATCAAAAGGCCTTGGGAACTATTGGTCTCGGTTTGTCAAAAGCCTACCTACACCATGTAGACTTCACAAAGTCTGCAAAGGAAATCTGGGAGACATTAAATAAGCTATTCGGATCTGAAGCAGACAGTGCTAAGACAACTCTTAAGCAGAGACTTTATGGATTAAAGATGGATGAAAATGTAAAAATGGCAGAACACATCAGCAAGTTCCGCTCTCTTCTCAATCAGCTTGCAGGTATTAATGAGAAGGTAAAAGATGATGATGCCAAAGCAATTCTTTTGAATAGTTTGCCTAAAAAAATGTCTCATATGGTTTTTACTTTGAGCAAGATTAAAATTGGTTTAGAAGGAGTAGTTTCTACTCTTCTTGATCAGAATGAACCTTCAGAACCAGAAGAAGAGGTCTTATATGTACACAATAAAGCTAGTACATCATCAAAGAAGGGTAAGTACAATTCAAAGCACATTCCTACAAAGGGACAAATCAAATGTTACTATTGTAAAGAAGTGGGGCATGTCATTTTAAATTGTAAAAAGCGGGCACAAGATCTACTGGATGATAAGATTGATCAAAAGGCTTATATTGTTGAAGAAGAAACTGACTGGGAAGATTATGCAACTGATGAAGAACTTTCTTTCCCTAGCGATGAAGATTATCTCTTCTAAAAAAACCAAACTGGAGGTAGGAGGAAATGGAGGATGGAGGCTACTCAGCGCCTCTCGTCAGTCGCCAACGATGAGGCCGTATTTTGTGGTGGTGACATATTTATTTCCAGTTGTGTGTTTATTTTATCTGGTGTGCAGAATAAAGAGAAATAGTTTGTGTATGTTTTCTTGGTACATGTGAGTATTCCTATATGTTCTCTTGAAGTGTTGTGATGTGGCGTGGAAGGTGTCAGTCAGTGAAATAGTTGTATAGGAGGGCAGCTGGTGTCCAGAGGAGAGGAGCAGTATGCAGACCTAAAAATATGCGTAGGCATATGATTCTGGTTTCAACTACACTTCACCCCATGTTCACACTAAGGGGGTGTATGTTGGGAATATTATTATAGTGTAAACATTATATTATGAGTTGTTGAGAAACAACTCATAATTACCTAGAATTATATGTGAAGTTGTTTTAAACAACTTCACGTATTTAGCTTATTGTTTGCAACCACTCCTAAATTATAGGAGGTTGTTTTTGCTATTTGTTTGGCTATATATTAGCCATGTATTGTGTATGTAAGTAACAAGAACATCAATATATTATATTATTTTGGTTCAAACTGTCATTAAAAATGTACCAAAAAAATGACTAAAGTTTTGAGTTTTAAAAGTTTGATTTTTAAAACAAAAAAAACTTACCAAAAATTACATGCGGGTCTGCGAGGGCACGAGGGTAGGGAAAAGACCGACGCCGGTAGGGTACACGCGCAGAAGCAACAAATGGGATAGTCCATGGGATAGACCATGTGTGGGCAATATCAAATGGCGGGTGATGAGGGCGGTCCGAGCACGTGCAGCGATAGTAGTAAATAGCGGGCGGTGAGGGTGGTCTCGAGCACGCGCGGCAACAAAGAAATGGGACAGTCCACATGTGGGCAGCAACAAATGGCAGTGGCGAGGGAAGTTTGAGCATGTGTGGGTAGCATCAAACGGGACAGACCATGGGGTAGTCAAAACGGCACAGGGCAGAGGCCGAACGTAGCATACAGCAGGACAGGTGGCGGGAAGAGCTAGAAGACACAAAGCAGGTCGCGCCGGGCAGAGCCGAAAGCATAGTAGGGCAGAGCCACAACAACCACAACAATAGCTTTTTTTTTAATTGTAAAAAAATGAAACTTGCAATAACCTGTACCTGCACAAAAGACAAAAAAACACAACAACAAAGAGAGAAAAAGCACTAGTTTTTAGAAAAAAACTAGAAAACCTCTTGTTTTGCTATAGAAACCATGAAAAAAATCAAGGTGATACCTGCTCAAGGAACACAAAAAAAACTTTTCCAAGAACACTTTGTTAAAAGATGCGTTAGCAAGAAAGGATAGAATATTAAGATCGAAAAGCTTGCACGAGGAACGAAAAAACAAGAGTAATCACAACTAAAAACAAGTGCACATTTACCAAATCGTAGCTCGATACCATGAAACCCCTCTCTACCATTAGTTCAAGCTTTTGGTGTGATGGAAAATCGTACATGGTATCGTGAGCCAAGCGTTAAGCGCTGCACCCCCGGAGTAGTGTTGGGATGAGTGACCTCCCAGAAATTCCCAATGCCACTGCCTCCTAATGTCGTTGGGCCTAATTGGGTGTATACGTGGTGGGCCCAGAGCTCATGTGGTTGCATCCGGCTTCATCGTGTGGGGGTGTGTTGGTGTAGCAGCTGATTAACACGATGAGATCCCTCTCCACCATCAGTTTGAGCTTTTGGTGTGACAACAAGTCGTGCGGCTATAATAAAGCCGGATTAAGCACGCCACCCCCAAAGTAGTCCAGGATGGGTGACCTCCTGGGAAATTCCCAGTGTCACTTCCTCTTAATATGTTGTTGGGCCTGATTAAGTGTATACCGGCTCCATCGTGCGGGGAGGGTATTGGTGCAGCAGAATCGATTAACATGATGAGATCCCTCTCCACCATCATTTCGAGCTTTGGGTGTGACCGTAAGTCATGCAGCTCGATACCATAAAAGAGTTGATGGATCGTATCAAAATTGTGCACCACAAGGAAGTTACACCCAAGTTGAATTGAAATAGCTTCAGCGTATTCACAAGTAAAAATCGATCAATAACTAAATAAACTTGCATAACTGAACAAAGTTTGTCCAAGAGAAAAAGACAGCGGAGTGTCTTGGCATTCTCATAAATGAAAAGTAAAGGGGTACATATAGGGTCTTTGAGTAACCCTAGTGCAAGACACACATGAAACCCTAAACCTAACCCATGTGAGATGACCCTCCAATATGAGAAGAGGACACATAGAATAACTCACACTAACATTTTCAAGCTTGAAGTCCAAAATGGAACTCACATATCATAGAGACACTCTCATTATTAGATGACACCTTGTTGACTTTTATAAGCTCTTTTATACTCCAATATGCCGACTAGCTCGGACACTGCATGTAGGCATTAATGTTCTACACAATCATCTTGTTCACTCTTTTTGTGACATCTTTGAACAAGCTTATTCAGTTCACTTATTAATAATAGATCATGTTATCATGTTTCCTTGCATCTTAGAACTGATAGTTTCTTCAAAAGGCAAGATGACTTTACCTTGCGGTGTGACAACATACCTTCCTATTGCTCCTTGGACCTTAGCACATTTTGGGCAATGTCAACTACTCAACAGGAGATAATTATCCCTTTAGACACTTTACAAACCCTTAACATATTTTGAGACTTCAATATCCACTATGTCACAAACTATAGATAGGTTTACATTCCATTTTTACATGCTACCATCATCATTTTAACTTATATATAGTCTTTACATATTATAAGACCATTTGATCACAATCAGTTTGACCTTGCACAAAACACTTCTTACCTTATCAAGGATGTGGATGCCTTCACGATAACAACACTTGTTTGAATCTCTTAGTAATAACTTTCATTCTTAGACCTACAAATAAGACACTAACACTTGTCTTTAATTCATTATCAATCCTTGACAAGTATATTTCTCACTTTGACTTTATACTCAACACTGTCCTTGACTCATTTTACATGGATCCAATACTTTTCCCCTAATTTTGATTATGTATATATACTTCAGACATGTAGAAGCAACTTTAGGCTTAAACATACCTTCACCATACTTTATACATCTTCATTATGTATCTTCATATCAGAACACCTAAAACATGCATGTAGCTCATCCTTTAAGGCCTCCTCTATCATGAAGTGGATTATAACTTGACATATACTTACAAAACTTCATTGTTCTATCCCATTTTTATAGCATACAATAGTTCTCTCACCTTTCATTGAGGTTTATATGGATCTCAAACCACCGATTTTATATTCTACCTTCTCTAGGAGCATCAACTGACTTCAAGAGCCTCATTTTAGACTTAGTAGTTTTTTCAAATTCCTTACTACGACATCCTTTATTTATGCTTCAAGGAACTCATTTATACTTGTGCATTCCTTTTGTATCCTCAAATACCTCCAAACCCTGATGTCATGCCTCAAGGTGACTGTTCAGACCTTAAAAGGAACATACCCAACTTTTCACATGCTAATCAACCTTGGAATCATGCCTCACACTCTGAAATCTTGGAGAATTATATATTTCTGGGACATTCTTTTGATTTCATCATCCTTCACATGAAGCTTCACACAACCTTGACTGAGCATATACATGACCTCTTTTGAACAAGAATTTGGTAACTTTCCATACATATTTTGATGAGATCAAAGCATTCTAAGCACATATTGACAGTTTAACAAAAACTAGCTCAACTTGAACACTAAGATACACCATGACATTTGGGATAACAACTCAAACTTTTGACAAGATATTTTTCTCATACCCTTGAGACACAATATTCAATAAAACAACTCATAAGAATGCATTATTTATGTACAAATGATGACAAGAACTTGTGACAAACACCTCTTAAACTCAGTATACCAACTTTGACAGAGACCTTAAGGGACTACTCAATGTTCTCCATACTCTTTTTAATTGTGATAGATTGGACCTTATAGACTTATGCACAGTCATACTTCATCCTCTAGGCTCAAAGATCAACACCTTTAAGGACCAACTCAAAATTTGAGAAATGATATATGTCTTAGAATGACTATATGATAAAATATTTCTTCTCTCAATAACTTGACAGTATTCATACCTAAGAAAGATAGGTTAGACTTCTGAGAAACAACATGGCATAGAAAAACCTTTACACTTGAATATGTAGTTAGATTACACTTCTTGTCTTAAGGAATCTCTTCACACCACACCAAGACTCTTGACATGCATCAAGACATAAATTTGATCTCAGACAACTTACACATTACATACTTTTATGCTTTGAAGAGAAACAACACAAGAAACATGACAATCCCATCATGAAAAACAAACTTGGATAGTGGAAACACATATTTTTACACTTTGAAAGATTATAAGACTTGAACCTTGACAACCACAACATAAGATTACATACCTTATGCATCATGGAGAAGAATCATTCTGACTCCAATGCTTCATTTAAGTGAATATGCCTCCTAGAAGCTTAGAGAAGGCATACTGTGAGCCTTGAATCATCTCAAAATAGTAAGAAGTCATCAAAACAACATGATGACTCCATTTTCCCTTTTCTTGTCCTCAGAACCCTATTGACCTTCTTAGCTACTTTTCTAGGTAAGATAACCTCATTACCTGATCTCTCATCTTCTATTAGAGTACCTGATAATAATTCATGTTGTAATTCATACACCTACTCTACCACTACTTGAGGAAGAAATTTCTCATCCTTGGCACTGGAGTTATTTTCCTGTTTCTTGCCTTTGTCATCCTTTGTTGATATCTCATGTAAGGTAGTTTCTCCTGACACAGTATTAGCTTGTTTTGCCTCTTCCATATCTTCCCATGTCACCTTCTTTTAAGTCTTTTCTATTTCAACTTTTGACTTTTCTTTCTTGATCCTGTATACCCACTTCATTTCCTTCTTTCCAGGAGTTTCTTGAGGCTTGAATGATTTTGTCTCCTTTCTAGAATTTATCTTCATGTTAGAGGCTTTCTTTTCTTTCCATCTGAAGGTATAGAAAAATTTTTTTGTGCTTAGGTTTTCCATAGTTATAGCAATGCTTTGAGAAATGTCCAACTTCATGACATGTATAACATATGACATGATTTATTCTTTTTCTGAGTAATGACTGTCATTGCTAACTTGACTTATAGGTTCTTCTAAGAAATGCTTGGTAGTATGACCTTTATTTCTACAATTGAAACACACTATGTTCCTTTCATATTCAGTAGCACAAGATCTCCATGGGTGCTCTTTGTCATAGTTTTTCATGCACTCTTTAGCTCTATGTCCAAATTCATAACATGAGAAACAATATCCATTAAATTTCCTCTCATACCGAATGCATTTGGTTGTCTGATTGACTTGGATCTTCATGTCTTTGTCTCTTTTTTATGCATATTGTTTGTTTGCTTGCTAGGATCAGTCTTTTCATCTTCCTTGTTTTCTAAACACCTTTGACAACATTCATGACTTGATTCAGCCTTCAAATCTCTTTTCCTTTCTTGTGTCATTTCTTCTCTGAGAGTATTCAGATATGCACTTAATTTTTCACACTCTTCAGTCTTTTCTTGGATGGATGCTTGACATGACTTATGTTTTATTTTACTAGAATGTCTTTGTAGATCATTAAACTGATTTGTAACTTGTTTCAGTTCAATCTTCAAGGTCTTTACTTCCTCTTCAAGTTTCAGGAAGTCATTCTCTTTTTCTTTTAGAGCTCTTGAAACATTTTCTACAAATGAATCCATTTCATTTAATTCTTGACCATGGTGAGCTTCCATGTGCTTAATCTCATTCTTTAGACCTTCTATTAGATATTGAGAAATCTCATATTTCCTCTTCAAGATTGATTTAGCTAAAGAACCCATGCTTGTGTCTTCAAGATCACCTCCAAGTTGTTAGGATTAACTCCAGAGGACCATGCTTTGATACCAATTGTTGGATATCACAAGCACTAAGAGGGGGTTAAATCAGTGCTGATCAATTTTACAATATTTAAACCTTCTTCGTTAGAATAAGATATCAAAACATGAACAAATTAAGATGCAAGTAATAAGACTATTACACAGAAACCAAACTTATAGTGGGAAACCCATAAAGGGAGAAAACCCACTTAAAATCAAGGATTTTTATTAGGAACATTGATTCCTAGTTTACGATGATTTCCACTTTGGTTGATCACCCACACAACCTATGAAAAACCTACTTCAAAATCCTTTAAGCACCCACTAGAAAGTAGCCAAGCACCCACTTAAAAGGTTTAGCAAGCAGCAATTTACAAGGAGCACCTACTCCTATGAACTAAGCACCCACTTAGGAAAAATGCAATAATAATATAAATGTTGATCATTTAGTTCCTTGTTGATTCATCAATAGATTATGACCACTTTACTAGCATACTTCATTCATTTTTTTGTGATATACCTCATTCATTGGTTTTAGATTCTACTTCACAGTAATTTTCTCCATTAAAATTCTCTCATTACATGTCAACTCTCTACACTAGTGCCCTCTTTTGTTTTGTTATTATCATTATCTTTATATCTCATCTCAGTTTCAACAACTTTATGATCACAATCTTCAATCAGTCCTATGTCTTCCTTTTACTATCTTCTACCCATATCTTCACTATTTTTCATCATATTCTCTATATCTATCACTATCATCTTATAAGTATGAACACACTTCTTGTCTGATGCCAACTATCTTTCAAAACTTATGCATATGACAGTTAAATTGCTCTTTCAACTAGCCATGTGTTTTTCTCATTGTTTTCCTTTCAAATTCATACAAAACTTCACAAAATTCACAACTTTCAATCTCATCCCTTTTTGGTTTATCAGTACTCTTTTTCACTTGAAACATCTATGTCCTCATATACCTTCTTATATTGTCTACTCAAAAGCATTCATCCTTATTTTCCCATTTATCACAATACTACTTGTCTTAGTGTTATGTTTTCTTCTTGTTGTTCACTATGTATGCATATCTTGTTTCTTTTTACTCAATGTTCTCGATTATATGAGATATATCTTTTTCATCTGTATTATCTCTATCTATTTCACTACTACTAGACTTTCATTAAAGTAAATTTCCAACCACAACTTATTTCATACACTTTTCAACTTCTCTTATCATGCAAACTTCAAACTATAACCCTTTAAGTGCCTACCTCTTCAAATTAACTCTTCATAATCTTCCCTCTAACCTTTTATCTTTGGATTCTATTTATCAAAAGATATTTCATCAAATGAGTAAGTCAAAGAGACCTCTATCTCTTCAAATTCCATCTCATGCCTAGAGTCTAACACATGCATACAAAAAAACATTGAGCTTTTCACCTACTTTGATAGTCTCTTGGAATTATAGGCACTTGGTTTCCATTTTTAGGAGCTTCTTATCTTGAATGTTTTTGGAATTTAAAAATTTCATACATCTTATATTGGGTTTGATGAGATTAACCTTACACCATGACTCAAATAAGTTCTACACATTAACTTTAAGCACTTCAAGATAGTCTACAGTCAAGATGGATCAATTTTTGGACTTTACAAGGCATGCACAACCTCACATGACCATCAACATAGACAAAAAAACTTCATTTTGATTTGACACAAACCAAAAATATCTCTAATCGATTCAGAGTGAGTATTCATCACCGTGACAAAGTAGTTATATCCTTCTCGTTATCAACTAGGACCATTTCAGCCTTGGCAAACTATTCTCGTAGCTTTTTGTCCCTTAACTACCTTCAATCACCAAATAAGCAAGCTCAAATACATGAATCACCTTTGGAATGAACCAAAACAATGTCAACACTCATCAAATATTTGACTATGCACAAGTTAGAAAACTCTGCTACAAAATTCTCCATTAATACAAAACCAAAATCAAGCATTCCTTTTGCAATAAATTCATGATGACCTTGCAAATATTTTCCCATAAATTCACAAATTTTCATTAGTTATGTAGTGAGATTCGACCCAAAAAGTCTTCATGGAAACCCTAGATCGGGGTATTGTGCATTGTAGATCCCGAGAGCCAATTTAATTTGATAGCTTCCACTAAAAGGCGTGAAACTTAAAAAATTGAAGTACCATGGGTAGATAGAAGCACCTACTTCCATCTCAAATAATCTATTTGTTTGAAGGTCTTCAAATTTACTGCAAGACTTTACTATTACTATGGGTATGAGTCAAGATTATGGTGGTTAGCTATTTAACAACTCACAATACCTAGGAAACCACTTACTTCATCTCCAATGGAAATGAAAGGAACAATAATCATGAAAATGACTTCAACTATCATGGAATTTTGATCACAACAATGGAGTACAGTCCGATTAGTTATGACAGTGAAAAGGAATATGTGTAATATACCAAGTGAAGGGGAAAACACCATTTCAACCCACTGATACAAATTTCCCATGACCAAATATTGAAGGATGACACTTACCATATGACATCCATGCTAATAAATCTTATACGAGCTTGAATACTCTCATTGAAGAGTTGAAATGGAAGACTCAAGAAGATTGTACCTTGAATGATAACCATTAATAGCTTTGTATCTTGAGCTTGAAAACTTAAGTGTCAATTAAGGATCAAGGAATCATGTGAATGAATCAATCACCTCTAAAAAATATTGCAAAGGCCCAAACCGGTGAAGTTTAGACCAAAAAGGACTTTTACTTCCATTGATTTCATGACCTGTCTGAGAAGGAAAATAATTGCCTTACTAAAATGGATAGAACTTTTCAACCACACCTCCAATTGACAAAATTATTTTTGCACATGAATTATAGGAAAATTTTCTACAAAAAAATATCTTATGAATTATCTAATCATTCCTTCATTTGTTTTTGAGTGCTAAGAAACCAAGGGCCTCAAAATGCATTTTTCAAAAGGGATGTTTTAGAAAAATTGATTAACTCAAAATCCCCATTACAGAGTCTGATGAAATTTGACATGAAGCACTATAAAACATCCCTCTACATGTTCCATGTGTTTTTTAGCCATTGGTTTTCCTATGAATCTCTTAAAAATATCATTTGCATTAGTGAACATTATCAGTTCTCATGGCCACTTTTGTGCACTTTAGAACTTTGATTGCACGAGCTCAACTCATCCTTTATTTTTTCTCACACATACTATAGACACTATTACTAGGTTGCTCCCATACTCACATTACCTTGATATGACATGTATCAATCTTTCACCTCTCATCTGCCACTAATAAGGAACCTGAAACTATCCTAAAAGGGAACTACCAATCAACCTTCATGTCCCTAACTTCTTTACTTCACCAATCAACCCTTTTTCCATAAATTTCATTTGAAATCAATGACAACATCACTGATAATGATTGGGGTCTAACAAAAACACTAGAATCGCCAACGATTAGCCCAATCAACAATGATTCCACCTTTCGTAATTTTTTATCATTTTTCATTCAATATCCCTTATTTTTCATATCATTCCTTTTGTTACTAACATTTTTCTAAGCATGGATCAATGTTAGATGGAAATTTGTGGCCCTTCTCATGACATTACCAAAGCTCTAATTCCTTGTTGATATTTTGACACCCTTTTTACTGGGAACAATACGATATCTTGCATGATCTGACTTTGTGCACCATCCATCATGCTCCTTTAGATGAATTGGAGAACATTTTTGAGTTCACTCAGGAAATATGTCAAGCATTATTAGACTCTTTTGGTTTGTGTACTTGAATACATACTCATCCAATCCAAACTTGCTTGGGCTACATACGAGGCTAAACAGGACCTCCCTTTTGAGCTTGAGTTTGAGCCATAATCTGTCTCTAATCTATCTCTTATCCCTCTCTTATCTATCTTTTATCTTCTTTGTATCAGTTTATCATTTTTCAATTATCTATCTTATATCAATGTATCATGTGTGTTTATCTATTTCAATCCACTTAATTGTTTAAACAACAAGATGACATCCTTCAAGGAATCCCTTTGGATTCTTGGAATTATCCTTTGTCGAGTAGCTCGCTTATCCATCTTTCTAATCATATCTTGTGTAGTGTCTTTGATCGTAGGTTTCTTTTCAGAAAGGATCTTATACACATCTCTTACGGATCGCAACATCGAGCATTTTCAATCAACATCTACAAGTAACATTAAACCCTGTGTCCTCTAAGGTTTGTATATTTCTATTTTCTTCATTTTTTCATTCAAGTTGAAGGAGTACGAATATTCTAAACATGAGGGTTTAAGGTACCTTAGATGCATGATGTGGATGAATGGGTGTAAAGTGATTGATTTCCACTGCAAGCTATATAAACTACAAAACTAGATAAAGATTTGATTCGATAGTATATGCGGGAGCTTCCGGAAAATCCCACTCCAAGAAGAATTAAATTCCTTGGTGGATGTCAACCCTCATGTGATAAAATATGATAGAAGTAATGATAACAAGTTGGATAATATGTAGAATCTAAGGCACGCAGAATCTCAAATTTTAGAAATATAAGGCACATACAAATCTTATCTAAATAAATGTAAATTAAATTGATACTTGACTAGGTTAATGGCAACCTGATTTGCATACGAGGTAGGTTGGTAGTGACAAGAATGTATGGATCTAATCAAAAATGTAAATATGCATACTTTTAGGGTCCGAATGTAATCTAGATGCGGGAGAAACCTGTGAATGCTAAATATAACCTACATAAAATAATTTGAGGCAAGACACTAGAAGATGGTAGGGAATGAGGATTATGAAGGATTTGTTGGAAAATAAATCTCTAGTCAATGGCGATCGGGGTAGGACGACATCAATCGGTGTAGATATTCTAGTTTTGAGTACTGACTTAGTAATAGGATGGTAGCTCTAATAGTCGAGATGGGCACATAACACGGGAAGAGGTTGAAGAAGGCTCCAGAGATTAAAAACATAGTGACAGAGGGCCAAGTTGATGGAAACTCGAGCTAGGTGATGGTGACTATAGAAGGGTAAGGAAATGCCCGAGTAAGATAACTAAAAAGGCAATATGCAAGAACAGAAATTGAAAGAGTAACATGATAACAAAGTTACGACCATTGGTAAACCTGCAAGATGTTAGATTGGAAAAGATAGAAATAAAAATGATATAAGATTTAGAAAAAGTAATGTAAACCTCTTGATGTTATGTACATGATCAAAAATATCTTCCAAGTGTCAAAAGAGGGTTGCTAAAATGTTCTAGTTCGAAGGAGGAATTGCAAAATGGAAGGAAATTACACTGTGTGTTTTTTTGTATTTTTGGTGTGTTCTCATTATGTTCTTGTTGTGTTCTCATTGTGTTCTTGTTGCATTCTCATTTTGTTCTCCATTTTGGAAAGGAAGAACTTAGTTTAATAGGGTTAATAAAGTGGTCTGGGTTGAGTCACCGCCAACTATAGGGAAAGTTTCCCAATGGGGTTTCTTTTGTGATTTGATCGGGATTTGGTGTATTTAAGAGTTGGAATAGTTGTTTTAAATCTTTTAGGTGGGATTGGGTTATTTAGGGCTATGTAGTAAATAAATCTAAATAGAATCAAAGGTAGAAAAAGATAATGGGATGTAAATTTAGAATGAAATCAAAGTCTAAAATAGAAGGTTCATTAGAGCATGTGGAGGGATATTGATTAATTAATTAATGTAAATTGGATGGGAATTAAAGGTGATAGGATAATAAGGTAATTTTGTTAAATATTAAAGGGGATGGTTTTAACTAAAGGAGGGGCCTAGATAGGACCCTAGTGAAATATGTGCATGCGCAGGGGACAAGGGTAGCGATAATGATTTAAGGTGTCTACATTTTCCCCTTTTGTGTAGTAATTTACGCTAGCAAGCCATGAGACAAAAACGATGAGAGACAAATGGTATGATGAATATTGATGAAAGGTTGATCATGAACTCCCCCTCAAATGGGGGATCGTGACGCCAAGGGAAATTGATTATGTGTTTGAAAAAGGTAGATTGATAAAGGGCGGGTGGAGAAAGAAAGATGGGTAAAAGGATTACTAAGGAAAGATGCCCCAAGAAAAAATGGATCACAATAAAAATAAAAACTATGGTGGTGACTCCAATATCACATTGGTAGAGGAAAATTGCAGTCTTAATGGAGATGGGATATAACATTCTCTATGGCTAGTGAGTGGGTGAAGGTCACTGCAGTATGGATGCAAGTCGCGATGACCAACAAGTCATAGGTAAAACATCAAATTATGCACAACTAAATGTGAAATTTATGTGAAATCCTTCATACATGAGGAATCGAGTGAAAGGTAGGTGTCTATCACAAGTGATGAGGATGAAAATTATGGTACTTGGTGAGATACGAAAAAAATGTTGAGAAGGAAAATGAAAACGCGGGTGGTGAAATAATATGCCCCAAAGGGGAAAGTATGGCCGCAAAGATGGAAATAAAAATGAAATAAAAAATAAATTCCCTAGGAGGGGAAGTGTATGGCCACAAAGGTGGACTTTGTGTGGGGATTGGATAGGATTGTAAAATAAAATGCCCAAGAGAGAATAAGTATGGCCAGTGGGATTTTGAATGTATAAACTAATGATTTGGATGTAGAATTAAAATGCCCCAGAGGGAAAATGAATATGGCCACAAATGTGGACTTTTGAGAGTAGATTGGATGGGATTGGATGTTAAATTAAATGCCCAGAGGAAAAATGAATATGGCTACAAATGTGGACTTTGAGATGATAAGTGTGATTAGAATATGGCCACAAAGGTGGACTTTGAGACAAGATGAAATGAGGAAATGGTGCCCCAAAAGAGCATGAAAATGGCCAAAAGGTGAGATAGAAAAATGTGAGATATGGTGCCCCAAGAGGGAACACAAAGATGGCCACAAAATTGGACATAAGATGAGATAGATTGGATAATATTGGATGAGATTTGGATGAGATAGATTGAATAAAGCTATATGACATAGCTAGGGTGTAATACATGAGATAATAGATACTAATCAAATAATATGTGACCAAAAGGGTATGAATGATGCTACATCATTGAGGAATGCTCAAGGAAAGGATGCCTCCAACCACATTGGAGGTAAAAAAATACGGGGATCCATGTAAAGCAAGGCACATGAGAATAAAACATATGTTACCAAATAACCAATGATAGTTAGTTATATTCAAAGATCATAAAGGAAAATGGATGAGATGACTCATAAACCTAATGTTAACATGACAAAAGGGTTTGAGATGTAACTTGTATGTGGGAAGAGGGTTCTCAAAAGTGGTGTTCCCTAAGACTATGCCCCAGCTCTAGGAAGGGGGAAAAGGAAAGAGGAAGTTTTCTAGAAGAAAGTTGATCAATGCGGGAAGCTTTCTTAGGATGCTAATAAAATAGAAGGTTGATCAATGTAGGAAGCCTTCAAATGCCATAAAAAAGAGTAGCCATCCTTTGAGGGTATGGTCTACTTTATACATAATATAGATGGAAAGAATAATATATATGATAGTCATCCTTGAGGGATCTATCTATTCTTTTTTTTGACTTTGATTTTAAATTCTTTTCCTTTTTTTTTTTGCATGAAAAATTTGTCCTTCGAGGGATCAGTCTATTTTTTAAAAACTTTGATTTTTGACAAGAACATCCATGAATTTAATTTTGACATGGGGAAAAGCTGGGAATAACTAAGTAGACCACTTAGAAGGGGATAATGAATGTACAAGAGACACCCCTGGACCCTTTGCATGGTTCCAATAGGTGAATAAGAGGGTGATGGATGTAATGATCATTGTAGAGTTCTCACCAAAAGGGAGAACCTATCCATAAGGAAAATGCTATGGGAAGAGTAGGTGCCCATATTTAAGGTCACATCTAGGAAGTGATGGAAGACCACATAATTCCAAATCATCACAATGAAGATGGAAAGAGGATAAGATGGAGGAATGATCTAAAGATATGACTAAGAGCTCATTGGTAAATGTGCTAACAATAGAATGGTCGCAAGTGTAATGTGTTAAGTGGTTCCACTTTTGGTTTACCATCAAGGGAGGGAAAAATTTCCATGCAATGTCCTAATTAAAGTCATGTTCGAGATAGGATGAGAGCTTATGAAAGATGAAATACAATGAGATAGATGATCAAAGATAAAAATTATGTGCTACCCTTGAGGAAGAAAAAATATATGTCCCTAATGAGATGGATAGATGGCCATGAGAGTGGGATTGTGATGAAAAATAAGTGGTCCCCCAAGAGAGGGAAAACATGACCACAATGGTGGATTTAGGATAGGTATGAATGGTCCAAGAGAAGGAAAATATGGCCACAATGGTGGAATTTGGAATGAAAAATATGGTGAAAATATGAGTATGCCACAAAGGAGGTGGAATTTGATGAAAAATGGAATGGTTCCCAAGAGAGAGGCACAAATATGGCCACAAAGGTGGACTTTGATGAAAAGATGGAATGGTCCCTCAAAGGAGGAACAAATATGGCCACAACGTGGACTTTGATGAGAAGGAAGGAAATATGGTGCCCCAAAAGAGGCACAAATATGGCCACAAGGGTGGACTTGAAAGGAAGGTGCCCCAAAGGAGGCACAAATATGGCCACAAAGGTGGGCTTTAGGAAAAAATATGGTATGGTGCCTGAGAGAGGCACAGACATGGCCAAAAGGTGGGCTAAGATGATAAATAGATGGGTTGGGTAAGATCGGATGAGATTAAAACAATGTCAAAAGTGAAGTCCCCCAGCATCAAGGGGGTTGTTTGGATTGATGTGGATGGGATGCTTAGATGTGAGGGGGTTAAAAATGAGGCAAGGATGCCCCACCTCCCCCTAGAGAAAGAGATTATATCACTTTGGAAAAATTAGACATGAATTAGTTAGTGGGTGTCAAAGGATTTTAAATGGGATCATCGTAGAAGGAGCGTCAATCATTCCTTTGGATTTAGATTGGATATGGATAGATGGTTGGGGATCATATGGATGATTGGCAAGGCAAAAAATATCAATGAACAAGGGAGGAATCTCTTTAGGAGGAATGATATGTGCAGGAGAGATGCTAAGGGATGGTGTGGATGAAGGAGGGGATTTGATGGATGAAAAAGTAAAAATTGGAGTTGGATTGGTCACAGTGGATGGAGAAGGATGGATTTTCTGGATGAGAAAGTCATCTTTCTCAACAAGATCATGGACAAGAGTCTGAAAGGCCTTACAATTCTCAACATCATGACCCTGGGGTACGATGATAAGTGCAAATGTAATTGGGATTGAACCATGATGGCTTCTTACTTTGAGGATTAAAAGGTCTAATGGGAGGAAGCATGATGGCAGATATTTGAATTAAATGTCGAAGGGTATCTATGTAGGACCCGATCAAAGTATTGGAAGGAAGATAGCTCTTGTGGGTTTTAATAGAATATCTTGACTTGGATTTAGGGGAAGAGGTGGATGTAGATTGGATGGGTGGATTAGGCATCTTGGAAGACAAATCAATTTTAAGAGGGGGATTAGATTGTTTGGATTTGGATTGAACATGGGGAGGTGTCTTAGATGAAGGGGATGGCCTTGAAATGGATGAGGGTATGCCTAGGATGGGTTTTGTAATGTTGGATCACTAAGGAGAGGTAAGGTCTAATTTCTTACGAGGGTGCATGGGAGACTTTTGGGGATGCTTACCAAGAGTCTTAGATTTTGATTGAGAATATTTACCCTTGGCGAGGATGACTATAATCTCAACTAGTGGATCTGAAGGTTGTGGTGTAAGTTTGAACTGGTTGATGTAGAAACATTGATTTTGAAGAAGGAGAATGAATCCCCTTCATGTTCATTTTTGATGGAGGTGCTTGTTTCATAAATTTTTAAGGGGTATCATTGATATGTTTATAAATTGAGAGGATGTGATTGGTACGGTAGTAGATATAGATGTAGATATAGGAATGGATGTTAGAGGAGGAGTGGGTGTAAAATATTGGGATGGAATGGATGATGTAGTCATATGTAAAGGTGTAGGTACATGCATCAAGATAGGTGTTGGGATAGTTGTAAGTGGGATTGTAGAGTATATGGGGTAGAAATGAGTGTAGTTGGGATTTATGTGGAAATGAGTGAGGTAGATGTAGTAATAGGTGTGTTTGACATAGATGTGGGAGATTGGGATGTAGTGATAGTAGCAGGTATGGTTGAGATGGTTGTAGACATAGGTGGTAAGGATGCATCTGATGTGATAGATTGGGGCATGATCGAAGTGGATGAAGTAGGGGATATAGTCAAAGTTGATGTGGATGTGGTAAGGGTAGGAGTAGGTATAGGTATAGGATAGGTAATAGAAGTTGACATAGGTGTGATAGTCATGGATATGATAGGTGCTTGAATAAGGGGTGGGAATAATGTCTAAGGTAGGAACATGTGGATTCATTGATGAGATAAGATCTTGATTGATGGTGTTAATGGTGTAAGCATTTGGTAGTTGAGATGTAGAAGGGTGGCTTGATTTTTGGTGGTTGATTAGGAAAAGGTTGTTTAATTCTATCAAGGGGTTGGCTAGGTGAAGTGGTGGAGCTGTCTATTTGGATATCCCCTTGATTTATAAGTTGTTGGATGTGATCTTTGAAGGAACGACACTTCTCAATGTCGTGACCTTTGACTTGATGATATTTACAATAGTGGCCTTTGTGATACCAAATGGGCTTGGGTCGTGATTCATCCACGATGGGTCATATGGGAGGAAGTTGGATGGAGTGTACTACCATCAACTTGTCAAATATTGAACTATAGGATTCCCCCAAGGGGGTATAGTTAGGAGATGGTCTAAAAGCTCTTTGCAAAGACTTCATGTGAGAGATAGATGTGGATGGAGATTGAATGATGATGGTATTAATGGTAGTTTTAGACTTTTCACTATGATAGTGGGTTTGATGAACTCGGTTTGGGCTTGTTTAATCGAAGCTTGAGTTAGCCTTGCTCAAGGGCATGAGTTTCAAGATTTTGTGAGCCATGGTGAAGGCTTCTTCAAATGTTTGGAAAGATTGGATTTGTAATGTAGAAGAAATATACTTCACACAAGAACATGAGAAGAGTTCGATGAGTTTAGTTTATGGAAGAGTAAATGATAGTTGATTTATAATGCCACCACCATCAGTGAAAAATCTATGATAGACTCATCATCAAATTTTCTAATGGCGTATAAGTCATTGATAGTGATTTTGCACACAATATTAATCAAAAAATTTCTAGGAACAATTACGTGAGTTGGGTAAAGGAGAATAAGGAATGTTGAGGAATTCCATTATACCAATCCTAGTGTTAGACCGGCCAAGGACATAGGGAAGGTGTGAAGCATAAGTTCTTGATCATGTGTGATAAGGTAACATGCATGCTTAAATGTGTGAAGATGTTTTTGGGGATCTTCCTTACTATTTGAACTTGGTAAACTTGGGAAGGTCCCAATGAGGAGGGTAAGGTTTGATTGGAACCAATGGATGAATGGGTTCATTACATATTTATTTCATAAGATAATGTAACCTTGGGTCCCAAGGTAGTGGCCTCTAGACTAGCCAACCTATTCATTAAGGCATGAATAGGATCATTTGATGTGATGATAGGTTGGGATTGATTGGTTGTGTGGCATGAAAAGTAGCTTGATAAAGCGGTTGATAAGTTTGTGGATGTGTGGGTGTTTGGGGAATCATTTGATAAGGATTAATATATGTCATGGGTTGAGATTGGATAATTTGTTGCAATGATTGATGTTGAGAAATAGGGAATCATTTGATAAGGATTTAAATATGTGGTAAATGATGAGTGAGATATGAGATAAGAGTTTTAAATGGAGCATATGATTGTAAAAAATGGTAAATGGAGTGAGGATATGAGTGTTGAGTTTGGAATGGTTGGAGTATATGATGGGGGAAATGTAAGTGTTAAGAGGTTGAGATGGTTGGATAGGCATACTAGTGTAGTAGATGGAATAGAGATAGAGTTGATATAAAGTGATGTGGGTGGAATAGGATCCACTAATTGAGTAGATTGATAGGATTGAAATATTTTGGGAGATTTATGAAGTAAGAAGTCATATATATGGCTAGAAGGATGTCTAAGAGTTTCTAAAGGAGCCAAAGATGGGGGTGTAGTTGGTCTAGAAAGGTTGGATTGATGAGAGATATGAGGATTAGTTTCAAGATAAGGATAATTTTGGATGACATGGTCCTCATGAGGTGAGACCATGGAGACAAGGGGTTGGGTAACTGAAGGTGTGGTCTCAAGTTTAGAATCTTGTTAAGAGAGATCATTAGAGGAAGGGATGTTATTGGATGGAGTTGATTTTTATGTTGTCTTCACTTGAGGAAAGAGTGATAATAGGAATGAAATAGATGAACATTTGTTTATGTAATTTGTTAACAAATAAATCAAGAAACAAGTTTTTATCATCATGATTAATTAGAAGATGTGAAAAGAAAAAAATGGATAAAAAATGTGCCTAATAAATGGCAGTCTTTGGCTAGTTTCAGGTAATTTTGGCTATGGAAGTCTCAGGAGGCTTCTGTTGGGTGATGAAATCCCAATCAGTCATCTAGGTAAGGAGATGTTTGATGTGTTATTTAGATGCATGAGTTTTAGGTTGTGTGTGAGGATTGTGAGATGCAATAAGTTAAACCCTTACTTAAGCTATGTGATCAAGCGGGATGCAGAAAAGAAAGGTTTTTTTAAAACCAAATCAAAGTGTGATCTTTTGATGAGGACACACATAGGAAAGGAAATACAATGCAGAAAGGAGAAAATAAGGAAAAAATGAGGAATACCTAGATAAAGCTTTTCCTTTTTATCTGAACTTTAAGTGAAGAGTGATCCAAGAAACCAAACCAACACAAGCAAGAAAAAAGTGAAACCTTGTGCTGCAGTGTTAGTAGAAGATAGAAGAAACATAGAAAATAGAAATAACACTAGTGGAATTCGTGAATCTAAGGCAAAGAAGGCCCTCCTAACCCGAATCGGTGTGATAGATCAATTAGCAAGGATGACTGCTCAAAGGCTCCAATCAATATCGAGCTCTGGCATGATTCGATCTATGGGTTGTGGAATACGTGGAAAATGACCTAGGATAGTTTCATGTACATCTCGAATAAGGTCATATGGTGGATGGTAAATATAGTTGACTCTATGGACGATTCTCTGGCCTAGTCCAGAACTCTCTAGCCTTGTTAGTTGTTGTATCTAGTAAGGATAACTGTTCGATGATGATAGGTGGAAGTGGAGTGGATCTAAATACTAGTGTGCGTAGGCTAGTGTCTATGTCTGATTGACTTACGGATTCGTTGGGTTGCGGGATTTGTGGATCGCAACCGTAGACTCTTGGTTGTTGTGGTCCTGCTATGGTCATGCGTAGAATTAGTTCCTAATCCCTAGCATCCAATAATCATATGCTTTCTCAGCCTCTATATTCAAAATTAATAGCTGTGCGATCTTCTCAGGTACCTCACAGGCATTCTTGCAACCTAAATTCTTAGGCTGGTATCTATATCCGTGAGAATGTCTCCTGCATCTGGCTGTGGGACCAAAGGATCACAACCGAACGTTTTCTCTCTTTCAAGCCCTTCTACAGTCATATGGATGTTACCTAGGGTAATCTGTAGTTTGGTTGATTTGACCAAAATGTGTGTGCTTGGTCGTCTTCTATGTTTAACCCACTTAAGCCCGGGAACCGATCATTGTAAGTCCATTTGTTGTTTGGAAGACTTGGATTCTAAGATTTTGGTCTATGTCAACAATTGCTGTGATGATATTGGGTTGAGGCACGATTGGCTCGAATACGTATTCTCTGGGCTCCCTAGGTCCCGTGATTGTCATACAAAAGCAATAATGTAAATTAACTACGGCAAAGTGAAATTTAACTACTTTGAATATATCTATAGCATATATGATTTCTCTATTTTTGTATTTTCAAATGAACTATTTGAATGAATTTAACAACTAATTTAATACATCTAGAAATTGACAGCTAAGATAACAATTTAAAACAAACAAGATAACCAAGTATAGCTATTTGTGCATGCAATTTGTAGAGCTATTCTAAACAATGAAATAATTGATCTAATCTATTTGTAAGGCCTTGATCCTACCTCGAAGTGAGGAGTGAATCATAGTTTCTCGAAACTATCAATCCCCACTGACTTCACTGGCAATATCAAGAGTAGAATTGTGAAATAAAGTGATTGGCTACTTTATTTGATATGCTACTAACTAGAACTTTAAAAGCTAGAACCTGGATTCTACTGAATTGTGTGATCTTGTCCCCTCGGTGTGATCTTGTCCCCTCAGTGTGATCTCCTCGTTCCTTCATGTTCACGTGGATCCAGAAAAGTGTGTAATGCTAGCATCAATAGAAGTAGATATTGGGACAAAGGCAGCTCAAGATACAGACTGAATATAATGCGAGTAGGAGAGGGATAGCGCAAGAGTACTGAGAGCTTGGCTTATGCGATTCCTAGTGGGATTTGTGCGAGTCATGCGGCATGAAATGTCGAACCTAAAAATATCATGTTTGAAGAACAAAACCTGTAACTTTAATGGCTTCCTATTGGTAAACAGACTATCATATTCCAATGGATTGGATGAAATAACATCAGTATTTGCACAAGATGGATATGTGGCTTACTAACAGTAAAACAATGCTAAGTAAGCATGCAATGAAAGAAACTAAGCATTCTAAGTAAAATGAAAACTAAATCTATTGTGAAGAGAAATCAAAGGAAAATATGAGGGGCCATTTGCTTGAGCACAAGCCAACTATTTATAGCATTTGCATTTACCCAAGGTAAAAACCAAATAGAACTCTTAAACTATAAACAATGGAAAAACACTATTCTAGGGAACCAGAATCATAAATGCAAGCTTATGGCGGTGAAAGAAAGCTGGTAGAACATTGAAATTACATGAGTCATGTTAAAAGAGCTTTCTGGAAAACGTGTAAGGACCGCCACCTGTTGGGGCAGCAGTCACGAGACCGCGGCCCGAGGCGGGGTGGTGGTTTAGTCACTGAAGAGCAAAAGGCCAAGAAAAGAGAGGAAAAGGGAAAAAAAAAGCACACGGGGGCTAAGCGGGGCATGCGGGATGTTAACACACACTTGGAGATCTTTCCGGATCCCGAACACCTTGTGAGGAGACCTGTATCATCATTGGGGCACATGTCACGTTATTTTGGCAGTATAGTACCGTACAATTTTGCGTACGTACATATTGCCCCCTCGGAGAAGTGTTTTAGCCATGAAGAAGCGTAAACAGTGGGTCGAGTATGGCGGTCCCGAAATGGGAAGTTAAAAGTTATACCTTATATGTCCATGTGTTGAAATGATGCCATCCAAAATTCCCGCTACTGTAAAGCGAAAAAAAGAACTCAAGTGCGAGATAGACACAATAGTTTCGAAAATAAACGCTAAAACAATAGGAAATGAGAACGTACCATTTGTGCGGGGATAAGAACTTACCTCGTCGGCGCTCAAAACTGTGAAAAAGGCATTTAAAACAAATCGGGTGTTATATATATGAAAGTGGGCCCATTTTCCTATTCGTTTGTGCGAGTTGATTCGATTGATTTTGAGCTCTGGAACCCACGGTGATGGTTTCTTGTGTGAGTAGAGTCAAAATGTCCGCGATGGGATAGTGATCATGCCTCCATGAGCGGAACATCGACCCACAAGATCACATGTTAGTTTTCTTCAATTTATCCCTTTTACCCCCTTAATTTTGAAATGCTAAAATCTTTGTCATGGGGGGGTAATTTTTGAAAATGTTAGTGTTAAAAGGTTCATCAGGGGGCGCCTACTGGGTAGGCCTTGTTTTAGTTAGAATGGTCTTGTTTTGTCATTTTTGGGCCTTTTAGGTTCAAAAACCCATGTGGGTTTTCGGGCCATGACCGCTGCCCTATCCAAGGCGGTGGTTACATGACCGCCGCCACATTCGGGGTGGCGGTTACACGACTGCCACCCTTAAGGTGGTGGTTACAAAACCGCCTCCCTGCTCAGGGCGGCGGTTTTGCACAGAATGTAAAAAGATCATCTGTTTGAAATTGCTTTTGCATTTTTAGCATTTCTACGTGCTTTCATGATTTTTCCAGTATTATTCGGATGCTAACTTGCTCTTTTTTGTGTGTTTTTGGGTGTATGCAGGTGAGAGAGGAGTATATCCGGTGGAGCCGAGAGAGGGAGTGTGGTGGCTGGCCCAGCGATATTGGATGCCCTTTCACAGGATGAGGAGGACACTCTTCAGAGGGCCGGGATACTACGCATCTCATGCGTGCCCCATGTTGCACCTTCTAGTCACATTCTTTGTGACTTGTTCTCATATTGGGATGCTGATCGGAACACCTTTCGATTGCGAGAGTCCATCTGTCCATAAAAACTTGTTCCAGTTCCTGCAAAGACCAATTAGACTTTTCCTTTTCTAACTTAGAAAAGAAAATCTGTGTAGGGCCACTAATCCACAACTTGAATAACCAAATATCTGATGGTTTAGAGAATTTATCCCTGAATTTGTTCCACCATTCTCTAGCATCAATCCTGCCATCTCTAAAAAAAGCTACCATCCCCATGATCCACAAAACTAGGGTTTTGAGTCCGAAAACATTTCGGCAGATGGATAAAAACACAAAGAACAAACCCTAACTAAAATTTCAAGAGCTTTCCGAAAATATAAATTTTGCTAAAAAATACCACAATTTTCTTCCTAAAAAGTGAATTTATGAAAAAACCTAAAACACCAATAACATCCGAAAAAAAGATCCAATAGAGCTGAATTTTTCAGATATTATTACTTAGAGTGTTTCCAAATTATGATGAAAAATTTTGGGAAAAATTCGATACCCTCTTCAAGATATACGCGAAACAAAAAAATTAGGGTTTTTGCCCTAATTTTGGCTGAAATCGCTACTCGATACCACTTGTAAGGATATTACTTGTATAAATCAGAACATATACAGAAGAATAACATGAAATAACACCAAAATTATTACAATATGCTCATTTAATAGCCTTGCCACTTCGAGGGGGCAACCTCCAATACCACTTCGAGGGGGTAACCTCCAAACCATACAATAACACTCCAATACTCAATATGATGATCAACTACAACCTTCTAACCCCTATATATACCATTCTAACCTATGGCCAATATTGAGGCCGACCTCCTAAGCATAATAAATCATAAATGAATGATATAATAAGATAAGGGGATGCGTGCCACATGTCGGCATCTCCATCAACCCATATACATTATAATATATCCCAAGGTACATAGCATTTCTACGTGCTTTCATGATTTTTCCAGTATTATTCGGATGCTAACTTGCTCTTTTTTGTGTGTTTTTGGGTGTATGCAGGTGAGAGAGGAGTATATCCGGTGGAGCCGAGAGAGGGAGTGTGACTGGCTCCCAGGAGTATTGGATGCCCTTTCACAGGATGAGGAGGACACTCTTCAGAGGGCCAGGATACTACGCATCTCACGCGTGCCCCATGTTGCTCCTTCCAGTCACATTCTTTGTGACTTGTTCTCATATTGGGATGCTGATCGGAACACCTTCCGATTGCTAGGGGTCCGCGGTGAGTGGACTATTACTTTGGAGGATGTCTATCGTATTCTGGGGGTCTCGATTATTGGGAGATGTCTCACCCTTGAGATAATAGGTTCGCGGGCCCAGATAGCACAATGGGCCACATACATGGAAGATGCAGTCATCTCCATGGGGTTGAAGAAGGGGGTTAGAGTTTGATCCATTCCTAGTTTTCCAATCCCCTTACTTCGTCGAGGCCATCATGGGGATCCTTGCCTCGAGAGGCGATCGGGGACAAGGAGGAGATACATTGTTATACTCCTGGTCCCCCATTATTACACGAGATAGAGGACATGGCCGGATATATGCAGGGAGCATACATACTTGGGAACACCTATCATGATCTATACGGGGTAGTCCATTTACGAGGGTAGTCCTTGAGCCACCCGACCCTAGTCATGAGTTGGGTCATGAGCACTTCATCCCCTACGGCGAGAGGTGTAGAGGTGGCAGATCCTGGAGCTGTGAGGGCAGCCAAATGGATAGATATGTCGGTGCTCGAGCACCTCATTAGCTAGTTGCTTCTCGACTCACTTTTGCCGATATGGAGGCCACACCATATCGGACTATGGCGGTATATGGGGTGAGGAGGCTCTTACTTTGATTTCCTGCTCCACGACAGGGTAGCTTATTGACAGTGGGGTGAGTGGAGATGCACCCCTTTGGCCGAGTTCCTCAGTAGTTTGGCCTACCATATGTGGGTATGCTTCCCCAGATGGCGCCGATATCTGAGATCAGTCCGAGAGGCCAAAGGGCGCCTAGAGGTTAGGGTTGGACAGTGGTTACTCCTGGCATTCCTATTACGGCCAGGAGGATAGTACGTGCCAGAGGGAGAGCCGGTGCGCCTCAGGCACCCTTGCTTCAGATTGCCGCGGGTCCTGCCCATAGCAGTGATGACCCCATTGAGGTAGACTTCGAGTCTAAGGAGTTTACAGGGGGAGAGACAGAGGGGGAGACCGAAGAGGATAGTGATCCTGAGTGGCATGACACTCAGGATATCATGCAGGCAGAGAGGGCCGAGCAGAGTGCAGAGAGAGTGACTCTGGTTTCAGAGGAGCCACTCTCCCAGGGCCATGGTGGGGAGGATGAGTCCATTGCGGGGTGCTACGTTGCTCCAGTCATAGGAGCAGCCCCTCAGTCAGCGGCGGCATCCGTGGTAGGTGCTGATCCTATAGATCCATCCTGGAGGCCTGGTGATCGAGTAAGTTACCCTCTCTCCTTTTAATGTTTGTTTTTAGTTAGGATCTCCTTAGTTGCTATTTTTGTTTTATCTTGTATTTCTAATTTCTTGTTTGGTTTCTAATTTGTTTTCTCCTTTGTTTGCAGAGACTGCCGATGAGTGGCGGGACTTGATTCGCAGGGTATGTACTGATACCCTGATGATCCCCATGGAGAGAACCCACGTAGAGCTATCCGTAGATGATGGAGAGACCTCGGCAAGCTGGTACACTGCCAGCGTCTTTGCCCCAGTCTGGCATGTGGCCAGGATGGTATCGACTCTCCACACGGAGCTAGCGGGGTATAGGACGGCCGAGCGCTTGATGAGGAGCCATTCTCGTGGTGAGACTGCAGCTACCCCTCGGGATCCTGAGCCCTCTATGCATTCAGAGCGCCGGCGTAGCTGGAGTCCTAGGCATGGGCGTGCGCCTTCAGAGGGGTCTCGTAGGGATTGAGAAGCCGATTGGCTCTCCTAGATTTTGTATGATACATTCTTTTGTATATCCGGGCTCTTTGAGCATTTTGACCATGCTTAGTGCATGATGGCATTGTACAGAAATGTTGATCATTTATATATATTCTTTTTGGATCAAACCTTTGGCATTTATGGCTTTGCTTCTTTTCTAGTTTCCTCATGTAGATTATGATGTTTATACTTGTATGCTTTTTTTTTTTAATGTATGTAATGGAGAAAAAATGATGCAAGTGTGTATTTTCCTTTTGTATTTCATGATGTTGATATATGATAATGTAGATATAATGTGATTTTGAATCTTAGTTTACGTAAGGAATTTTGGATACTTCATATTTGTTTTGGCAAAGTGATGAAGATAAACCGATATGATGCGAGATAAACTTGCCCCTACTTCCCACTCCACGCAACTAGTAAGATGCGAGGGCTCATCACCGAGAGTTGGGAAGGGCGCGAGTTATGAGATGTGTTGAAATGATATTGATGAAAGACGAGAAAAATCTTTGGCGGAACCAAATTAGGATACCACAAGCCTACTCCACTCGAGCGAATTCATAGTTTTGGATGTAATTTGCTTTTCGGTTTATCCAGACTTAGATCCTTAGATGGCCACATGGTAGAAAAAATGCAGGGCTTTTTAGGATTTTAAACTCTTTTAGAATTTTCCATTTCGTTTTCCTCCTATTAAAGGAAAATTAATAAGCTCGATTTATCGATAAGTTGGCTCTTGTTATTACGATTAATAAGTATTAATAAGTGGTAATAATAATAATAATAATAATAATAATTTTTATTTATCGATCGACGTTAACCTCGCTTTCTGATCGTCGATTTGTTACCAACCCTGTTGTTAATTTTTGATAAGCGATTTTATTGTTTTAGTTTGGTCGCCTCATGGATCGAGCCTCGATTTGCGCAAGGGAAGCTGGTTCTTGGGTGGCACCATCGTCAAGGACGTAGTGTTCTTGTTTAAGGTTCAAAGTTTTTATCCTTGGCCATCTAGGTGCCCTGGTATGCTTTGTAAATGTTTGGGTAAATGCCTTCAACCGCTTTTCTTCTTTTCCCCTTGTGATAAAATTGGTCCATGTATGCCAAGTTAGATAATTATCAAGTTAGTGGTGAATTTGACCACCAGCCTACCATGCTGCTCCCGCCATAACCCAACTCTCCTCCTTGCTCTTCGCTTCACGTTTGGTTTCTCAGAGATACCGTGTACAACATGATTATAAAATGGATGTCTTTTAAAAGGGATATTGTGGATCCATTATTTATTCCTTGTTTCTATCGCGTTAAGTGTCATTAGAGATGTTAATATCGAATTAGGTTAGGGCTTCTTTCAATCTAGCCTAAAACTATACATGTTTATTTACGCTTAAGGCGTTATATAATACTATTTGTATGCTTTTATTTATTTCAGATCAGATCTAACTACCAGACTTTTGAAACAAAGCCATTACATAAAATAATGCAGAGAAATGAGGATGAAACTTTATTCTGCTCGACATTTAAGGAGAACTAATTAAATATGGTTTAGGTTTGTGAAATCTTAAAAGGCGTGCTCGAATGGGAAGGAATATTGGATCTGTGTATCACATAGATCTCTCTCCAAAATAGAGTTTTTTTTTTGTAAACCGTGTTGATTATTATTGTCCAACCTGGCGTATGTTTTGGAAGGATTTCACTTTAGTTTTGAAAATGGCCGCATGAGGAAGTAACTGCCTGCCATTTCTGCGCCTTCCTGTAGGGGAAAACGTGTTGGACCTTCCCTGGGATCTGGGGAAGTGTGATTGAAATCTTATTGGGTTTTCCTGTGTTTTGTCTTCGTGAGTTGTAATGGCTTGCTAGCCACGCCATTTTTTTTGGGATCTGCATGCTCAGTGATTTGGGGGTCGTGCGCAGGGGGAAGCTCACATTTGTGAGTTTATTACAACTTTTCTTTGTTGTATGGTTGTTTTTCTTGGCGCGAGAACCTGGATGCTTTTTTTTTTTTTTCCGCCCCGCCGCGTGGGGAGAGTGGAAGGAGTTTTTATTTTGCGTGGACTGTAGTAATGTGGAATCTTCCAAAAATGCGTTGTGCGTTGTGCAAAGTTATAAACCCCTCCTCCATTGCTGCTGCTGACCTATTCCAGCGTGGAGGAGAGTGAAGGATGGGCGTTTTGAAAATGGAGAAAAGGGGGCGTGGGGAAGGTCGCCTGTTGGGAACTCGTGGCTCTTCCTGGGGTTTTTCTACACTGCAGGCATGATAAGCTCTTAACCCTCCCTTAATGGTTTATTCCCTGTAGTATTTGTGTAAATCAAATCTGTGCAATTCTTGTTGTTCTATTCTTTTTCTTGGGGTGAAAACCTTTGGCTTATGAGGATATTCAGATATATCTTTTCTGGTATTTTTTTTTATATAATAAAAAAAAAAAACCAGAAAGATATGGGCATCATGGGAAAACTTGTAGACGCCTCCATCAAATCTATTGATTCGAGCTATGGAACCCTGTATTCTTCATTCGTGAAAGCTACCTCTGTTATCATTTGACTAGTTAAGGTGAACTCCCTGATATTATGGGTACTCTGCGTGTCTTAATAGTCATCATTCCCTTCCTTGGAGGAGGATTTCGAACCAGTTGTTATCTGATGTCTATATGGAGCTGTAGGTGATTTTGTAAGACCTTGTTGTTCGACCCTGAAACCCTGTTCAATGTAAACTATTCACAAATATAGTTTCGTTGTCTGTCGGTTGGGTTTTATAATCTATAACGGTACCTTGTATCGTTTATTTGTGTTGAATGCCGTTTAAGAGAGTGAGTTGTTGGTGGAACATGCTTCGACTTGTTTTGGTGAGGTAAACATTACTCTAGGCTTTTGAGTTGTTAAGAGCTTGCTTGGAATAATGGGTTGATTATTAGTGACGTGCAGTCACACATGTGAGTCTCTGCATCGCATCTTTCGTGCTCTCTTTTGACTGAATCTCGAGGCATTAATGTTTTCTGTTATGCGTCTTTTACTTAACAGATAATTGTAATGGGCCTTGAGGGTAATCTCTGATAAGTCTGTTATATTGTCATTGGATCGATAAATTTTGTGGGCATGTTACTTTTGTAAGTTTTAAGGTAAATAAGGTTTACCTTGTCTTTAAAAAAAAACACATTATTCATTCTCTGCTTAGAGCCATGGACATACTATTAATGGCAGACCACGAAGTGATGGTCAAGTCTTTCGTAGGGCCTCCTTGGAGTACATGGAATCATGATGCAGATTTCATTTGACTTGTAACCCCCTTTCTCGTGATAGGAGACTGCGTATGAATATCATGAGTAATCGGATCCAATTCATGTCATGGAAACTTAAGGATCCCTATAAGTGGTTTACTTATTTGGTATTTCGGGGAAACCTTTGTTGTTATAAACAATAGTATCTACTTGAGTGATTATATACAAATTAATACTTGCATCTCATTAGGAGTGGAGATAATGTTGATACTGGTATTTATAGTGGCTTGGACCATGCTTACATATTTTAGCTAGCCAAATGTACCTTCGACATATTAAGCAAAATATGACAAGTATTGTTGATCGTAATTCATTCCTATGAGTTGGACTCTTATGCTAATAGAGCATATATAAAGACATGATAATAAACAACCGAAAGGATATCTAAATAATATATGAACTTACTGATTGGTGGAACCCTTGTTTACATAAGTATATTCTTAAAATTGTGAGATAAATATCAAAAGTATACTTACATATCCTTGATTTTCTATAAAGGTTTGATACTTGGGTAATATTGATGAATATCATAAGATTGACACTTGTATTTATTATAGAAGCTCAATGTCGTTGGTACTTATATTTAATTAAAAGATAATATTATTGGATACTTATATAGAAGAAGTAGACTGAAGGTATTAAGTGAGCGATATTATTATTACTGTAATTTAAGTATAATTAATTGCAAAGTTAAGGTTGTACATCTAGCCACTTGGAATTTTGTTCATATGTAAGCAGATCTTAGGGAAGTGAACAATAATGGGAATGAAATGTATTATCATGTGATGTGCAGTTAAGTTTTAGAATGCATGTTAGGAATTATATGATAGGGAGTATTGCAAACTTTCATTTATGTAAATGCTAGATGGCATAAATTTTTAGGTGAGGATTATATCTTATCATGCTCAGTTCTAGCGAACTGACTCTAGTAAATATTTGTGTAGATGGATTTTTGCGAGTAGATGAGGGATAGACTTGTAAACTTTTGCATCAACCTCAGCTGAGAAGTTCTTACATGAATCCTTTTTATATTGTTCAACTATTGATAACATACAGTGGAAAATGTAGAAGAGGATCAAGGTCTTAGTATAATGTATTGTGGACTTTGTCATCTTAACTTTGGAAACCTTGGATTGTTTGACCATCATTGAAAATATAAGAAAATTTGGTTACCGCTTGTTGAGTGACCTTATTGGATTATCGGTATTTTAAGAGTGGATGTAACCTTGTTTTGTTCTTGTGAATGAGTGTTGTTAAACTTTACCCTTGAAAATAAATGTGAAGTTAAATCTTGCTATGACTTAGTAATAATGCGACATAAGTAAAATAACGTGGGTTGTTTAATACTTATAAAAGTTGAACTAAAAGTTATATTCAAATAAATTAACGTAGAGGTTACCAGCTTGAGAGCAAGGAATTCTTTAAGAAATCATAGGCGAGACTATCATTGTGAGTAAAAATTATATAACATGATATCCCTAGCTCCACTAGTGAACATTATCCCTTTTATGGTGAAAATTTGTAAAACGATCCTAAGGTGAAATGAATTGTTAGTTGTTAGAAGATAATAAGATTTAATAAGCCAGAGAAAACAATTTGGAAACCACACAACTCTACCTCTCACCGCCATTTGGAAGGTAAATTGTTCTCTTTGGTAATACTCATTCAGTGAAGCCTTTGTAAAATATTTGATAATTTTGGATAAATTCTCAAGCCTCAATTAAAGCCTGGTATTAACTATTGAGGTCCTATAGATGTTTTCAACTCGACCTTCTCCCTCTAACCTTGTTCCAAGGCACTTTTCTTTTCTTCTCTTAAGTGTGTTGAACGCAAACCCATGTTGTCATATGGGCATGAACGAGTCCTAGAAGCGATATTGTGGATTGATGTGGAATTTAAATTTACCCTTTTTCTTCTAAATAAACGAATTAAGCAAATAAAGGTCATAATAGAGAAGACTTAAAGCAAATTTATCTTCAGAGTAAAAGTAAGAAACTTAGCATTGTAAGAGGTATTGTTCGAATTATATCTAGAGTCTTAGAAAACTGAAGTTAAGGATCGAAAGAGGTTTATAAAATAAATAACCTTCAATAATTTTCTCATTGTGGCTTGCCCTATCTGTAAGTGTGTTATGTGGTGGTTTCCTATGTTGTCTTGTCAAAAAGAAAAGTGAATTATCCTTGGTGGGTGTGAACATTTCCGTGCTACCTTTGTGGTCATCCTTGTATTGAGTTATCCACGGAGTTAGTTGTGACCTTGGTGGTGGCATGTTGTGTCGTGTTATGTGTCATCAAAAAAAAAAAAATTATCCTGTATTTTACTGTGTTGTTTGTGTGTGAATTTTGGGTCGTTACATTTGGTATCAGAGCGGAGGTTCATGCTCTCGAACCCTTGGGGATGGATTGGAGTGATGATGGTGACTTTGCATGATGGTGATGGTGGTTGATATTGGAAGAGTAATGTGCTTTAAGCAGTGATGTGATCCATGTTGTAATTGTGATATTGTGAACATGCACATGATGTGTATGTCACTTAGTGCGTATTTGTTATCATGTTGATGTGCTGGGGATGGGAGTGTTCTCTCTCCTTCTTGTGGATTCTATGAAGAGTTCACGTGTGAATTACTGCTTGTGATGTGTGAAAAGTATTCTAATGTGGATGATGGGGTGTTGGAGCATTGTGGCATATTGTGATATGTGGGTGTGTCGATATGTGTATGACTGGATTGATGTAAAGTGAATTAAGTTGTATCATGATGTTTTACCATGTTTTGAAGAAATGTGTGTATCACCTTGTATGTAGCAAATGAATGTTATGTTGTGATGTTACTATGTCCATCATATGTATGATTTGTGTGATATGTAATGATTCATGTCGTGATTTAGGGTCATACGGTGAGTGTATGAACCCTATCGTATAGTGATTGCACTTTGGGGTGCAGAATGTGGTAAAGTGATGTATTACGCCTGTGGATGTATGATTGTGATCTACCCTGTATACATACCATACGTGAGATGTTATGGTAGCTATGTGTGTACCACCATGGTGTTAGTGATGTAGTTATATGTTATGTTGTGAGCCTTACACTAACCGACCCTGAGGGAAATCGGTAAACTGTGTATGTATGGAGTGAGAAAATGTGTACCATTGACCAGTCACTCGAGCCGAGTACGAGATAGGAAGTGGAGCCTTACATAGGCTGAAAACCCACTTTCGTTTGTTTGGTATGTGTGACACTTGTTCAACGGGTGTCATGCATATTGTGTTTCACGGACACCTTAGGCTCAGTAGATGGTGACATGTACTTTCTTTCTCTCTCCCGATATGGTTGTCGTATGGACTCTACCTATGTGATTTTGACTATGTTGAGCCTTGTTGAAGTTGTGGCGAGATGATTCAGATTGAGATGATGACAGTTGTATTATTGATATATATTTTGTTACGAGCTGAGGCTCGATGTTCCGAGTGCTAGCAACTCGTTGAGTACCCCTTTGGTGGCCAGATAAGGCCACGTAGTCATAGTAATGTGCTATTCTTATATGTGTATTTTATTCAGTAAATTGAACCTTTTTACTTTACTTTTGCAAGGACCAGTAGTTTTCTTGATTTCCATGTTTTACATTTTGGGCATTTCCTTGGTTTTGGTACTAACACGCAGATTTTTGCACTAACTATGGCCATTTGGTCATTTGTCTTGCTTGGTTTTGGAGCTTCTTCTAAATTTTATGATTTTACCGCCTTGCCCAAGGCTTGTACTTTGCCACTTGGCATTCTGATCGGATTGTTATGTTGGTTCTATTGTCGTGATGTGTGGAATAGGGTCATGGGATGCACCATGGAATGGTTGGGCCCATGGACCCGCTTCGTTGTATGGGGGTACGCCCCAAGGAGTTACAGATAACTAGCGGGTTGTTGGACCACGAGTTATTATGTCACTTGGGTTGGGGGTGACGGGGCTCTATGTGCCATGGGCCATAGGGTGACCCGGCCTCATTAAAAGGAGAAAGGAGAGGAGAGCCTCTATGGTTGAGTGACCTGATATTCTTTATGGCACTCTATGGTTGAGTGACCTGATATTCTTGATGGGGCTCTATGGTTGAGTGACCCGACTTGGTTTGGCACTATGTTTCTTTCTCTTTGGGAGTTATATGGAGTTGCTTTGTAATACTTGGGAGTAGGTGGTTATTTTCTGATGTTTTGGGTGGTATATGGTGCTTCGGGTAGTGTTATGATGTGTGTGTGCTCATGAGAGTTGGTTATGGTTGTGGCTCCTAGTGTACCCTATGTACCTGTAGCTTTTGTTCGGAGTTATGTGAATTTTTTTTTCATCTGTGGAATTGAGGAAATGTCTTGTTGTCGTAGTACACCTTGCTCAAGTATTCTATTTGTTAGTCATGATTGTGTGACAAGTACTATGTTATGAGGACCGTACATATTCCCTTCCGTATTTGAGTAATCTTTTGTGGTGTAATACAGTCATGAAGTATATACTTGTGTGTTCGTGAATCTGTAGTGTCTTGTCTGAACCCGATAGGGTGTTGTGTTGGCAGTTTATGTTGGGCACCTACAATAAGGAATAAACTAAAAAAAAAAAAATCTACAACAATAAAATTTTGAAGAATTGAAACTGGAAGTGATGAAATGGGAGGAGTCTAATGAAACAATGAATAAGAGGGAACTACCAATCTTCACAGAACCTTAAAAGTTAAAATTTGCACCAAATGTTCCTAAGGCCACCTCGTGGCCGTGTTTTAATCAACTGAGATTTAACCATAGAGTGCACTTTTGTCTTTTTCCGTTCCTTGTAGCTTATCATTTTTTTTCCTCTATGCCTTGTCGCATCGGGGACGATGCTTTCTTAAGGGGAGGAGAATGTAATGCCCCATTCTCCAACGACCATGTCGCTAAGCTTTTAACGTTGTGGTGCTCATGTTGACCTCTCGTTGGCTTCGCCCTTGTCACATAGAAAATGACTGGAATTCTCCCACTCTGTCTTGTCTTCTCGCGTCGTGTCGATGTTTACTGTGGGTGTCCCCGCCTCATCCATTTCATTTTCCTCCTATTAAAGGAAAACTGTGCGCTCGATTTATCGAGCTCGCAAGTTGGCTCTTGTTATTTCGATTAATAAGTATTAATAAGTGGTAATAATAATAATAATAATAATAATAATATTTTTATTTATCGATCGACGTTAACCTCGCTTTCTGATCGTCGATTTGTTACCAACCTTGTTGTTAATTTTTGATAAGTGATTTTATTGTTTTAGTTTGGTCGCCTCACGGATCGAGCCTCGATTCACGCAAGGGAAGCTGGTTCTTGGGTGGTGCCATCGTCAAGGACGTAGTGTTCTTGTTTAAGGTTCAAAGTTTTTATCCTTGGCCGTCTAGGCGCCCTGGTATGCTTTGTAAATGTTTGGGTAAATGCCTTCAACCACTTTTCTTCTTTTCCCCTTGTGATAAAATTGGTCCATGTATGCCAAGTTAGATAATTATCAAGTTAGTGGTGAATCTGACCACCAGTCTACACACGCTGCTCCCGCCATAACCCAGCTCTCCTCCTTGCTCTTCGCTTCACATTTCGGTTTCTCAGAGATACCATGTACAACATGATTATAAAATGGATGTCTTTTAAAAGGGATATTGTGGATCCATTATTTATTCCTTGTTTCTATCACGTTAAGTGTCATTAGAGATGTTAATATCGAATTAGGTTAGGCTTCTTTCAATCTAGCCTAAAACTATACATGTTTATTTACGCTTAAGGCGTTATATAATACTATTTGTATGCTTTTATTTATTTCAGATCAGATCTAACTACCGGACTTCTTGAAACAAAGTGATTACATAAAATAAGGCAGAGAATGAGGACGAAAGTTTATTCTGCTCGACATTTAAGGAGAACTAATTAAATATGGTTTAGGTTTGTGAAATCTTAAAAGGCGTGCTCGAATGGGAAGGAATATTGGGATGTGTATCACATAGATCTCTCTCCAAAATAGACGTTTTTTTTTGTAAACCGTGTTGATTATTATTGTCCAACCTAGCGTATGTTTTGGAAGGATTTCACTTTAGTTTTGAAAATGGCCGCATGAGGAAGTAACTGCCTGCCATTTCTGTGCCTTCCGTAGGGGGAAAAATGTGTTGGACCTTCCCTGGGATCTGGGGAAGCGTGAGTGAAATCTTATTGGGTTTTTACCTGTGTTTTGTCTTCGTGAGTTGTAATGGCTTGCTAGCCACGCCTTTTTTTTGGGGATCTGCATGCTCAGTGGTTTTGGGGGTCGCGCGCCCAAGGGGAAGCTCACATTTGTGAGTTTATTGCAACTTTTCTTTGTTGTATGGTTGTTTTGCTGGTGCGCAGAACCTGGACGCGTTTTTTTTCCTGCCCTGGCCGCGTGGGGGAGTGTGGAAGGAGTTATTTTGTTTTTCTTTTGCGTGGACTGTAGTAATGCGCGGAATCTTCCAACAAAGTGCGCTGCACAGGTTAGAACCCCCTCCATTGCTGCTGCTCCTGACCTGTTCCAGCGTGGAGGAGAGTGAAGGATGGGCGTTTTGAAAATGGAGAAAAAGGGGGCATGGGGAAGGTCACTGTTGGGAACTCGTGGCTCTTCCTGGGGATTTTCTACGCTGCAGGCATGATAAGCTCTTAACCCTCCCTTAATGGTTTATTCCCTGTAGTATTTGTGTAAATCAAATCTATGCAATTCTTGTTGTTCTATTCTTTTTCTTGGGGTGAAAACCTTTGGCTTATGAGGATATTCAGATATATCTTTTCCTGGTATTTTCTTTTTTATATAATAAAAAAAAAAAAAACCAGAAAGATATGGGCATCATGGGAAAACTTGTAGATGCCTCCATCAAATCTATTGATTCGAGCTATGGAAACCTGTATTCTTCATTCGTGAAAGCTACCTCTGTTATCATTTGACTAGTTAAGGTGAACTCCCTGATATTATGGGTACTCTGCGTGTCTTAATAGTCGTCATTCCCTTCCTTGGAGGAGGATTTTGAACCAGTTGTTATCTGATGTCTATATGGAGTTGTAGGTGATGTTTGTGAGACCTTGTTGTTCGACCCTGAAACCCTGTTCAATGTAAACTATTCACAAATATAGTTTTGTTGTCTGTCGGTTGGGTTTTATAATCTATAATGGTACCTTGTATCGTTTATTTGTGTTGAATGCCGTTTAAGAGAGTGAGTTGTTGGTGGAACATGCTTCGACTTGTTTTGGTGAGGTAAACATTACTCTAGGCTTTTTGAGCTGTTAAGAGCTTGCTTGGAATAATGGGTTGATTATTAGTGACGTGCAGTCACACATGTGAGTCTCTGCATCGCATCTTTCGTGCTCTCTTTTGACTGAACCTCGAGGCTTTAATGTGTTCTGTTATGCGGCTTTTACTTAACAGATAATTGTAATGGGCCTTGAGGGTAATCTTTGATAAGTCTGTTATATTGTCATTGGATCGATAAATTTTGTGGGCATGTTACTTTTGTAAGTTTTAAGGTAAATAAGGTTTACCTTGTCTTTAAAAAAAAAACACATTATTCATTCTCTGCTTAGAGCCATGGACATACTATTAATGGCAGACCACGAAGTGATGGTCAAGTCTTTCGTATGGCCTCCTTGGAGTACATGGAATCATGATGCAGATTTCATTTGACTGTAACCCTTCTCTGTAATAGGAGACTGCGTATGAATATCATGAGTAATCGGATCCAATTCATGTCATGGAAACTTAAGGATCCCTATAAGTGGTTTACTTATTTGGTATTTCGGGGAAACCTTTGTTGTTATAAACAATAGTATTTACTTGAGTGATTATATACAAATTAATACTTGCATCTCATTAGGAGTGGAGATAATGTTGATACTGGTATTTATAGTGGCTTGGACCACGCTTACATATCTTAGCTAGCCAAATGTACCTTCTGACATATTAACAAAATATGACAGTATTGTTGATCGTAATTCATTCCTATGAGTTGGACTCTTATGCTAATAGAGATATATAAAGACATGATAATAAGCAACCAAAAGATATCTAACTAATATATGAACTTTTGATTGGTGGAACCCTTGTTTACATAAGTATATTCTTAAAATTGTGAGATAAATATCAAAATTATACTTACATATCTTTGATTTTCTATAAAGGTTTGATACTTGGGTAATATCAATGAATATTATAAGATTGACACTTGTATTTATTATAGAAGCTTAATGTTGTTGGTGCTTTATGTTTAATTAAAAGATAATATTATTGGATACTTATATAGGAGAAGTAGAGTGAAGGTATTAAGTGAGCGATATTATTATTACTGTAATTTAAGTATAATTAATTGAAAGGTTAAGGTTGTACATCTAGCCACTTGGAATTTTGTTCATATGTAAGCAGATCTTAGGGAAGTGAACCAATAATGGGAATGAAATGTATTATCATGTGATGTGCAGTTAAGTTTTAGAATGCATGTTAGGAATTATATGTTAGGGAGTATTGCAAACTTTCATTTATGTAAATGCTAGATGGCATAAATTTTTAGGTGAGGATTATATCTTATCATGCTCAGTTCTAGCGAACTGACTCTAGTAAATATTTGTGCAGATGGATTTTTGTGAGTAGATGAGGGATAGACTTGTAAACTTTTGCATCAACCTCAGTTGAGAAGTTCTTACATGAATCCTTTTTATATTGTTCAACTATTGATAACATACAGTGGAAAATGTAGAAGAGGATCAAGGTCTTAGTATAATGTATTGTGGACTTTGTCATCTTAACTTTGGAAACCTTGGATTGTTTGACCATCATTGAAAATATAAGAAAATTTGGTTACTGCTTGTTGAGTGACCTTATTGGATTATCGGTATTTTAAGTGTGGATGTAACCTTGTTTTGTTCTGGTGAATGAGTGTTATTAAACTTTACCCTTGAAAATAAATGTGAAGTTAAATCTTGCTATGACTTAGTAATAATGCGACATAAGTAAAATAACGTGGGTTGTTTAATACTTATAAAAGTTGAACTAAAAGTTATATTCAAATAAATTAACGTAGAGGTTACCAGCTTGAGAGCAAGGAATTCTTTAAGAAATCATAGGCGAGACTATCATTGTGAGTAAAAATTATATAACATGATATCCCTAGCTCCACTAGTGAACATTATCCCTTTTATGGTGAAAATTCAGTTAAAACGATCCTAAGGTGAAATGAATTGTTAGTTGTTAGAAGATAATAAGATTTAATAAGCGAGAAAACAATTTGGAAACCACACAACTCTACCTCTCCGCCATTTGGAAGGTAAATTGTTCTCTTTGGTAATACTCATTTAGTGAAGCCTTTGTAAAATATTTGATAATTTTGGATAAATTCTCAAGCCTCAATTAAAGCCTGGTATTAACTATTGAGGTCCTATAGATGTTTTCAACTCGACCTTCTCCCTCTAACCTTGTTCCAAGGCACTTTGCTTTTCTTCTCTTAAGTGTGTTGAATGCAAACCCATGTTGTCATATGGGCATGAACGAGTCTAGAAGCGATATTGTGGATTGATGTGGAATTTAAATTTACCCTGTTCTTCTAAATAAATGAATTAAGCAAATAATAGGTCATAATAGAGAAGACTGAAAGCAAATTTATCTTCAGAGTAAAACGTAAGAAACTTAGCGTTGTAAGAGGTATTGTTCGAATTTATATCTAGAGTCTTAGAAAATTGAAGCTAAGGATCGAAAGAGGTATTATTAAAATAAATAACCTTCAATAATTTTCTCATTGTGGCTTGCCCTATCTGTAAGTGTGTTATGTGGTGTTTTCCTATGTTGTCTTGACAAAAAGAAAAGTGAATTATCCTTGGTGGGTGTGAACATTTCCGTGTATGGGCCCAACCATTTGGGCGGAACTTCCTTCCTTCGCCGGTCTTCTTATCGATCCGGTATTGCCTAGCCTTAGAACTAGATCACCTTCGTATATGTCGCATTCATTGGATTTCTTGTTATACTTCCGGCACATCCGGTCAAGATAGGCTCTTTGCCATTGTTCAAACATCCACCTAGCTTCATCTAGGCTTTCTAGTTGGGAGAGACGTGCTTCTCTGCGTAAGTGTCTTCATCCGAATCCCTTGTAAGGAAATACGGAGACTGGGTATTTCAACCTCAAGCGGGAGAACTGCCTCTGCCCCGAATACTAGTGAGAAAGGAGTTGCTCCGTTGGTGTTCTTATTGAGGTCGGTGGGCCCATAAGGCCAGATATAACTTCAAGTGCCAATCTCATTTGTTTTCTTTCACTTTGTTTTAAGGAGAATGGCTTTTAGTGTTTTATTTGTCACTTCACTGTCCGTTGGCTTCATGGGTAATACAAGGAGGTGTATGATGGCTTATTTTAAATTTATTACACAATTCGCAAACTTCCTCATTCTTAAAAGAAGTTCCATTATTTGAGATAATGATTTGCGGGATACCATACTGCAAATGATTTGGTTCAAAATGAACTTGGTGATTACGAGAACCCGATACAATAGTAAGGGCATAGCCTCTACCCACTTGGTGAAATATTTGGTTGCCGTGATTATGAAATTATGGCCATCATCGTCAACGAGGAGAGAATTTCCCTATTAAATCTAGGCCCCATGTAGAAAAGGGCCATGGAGTTGCGATTGGTTATAGAGTTTGTGTCGGCATGTGGATCTCATGGGAGAACTCTTGGCATTTATGACACCTGCGCATACAAACTCTCTTTGCGTCGTGTTCTAGAGTGGGCAGAAATAGCCCATTCGATGTATTTTACGAGCGGTGGCATGGTCACCGAAGTAGCCTCCACACATTCCACTGTGAGATTCATGGAGAATTTTCTTGGATTATTTTGTGTCGACACATCTTAGAAGCATTCCATCAAACACTTTTCGATAGAGCACTTGCTCTATAATGACGTATTTTTCTACGATAATGCGTAACCGCCTTCTGTGTTGTGGTGTAGCCCCTTCTGGATACATGTGGTCCATGATATAATTAATGATATCAATGTACCAAGGACACTCAGAGATAGGAGGTCTGGCTTCAATGTAGTATATGCATTCATCCGGAAAATCCAGATCTACTAGATTGCCTCCATCTAATGGGTTATCAGCTAACCAATCCATGATGATTTGTCCCTTAACGGATTTCTAATTTACAAATGTTAATTTGAATTCTCCCATTAAGGTTATAAAATGTCCAGCCTTCTTAGACAAGGACCCTTGTGTGAGAAAAGTTCGTAAATGGTCTATTTTTACCATGACCCTTGTTTCTTGATTTAGCATATAATGTCTTAAGCATTTGGTTGCAAAGACTATGGCAAGGCATTCTCGTTCTGCTTGTGTATAACGTGTTTCATAGTCGAGCAACGTTCGACTAATGAAATAAATCACACATTCTCTCTTGTCATCATCTTCTTGAGCCAGCATACAAGGCAAGAAGACATTGGTAGCTCGCGAGTATAAAATTAACGGGTGATCTAGCTTAGGTGGCATTAGCGTAGGTGGTGACAACAAGAAACGCTTAACTGCGTCAAAAGATTCATTGCAATCTTTAGTCCAATTAATACTGTAATCTTTCTTGAGTAAATTGTTGATTGGATGAATGGTGAAACTTAAATCCGGGATGAATCTCGGATTGCACAAATCTTTCGAGAAATGACACGATTCGATTCATTTGAAGGTGGGACCATTTTGAGGACAGCTGAATTTTGGTTGGGTCAACATCTATCCCTCATGACGATATGATGTATCCTAGGAGCTTCCCTCTGTTACACCAAAGACACATTTTTCTTGATTTAGAGTGACTCTATAGGATTCCATGATCTTATGAATTAGATTGTGAACTATATATGTCATAGCTCACTTTGGTATGTAGCGCCAAGCATTCTTGAGACCGAATGGCATAACAATGTAGCAGTAGGTTCCCCAAGGAGTTATAAACGTGGTTTTAGCTTGATCTTGTTTAGCTATTTTGATTTGATTGTATCCGAGAATCCATCCATGAGAGACAAAAGTTCAAATCCAGCTATCACATCAACTATGATGTCGATGAATGGTAACGGGAAGTCGTCTTTAGGACATGCTTTGTTAATGTCCAAGAAGTCTATGCTGAGATGTGTTTCTTCCCATTCTTTTTTAGAACAGGAACGATATTAGATACCCATTGAGAGTAATCGACTGGTTTGATGAATCCTACTTGGAGGATTTTCATTACCTCCTCTTTTACCATGAGAGCTACCTTGGGTTTCATGGGTCTCGATTTTTGTTTAATTGGTTTTGCATCTGATTTAGTGATGAGGTTGTGCACCGCAAAGTGGGATGCAACGCCTGTCATTTCCTTATAATTAAATGCAAAATCCTTCTGATGTTCCTTGAGGATTCGAGTGTGTATTTCTACTTCTTTTGGAGTTAACGAGGATCCTAACTTCAATATCCTTGGTTCATCTTCCGTTCCGATGTTAACATCAATTGTTTCTTCGATTAAAGAGGCATTACCTTCTTCAAACTCAGGTGGGGCTGGAGGTAAGTCCAAATCATCCCCATTTTCTATTGTGTTTATGCTAGGCTCCATTTGCGAGGGAAGCTCCATCATGGGATTTCCGAAGTGGGAAGATGAATGTGGGATTAAGGACAAATCTATCATATGATAGGAGAGATGTAATGCCGCATAGGTGTTTAAGTAATTCAGAGTGGCCATCTTACTATCAATGTGGTCTAGGATAGTAGATTTGTTTTCATTTTCATTTAAAAGAGAATTTGTCATTGTTTTTATCAATGGTTCATCACGAAGGGATACTATGAAACGGGTGTCCTCTAACTTACTGTTTGGAGTAAAACGTGATGCTGAAGTTGCTATCGAATCAGCAAGAAGATTTTTCTCTCGGGATTGCTTCAATTGATATGAAGTCAAACTCCTTGCTTATATTCAACACAATTATTTTGTAAAGCTGTAAGTTCTTGGCTTTGGTTTCATATATCTCAGAGACTTGGTTTTCTACCAATTGTGAGTCTCCTAAGACTCTGATGTTATCAAGACCGATTCTCTTAGCTAAGATGAGGCCAAGGAGGAGGGATTCGTACTCAGCACCGTTGTTTTATATTCAAAATTTAGTTTAAAGGCAAATGGTAGGACTTTCCCTTCGGGGAAGTAAAGATTACACACCGCCCCCGCTCCATAATGACATCTAGCTCCATCAAAATGGAGCATCCAATATTAGCTGGGAATGTGGATGGTGGGGTATATCTGTTGTGTTAACATCTTATACTTCTACCATGTAGAGATCTACCACTAGGAGAGACCGACACCCGGGAATATCCCACGCCTCTGAGAATCAAATGGTAAGAACATTGGAAGATCTTGTTCTATTAATTCAATGATTTTTGCAGTAGTTCCTAATGATATTGTTTCTACTGAGTGTTAGCCTCATCTTTGGGGTTGGGGTTGCCTTGGTTAGGCTCATAGTTTCAAGATCTATCATGGGTACCAACTTTTCTTTTGGTTTTGCGTCGATCGGTTTATTAAGTTGGTTTGTTGGGATTTCAAACTCGAGTGCACGCCTAGTCTTTTCTTTAAGTCAGCTAGGTGTACATCGAATGGTTTTGGATCACCTTTGGCCACAAATATCTTTCCTAAGTGTAAAAACCTTACTTCTTGAAATAGCGTAGAAGGGATTGCCTTCATGCGGTGTATCCAGGGTCGGCCGAGGATCATATTATAGTTAGTTTCCGATCTATAATATAAAACTCAGTCAAGATGGTTTTGGGTCCTAAGGTGACCGGTAATATTATAGTTCCAACCGAGGTGGCTTTAAGACTATCATAGCCCCTTAGTGTGTTTCGAGTTGTGGAACAATTGGTTTCTCCATACCCTAGCTTTTGAAGGAAAGAGAAGGGGACTATGTTAACTACCGCCCCATCGTCTATCATTGCACATTTTACATAGTTGTTATAAACCCATACTTGCAAATGTAAGGCTAGATCACCTCGACGAGCGATCTCAGCATCTGTCGGCATTTTGTTTATCTTGAATATGAATTTGACATCCCTATTCACCTGCCCTAGAGGATGAACATCGGAATCTATATGATTTACTGTGTTTGGGAGGTGGAGTGATGTTAATTAAATGGCCCAAACCTAATGCCTCTAAAATAGCAGCCACGTGAGCGGGGAATTTTTTTATAAATCCAAAAAGGAGATGTGTGAGAAGGTTTTTGTTAGGTCGTTAATTAAATCATAGGCACTCACAAGTTTTTTTACGATTTGTTGGATGTCATCTGTCTCCGCCAGGTGGCTTGGACTTGGCTGAGAGAAATACTCTCGTGTCCTTGTTACAGCTTCGATGGGTAGTTTGGCGTCTAACTCCACTAAACCAACTATCTTAGGCCGTGGCTGACTTCCTAGTTGTGGCGCAACTAATGGATTTAGCAAGGTTGAGGCTTCATGATCATTGTTTCCTGTTATTACACTCTTGTTTGTCCCAGATAGATTTAGCCTATTGTTATCATGATTTGGGAGCGGATCATTGAAGATTTTGAGGGGTGCATTTTGAGGAGAAACTGCCCCTGAAAAGGTATTTGATGTTGGTGACGTAGGATCTGCCAAGAACATATCCATGAAAAGTTGTCTTTGTTCATCTAGCAAGCGTTGCATGAATTTATTGTAGTCATGACACGTTCTAGTGTCATGGCCCCATATTTTGTGGAAACCACAATACGAATTAGGATTGTAATTCCTAGTTTGTTGGTTTGGTGCATATTGTGGCCCAAAATTTTGATCAAACCGTTGTCTATTAGGATTAAAATTTTGCGTTTGATGTCTTTGGTTTGAATTCTGGTTTTGGTATCTAGTTGAATTTTGGCTCGGACCCTGTGTGGGATTTTTCCATTGTTGTTGTGTTGTTGTTGTGGATGGTTAAAATCCACTGTATTGATTGTCGGGGTAAAGTTGTTGTTTCGTTGGTTGTTTATTTGTGATGGAGTATTGACAATATTTACCTTCTTAGGCTGGTCGGTTACTCCATCTGTTGTTACACCCGAATTTTATTAAGGATTTTAGGTCCTTGATTGACATTCATGGTAGTAGGATAAGCTGTAGTGTTCTGGTTAGAGGTGACTAACCTCCCATTTTCTCCATATGTTTTGCGACCACTATCAATTGTTGCTTGATCTATTCGAAGAGAACTCTCAAGTACTTCATCGTAAGTTCTTAATGGGAACTTCTGGACTTCTTCCTTCACTTTTCTGCTAAGAGAATGAAGGAATAAATCGCATAGTTCCATTTGATCCATGTTTGGAGCACTTTCAGAAGAATGAAGAAGCGTACGCCACCTTTGGATGAAATGGGCGACAGATTCGGTGTGTTCTTGCTTGATGTGTAAGAATTCCCTGATTCTGTCCTTAATAATTTGTTCATGTCAAAGGCCTTGATGAATTCTGACAAGAGATGCTTGAACGAATGGATGGAAGCCTCGGGTATTCTATAATACCAATCGAGATCGATGCTTTCCAAGGTTTTGGGAATATCTTAGCAACAACCCCATCCCATGGGAGTAGTTCTCAAATGGCTGTAGCATAAGCTTTGATATGTGCATTTGGATCTCCCTCACCTTTGTATTTGGGCAAGTCGGGAAGAGGTCTTGGAAGCATGACGCTTTGTATGGTGAAATCTAAGGGTTCTTTCAAATATTCTGAATAAGTCCCTATCGCATAGGTTTCGACCATTGATGGTGCTTGCTGAGGGAGTGGAGGCGGAATGGGTTGTTGATAAGGCGTAGCATATACGTTGGTAGGGGCATAAGGAAACACCTGTGTTTGACCAAACATGCCGGGAGAGGAGAACATATCCCCTTGTGGTGATTTGGAGTACATGTTTAAGTATGATGGGGTGTTGTCCAGGAATGGATTGTTTTGTATTAGACCGGGAGAAACAGCGTTAGAGATGGTGGGTCTAGTTGGCGTTTGTTGTGAATACTGAGGAGTCATGCCTAACGTGCCTGCTCCTGTGAGGAGGTCTACTTGGCTAGGAGGATTAGAATTTCCTGTTTGTATGAATTGAGAATGGTGATTTTCTTGAGAAAGTTCTAACCCTCTCACTTTTTCTACTAACGTTGAAATGACTTCATTTGGTGAAGTCACGGTGTTTTTCGTAGTGGCGTTTGTTGTATATCATGGTGTTGTATAGGCATGTGATATCCTGCTATGAATTGATCACCGCCTGCCAAGTTTCCTCGAGGGCATTTCCTATATGTAGTGGCATGGAAGTATTTTCTTGAAAAGAGACCTCGGGTTATGTTTGTAAACCTCCTATAGGTGGGTACATACTTCGAGGACGTTGGTCGTTTCTGGCATAACGTACCAAATGTTCATCATCTAAACCTCGTTATGAGTCTGATTGTCTACTAATTTGTGGTCTAAGCAGCACCTGAGGAGATGAACCAAATTCTCTGGTGAATGTCATGTTATTTGAGCCTGAAGGCTCTGTTTGTTGCGTTTGAGCGAGCTGATCTAACTCCTCAGTTTGAAAAGATGAGTTATATTTGATCCTTGGAGTTTATGTTGACAACTGGTTGGTTGAGTAGTTATCACCCCATACTGAGAGTGAGGGTGATGATTGTCTATTTTGTTGGGCGTAGTATGCCTCAAGGCCCAAGAGGGGCCTACCATATGCATCGAATCCCGACATATTCGGGGGGTATATGAATACCCGCAAAATAATGGGAAGGAGAGAAGGTGATGGTGAAAGATAATGAGGTGGAAAAGATGAAAGGTATACTAATTTTGAAGAACACGTAATAATATGACTCCGAACTAGAAAGTAGGAAGTTCACGTCGGGTTCACCAATTTTGGTGGTGAAGCTGATGTGAAGGCTAATGAGGTACAGAAGGTGAAACAGTTGTTTGTTCACGTTGGGTTCACCAATTTTGGTGGTGAAGCTGATGTGAAGGCTAATGAGGTAGAGAAGGTGAAAGCAGTTGTTTGTTCACGTCGGGTTCACCAATTTTGTATGATGGAAAAGTGACAAGTGAGCATGGGAATCTATAAGCAACTCTTCCTCGCACCCTGACCTCCCGAGGTTGTGCCGAGACAGCCGGTGGGGATGGAATATGTATGGGATGTAGACAAACTAGTTAGGCAATCTAATGTCTTCAATACGCACTAGTGGAATTTATGAATCTAAGGCAAAGAAGGCCCTCCTAACCTGAACTGGTGTGATAGATCGATTGGCAAGGATGACTACTCGAAGGCTCCAATCAATATCAAGCTCTGGTGTGATTTGATCTATGGGTTGTGGAATACGTGGAAAATGACTTGGGATAGTTTCGTGTACGTCTCCGGATAAGGTCATACGGTGGATGGTAAATATAGTTGACTCTATGGACAATTCTCTGGCCTAGTCCAGAACTCTCTAGCCTTGTTAGCTATTGTATCTAGTAAGGATAACTGTTCGATGATGATAGGTGGAAGTGGAGTGGATCTGAATACTAGTGTGCATAGGCCAGTGTCTATGTCTAATTGACTTACAGATTCGTTGGGTTATGGGATTTGTGGATCGCAACCGTAGACTCTTGGTTGTTGTGGTCCTACTATGGTCATGCGTAGAATTAGTTCCTAATCCCTAGTATCCAATAATCATATGCTTTCTCAGCCTCTATATTCAAAATTAATAGCTGTGCGATCTTCTCAGGGTACCTCACAGGCATTCTTGCAACCTGAATTCTTAGGCTGGTATCTATATCCATGAGAATGTCTCCTGCGTCTGGCTGTGGGACCAAAGGATCACAACTGAACATTTTCTCTCTTTCAAGCCCTTCTACAGTCATATGGATGTTACCTAGGGTAATCTGTAGTTTGGTTGATTTGACCAAAACGTGTGCGCTTGGTCGTCTTCTATGTTTAATCCACTTAACTGGGAACTGATCTGTTGTAAGTCTGTTGTTGTTTGGAAGACTTGGATTCTAAGATTCTGGTCTATGTCAACAATTGCTGTGACGAGATTGGGTTGAGGCACGATTGGCTCGAATACGTATTCTCTGGGCTCCCTAGGTCCCGTGATTGTCATACAAAAGCAATAATGTAAATTAACTACGGCAAAGTGAAATTTAACTACTTTGAATATATCTATAGCATATATGATTTCTCTATTTTTGTATTTTCTGACGAACTATTTGAATGAATTTAACAACTAATTTAATACATCTAGAAATTGACAGCTAAGATAACAATTTAAAACAAACAAGATAACCGAGTATAGCTATTTGTCTGTGTAATTTGTAGAGCTATTCTAAACAATGAAATAATTGATCTAATCTATTTGCAAGGCCCTCGATCCTACCTCAGAAGTGAGGAGTGAATCATAGTTTCTCAGAAACTATCAATCCCCACAGCTTCCCTGGCAATATCGAGAGTAGAATTGATTGAAATAAAGTGATTGGCTACTTTATTTGATATGCTACTAACTAGAACTTTGAAAGCTAGAACTTGGATTCTACATAACAGTGGTGAATCTGATGGTGTGTGTGATCTTGTCCCCTCAGTGTGATCTCCTCGTTCCTTCGTGTTCACGTGGATCCAGAAAATCATGTAATGCTAGCATCAACAGAAGTAGATATTGGGACAAAGGCAGCTCAAGATACAGACTGAATACAATGCGAGTAGGAGAGGGATAGCGCAAGAGTACAGAGCTTGGCTTATGCAATTCCTAGCGGGATTTATTATGAGTCATGCAGCATGAAATGTCCAGAACCTGAAACTATCCTATTTGAAGAACAAAACCTGCAACTTTAATGGCTTCCTATTGGTAAACAGACTATCCTATTCCAATGGATTGGATGAAATAACAGCAGTACTTGCACAAGATGGATATGTGGCTTACTAATAGTAAAACAATGCTAACTAAGCATGCAATGAAAGAAACTAAGCATTCTAAGCAAAATGAAAACTAAATCTATTACAAAGAGAAATCAGAGGAAAATTTGAGGGGCCATTTGCTTGAGCACAAGCCAACTATTTATAGCATTTGCATTTACCCAAGGTAAAAACCAAATAGAACTCTTAAACTATAAACAATGGCAAAACACTATTCCAGGGAACCAGAATCATAAATGCAAGCTTATGGCGGTGAAAGAAAGCTAGTAAAACATTGAAATTACGTGAGTCGTGTTAAAAGAGATTTTTGGAAAACACGTAAAGGACCGCCGCCCTGAGCAGGGCGGTGGTTACAGGACCGCCGCCTGTTCAGGGCGGCGGTCATGAGACCGCCACCCAGGCAAGGCGGCGGTTTTGTCACTGAAGAGAAAAAGGCCAAGAAAAGAGAGGAAAAGGGAAAAACAAAGCACGGGGGCTAAGCGGGGCATGCGGGATGTTAACACACACTTGGAGATCTTTTCTGGATCCCAAACACCTTGCGAGGAGACCTGTATCATCATTGGGGCACATGTCACGTTATTTTGGCAGTACATTACCTTACAATTTTGGGTACGTACGGGTACTCCCATCGGGAATGCCAAGAATGTTTATCTAATTTTTCATTCCTTTTCAATTAAATGATCTAGTACTAAAGAAAACTAAATAACCTCAAATGATGAAGGGTTTAAGGTACCTTAGATGTGTGATGTGGATGAACGGGCGCAAAATGATTGATCTCCGTTGCAAGCTATATAAACTACAAAACTAGAGAAAGATTTGATTAGATAATATATGTGGGGTTTCCGAAAAAGCTTGCTCCAAGAATTGTTAACTTCCTTGTTGGATGTAAACCCCCATGTGATAAAATATGATAGAAGTAACGATAATAAGTTGGATAATATACGTAAATCGAGGAACATTAGGCGGAAATGCGAAATGTAAGGAACATACAAATCTGATCTAAATAAATGTAAATTAAACTAATACGACAGTCGGGTCGATGACGACCTAGATTGTATAAAGGCAGTCAGCGGTGACCCAAAGGTATAGATCTAATCGAAAATGTAACTATGCAAACCTACAAGGTCTAAATGTAATCTAGATGCAAAGCAAAATATTGTGAATGCTAAATATAACCTACAAAAAATGATTTGAGATAGAAAATAGTAGAAGATGGAAGGGAATGGGGATTAGGAAGGATTTGTTACCAAAAAAATCTTGGGTCGACAAGGAATAGGGTAGGATGATAGTGACTAGGTGCAAATATGCTAGTTTTGGTAAAAGAGTAATAGGATGGTGGCTATGATAGACCGAGACGGGGAACAGAACACGGGTAGAGGTTGAAGAAGGATCCAGAGATGAAAAACACAATGACATAGGGCTGAGTTAACGGAAACTTGGTTTGGGTGATGGAGACTATAGTAGGGTAAGGCATGGTCGAGAGTAAGAGGAGTGAAAAGGCAACTTGCAAGAACATAAATTGAAAGAGTAACCTGGTAATAGAGTTACGACCGTTGGTAAACCTGCAAGATGTTAGATTGGACAAGATAGCAATAAAAATGATATAAGATAGTAGAAAAGAAATTTAAACCTCCTGATGTTATGTAGATGATCAAGAAGAGCTTTCAAGGGATGCAAGAGGGTTGTTGAGATGTTCGGTTTGAAGGAGGAATTACAAAATGGAAGGAAGTCACGCGTATGTGTTTTCTATTTTTTGTTGTGTTCTTGTTGCATTCTCATTATCTTCAAGTTGATTTCTCATTGTGTTCTCCATTTTGGAAAGGAAGAACTTAGTTTAATAGGTTCGATGATGACTAGGTTGGGTCATCGCCGACTATGGGGAAAGTTTCCCCAATGGGGTTGCTTTTGTGATTTGATTAGGTTTTTGTGTATTTAAGAGTTGGAAAAGTTGCTTTAAATCTTGTAGGTGGGATTGGGTTGTTTAGGGTTGTGTAGGAAATAAAGATAGATAGAATCAAAGCTAGAAAAGTAAGGGGATGTAAATTTAGAATGAAAGCAAAGTCCAAAATAGAAGGTTCATTAGAGCATGTGGAGGGATATTGATTAATTAATTAATGGGAATTGGATGGGCATTAAAGGTGATAGGATAATAAGGGAATTTTATTAAATATTAAAGGGGATGGATTTAATTAAAGGAGGGACATTGATAGGACCCTAGAAAAATATGTGTACACATGCGAAAAGGGTAGAAATATATATTTTAGGTGTTTACAGCTAGTACTTCTATCATGCCCAAGAAAATTACGGATGTCCTAGGTCTTAAGTACCTCCCTTTGTCCAAAGGATTCCCTGCAACTTGATGGCTCAACTATCACCACTCTAGGAATCATCAAGGATCTTGATTTAACCCTCCATGTATATACAAGCCTCTCACCATAACTCAAGATGTGTCAATCATTGACCAATCTCCTTTGTCTACCTTGTGTTTATCAAGAGATTTTAATGCTAAAGTGGGTAGTTACTTGTCGTAGACTGGTCCCATATGTTCTTGAAGATGGGGTATGGTACCCAGTTTATCATACAAGTTGATACAATATTTTCCTATCATTTTGATTCATATGACCCATCCCCCTTCAAGCCAACTACCTAATCAAAAATAACAAGTCTCGGTTTCTAAAAAGAAGCCTATTCCCCTCCTATACCAGATTGACTACTAGATGAGTGGGCGAGAAAGGCACCATAAATTTGATTCATATTTTGAGGATCTTTAAGGTTTCAAAACTAAACTTGGCACTTATTGCAACCTTGAATAAGAAGTTGTTCTTCCTCGTGCACTAAAAAAATGAAGAAAATTCTTGTTTATCGAAGCTATACTTTGATGGATACAGAAGCAAAAATGGTGCAAGTATAGGTGTTGTTCTCATTTCTCCCAAGGATGAGAATTTCTTCTTCACACATAGGAAATTTGCATGTTCCAACAATGTAGCAGAGTATGAGGCGTTGGTGCATGGTCTTATCATTGCTTAAAAGAAAAGGATCAAGACATTGTAAATCTTTTAGGGCACTGAATTTGTCATCCACTAGGTTACAAAAAAGTGTGTGACAAAGAATAATCTCCTCAAAGGTGATAATTAAAGAGTTTAGGACCTCCTTGAGGGCTTTGATGCTCTAAATATACAAGTGGTGTTAAGGAAAATTAACAAAGAAGCATATCGGATGGTTGTGCTTGGTTGCAGATTTTCACCTGTTGAGGAATTTGTCAAAGGAAATGCATAGTACGTCAAAATGTTGATCAAACCATCTATTCCAGATAACAACACCAGTGGCAAGTGTTTGATAATGATGTGTAAATTGTTTTGTTCATCCAGAATGAAGCTGAGTTCTCTTCAAACATGCAAGCTGACTTGCATGACAGCTATGGTGACCAAGTGATTTAACTCAATACAAATAAAATATCTAAAGGCTTGGTATCCTTAGAGTAAATATTTACCCCCGATGATGAGTTCAAGGGTGGATAAAATTATATGTGAGTGGCATAAGAAGACTACTCCCAATCACTATTGTGAGTGGCAAGGAGTTGTTTCTAAGTAAATCTTATGTGCATGATGAAAAGTATGCCTTCATCTCTCTATGCCATAAGCATAGTGACATTTTCTCATGGGATTATGAAAACCTCAAAGGATTTTATCCAGATGTTGCTCAACACTCCATTAACCTTGATCCAAACATCAAGCCCGTCGGGAAAAAGTAGATTCAATCAATCCAAGGATAGATCCCCTCATGAGGAAAGATTTGTCTAAAATCATCAAGGTAAAGATAATATTCCCCATCAAATACTCTAATTGGGTCGCGAATCTTGTTCCAAAGTGTGTAAGAAGAATGGAAAAATCATACTCTTCGTTGATTTCAAATATTTGAATAAGGCATCCTTGAAGGATCACTATCCTTTTCCTTCTATGGAGAAGATTTTACCGAGCCGTGGCTAGTGCACAAATATTTTCCATGTTGGATGGGTATTCTAGACTTAACCGAGATCATGGTCAAGGAAGAGGATCAATTCAAAACAATGTTTACGACTAAATGGGGAACATATTCATATCATAAGATGTCATTTTGTCTATGTAACATAGGAACAATCTTTCAGCGTACTATGGATATTTCCTTCAAAGGATATATCAATGAATTCATCTAGTTTACCTCAATGACATAATTGTCTTCTCAAAGCATAGCACAAATCATATGGCGCACCTAGAGAAATTCTTTGAGAGATGCAGAGAATTTGGGGTATCTCTTAACCCCAAGAAGTGTAATTTTTTTTTGTGGCACATGGCAATCTTATATGACATGTGGTCTCAAAGTATGGTATTGTTATTGATCTTGAGTGTGTTTCTGTCATCCTTTCCCTATCCTTTCTAACGCATAAAAATGCATTATAGTATTTCCTAGGAAAAATCAATTTTGTTAGGTGTTTTATCCCTAACTTTGTAGGATTGGTAAGGCCTATCACCCTCATGCTCGAGAAGAACATAGTCTTGGATGGACAGCAAAAGGAAAAGAGAGATTCAACAAGATCAAGAAAGAAATTGCTTGCATTCCAACACTCATCAATTTGGATTATTCCAAGGATTTCATCCTCTATACTTATGGAGCTAATGTGAGTGTTGTTGTATTAACACAAGAAAATGAACAAGGAATGGAGCATTCAATTTCTTTCTTTAGTCAAACACTTAAGGATTATGAGTTGAAATATAGTCACATGGAGAAACAGGTCTTCACCATCATGCGTGCACTTAATAATTTCAAAATCATGCTTACCAAAAATCATATCACGATATTAGTTTCACACTCAAGTGTGAGATACTTCATCATGGGAGAAGAAAACAGCGAGAAGAGAGAAAGATGGATGACACACATTATGGAGTATGATGTGACTATCAAATCCAAAAAGTTGGTTAGAGGTCGTGCACTCTATAAACAGATTATTGAGGACATACGGATTGAACCTAAGACTTCATTATTTCTAGAAGAAGATCTCCCTCATGCGAGAACTTGAGTAGAGTGCGAGATCTTGGTGCACGCAGACTAGATGAAGGACATGATCACATTCATTTCCTCTGGCACATATCCTCCTAGTTTAAAAAAATTAAATAGGTGACCACCGAAGTCTGCAATCTATTTCTTATGTAATGATTGATGATGCCCTCTTTAAAAGGAATATTGATGGTGTGTTGCTGAGGTGAATTGATGGTGTAAAGATTGATAAAATGTTAGCATAATTTCATGATGGATAATCTTGTGGACACTTCTCTTCTAAGGTAACATCAATGCAAATCATCGAGGTAGGATAATTTTGGCCTACCCTATTCGTGAACGCGCATAAATGGGTCATGAAATGAAAAGAATGTGCTTTCTTTTGAGGAAATAAGAAACTAGAAGTGATTCCCCTCGACCAATCCAAGCATATCAGCCTTACTGCGTAATGGTGTCTTGACCTCAAAGGCATGATTAATCCTCCTTCAAGTGCTAGCCACAAATGGGTTACGGCTAGCTACGGACTACTTCACCAGATGAATAAAAGTTGTTGCACTCAAGGACTCGACCAAGTCAGTCATCCTTGACTTTATCAAGGGCATTGTAACAAGGTTTGGAATTATTTAAACTATTATCTCTAATAATGCAAAGGTCTTCTTTAGTACTAAAATTTATGATTGGGAACTCATCCTTGAAATTTATTTAAAGACTTATTCCAACTATTAACCCCGGGGTAATGGATTAGTTGAGTCCACTAATAAGAACACGATAAGAATCATGAAGAAGGACAATTAATATCAACTATATATAGTGACACATAAGGGTCTCACGTGCACTTTGTGGGGAAGACAGAATCATGATGAAGAAGGAAATAGGTACTTTGCCTTAAAAACTTGTTTATGGAAAGGAGGAAAGACTTCCTTTATTTCTTGAGTTTCCTTCATTAGAGCTCACACAACAGCTAGAATTTAAGGACAGAGGCTAGAGAGAAATTAGAATGGCAAAGCTAGTTGAACTTTAATAATCAAGGAACTATACCATGATCAAGATAGAACAACATCAGCAATCAAAAATAAAAGGTTTGACAGAAAATCTAGGCCTCAAGCTTTCAAATTTGGTGACTTAGTCCTAAAATGGGATGCTGATAGAGCTAAACTAGGGTGTCATTCAAAGTTTTATGCACTTTTGAGTGGATCATACATCTTTAGTTTGGGTAAGGAGGCTAACTCTTTTGAGTTGTCTCATCTTGATGGAGGCACGCTATCAATCCCAGTCAATGGGATTTATCTCAAACCCTTCCATTAATTATTCTGCATCATTGTATATATTAGATTAGTTTCAATTCCTCTAGACATGTTCCTTACGTGCACTCTTCTTTTGCTTCCAGGATGCTAGTTATCTTCAAATTTCTCCAGTTTAACGGGATTTGGAATAGAGTTTAGAAATTATTCAAAGTGACTTCAAGGGTGATTCTTCAAAGTTGCAGATTAGAATTTCATATTTCTAAGATGAATCCATACCTAATGGATACTTCTAAGGCTACTGATATCCTTCATCTATAAGGAATATGGCCCCAAAAATCAACAACGGTTGTCCAAAATAACTCTCCTAGTTATTTTGATAACTTACATCCACATTTTGGCTCTAAAGGTTCAACATCGTAGGTTTTGCACCCTTTGGTTGCTTGTTTGGCACAATAATTCTTAGCTACGATTCCCACGTCCTATCTCTCTCTCTTCTCATGCTTGTGTCTTCCACCTTCCCTATTCCCCTTCCTCTATCTTCTTCCATTTCTTTGGCATGCACTCCCTACGCACTCACCTTTCTCCCAAAGCAATTCATGCACCCTTTGCATGGATTTGACTTACTTCCTAATTAGTTAAGTACCTAGAATTTTTGTGCACCCCCTTTCCTCACTACCACTTACATAACCTTCTAGATGATCACACCATTTCTACATACTTATCTCTTATAAGTATGCTCCCTGATTCTTCCACACGCATTACTTTTATGTTCCCTCTTCTCTTTGATTTCTTCTTCTCGCGCTTCTTCCCTCCACGTGTGTTTTTCTTCTTCTTTTGTACCAATTATTGTACTACGTGGCAACCTATTAGAATGAGTATATCACACACAACCTATCAAAGCATGCCAATAAGGTGCCTAATCCTTTCAACCAACTAAAGTGTGACACATGGTAGAAAATGAAAAAATATCTGATAACATGGGTTACACTCTAAATCACTCAAGTTCAAATCTTGGTAGGAATAGGTAGGTGAGAAGCTGGAAAACATCCCTCACACCATTAATGCAGGATCTGATTGCTCCAACCACTAGATTTGATTCATATCTCACCTCCTTCCTTCTCCTACACTCCAAATAGACATGGAGAAGCTCATTCGCATGATTTACATGCATATTTCAGGCATTCATTACTTTTATTTGGTAGTTGAGTTTTCAAATCAAATTTTCCCTCCTTCTCCTCCTCTTCTCTCATCCATTCATCTATAAATGTAAGAGCATTACTCATTGAAAAAATATTTGAATCTTTTAGTTTGTATAGGTATGTCCTTGCATTTTGACTTGTAAACCTTTAGACCTGGTATTTTCATGTGGATATTGGCCTCATACACCATTGTAATCGACTATGCATTCCTAGAAGTAATAGAAGCATTTTTTGTGGCTATTCTCTGCCTTAACCTTTTTTATGCTTCTTTTTACCTTTCCTTCACATTGTGTGTTTGTTGTGCCTTCTCATGTCCCTTACGTCTCCTTTTCTAACGATTGTATCATGGAAATGATTGTGCGGTTGTGTTATATTTCATGTTACACGTTTCTATCCTTCCTCTACATATTTTCCTTTTTTTTTGCTCAAAGTTGATCATGTTCACCCCCTTCTTTCTGGTGCTATCACCTTCTTTAGTTTTAGTTTTCCTTTTCGCATATCCTTCTATTTCTATTCCCTTGGAATTTTTATTAGTATTTCCATATCAGCATTAGGAATAGCGAAGTAGCAGTATAAATAGGTAGAGGAACCGGATTTCTCTCGGAGGTCTTTCTCAAGCATGCAAGGTCCCACAACTTGGAGAAAATACTATTGTTGCCTCAATGACTCGGGCCAACCTTATATGAGAATGGTGTAAGTTTGAGCTCCAACACATTCGATAAATGTACTATGAATATATGAATGTTGAATAAATAGCCTATTTATATTCTTTTAGTATGAAATATAACAACATGAAAGTGTGTGGAATATTCATGCTAGTACAATGAACTAACCGTGCATACATTATTATTTTTCTTGACTTACGGGTATGAATAGTATTACGAGTTAATTAAAGAAGGGATAACATGACATGTATTGATTATTATTGTACGGTTTATATGAATGTAATTAATGTAATTTTACTTGATTTTGTGTGGAAGTTATACTTTGCAATCATATAAGGAAAATTTGCACGATGTATTAAATGATTATCTTTGATACTCACTTTGTGAGTATGAATTAAAGTTATTGATTATTGAATGAATAATTATTGATCGATCATTATGTTTGTGTTGAGCGACATATTTGTATAGTTTTTAAATGTGAATTATTAATTGTGAATTGATATTTGATGTGATAATACGATTGTTTAAAGATATTGTTATGAATTAATATGTAATGAAATAAATAATACAAACAAGAAAATATGACAATGTAATTAAAAGAGACAAGTATATAAGATGTATTTGTTAATCATAGATAAACATGATGATATAAATCAGTTTATAAGTATACAACTATGTGAAGCATATTATTGTATTTAATAACAGCAACTTACATGTTTACGATTAATTACATTCATTGTAAAATATCATATTATTCTACTTATCCTAGTGGGAAAAAAATTACAACGATATGGGAAAAGGATGAAGGTTCATTGTAATCCCGAGATATAGGACAGAGATGTACATAATTGACCTTGGAAAATTGAAATGTATAAGTTTCTATTAATTATCTTGCATGCTAATTAATTTAGTGTTATGAATTGGTTTTAAACTCATACTTGACTAAACCTCATCAATGATCGTGAGATGATGTAGTTGTCTTACAACATGTGGTATGAGGTACATACACTTTTCAGTGACTCAAAGAGTTCATTATACACCTCTTTCATGAATTGGATAACATAATGAAACTTTGTTAACCTTTCATCAGAATGAAAGCATAACAAATTATAAATGAAGGCAGGCATCACGAGATGATGTGAGTGTCGTATGAGTCATTTTCATACTAGCTCAAGATGGCTACGGAGGAAAGGAATAAATGCACAATAATTTAGATCATTACTTGAACGTATATTTTCTTATAGGGATCCTAAGGTGGTACTAATAAGCAATCATGTGACCTAAATATTGATTCTTGTTGCATCTTCAAAATTAAACCCAATTACTTATTGTAAATGAATAATGAAAATGGTTAACTTTAAATGTGACATTTAATCAACAAAAATTAATCCATATAATTGTGTAGATATGGTTGTGTGGTGAAGGGAAGATAGATTTTGTAGGCTTGTGTGTAGTCTCAAAATTGGCTTGTTAACGCAATGATAATAATTATGGCCCTAGTAGTGCAAATGAATGATTGAATTGTCTATTCAACATGTCTTTTTGTTAGCAATGTGCGGATTCGAGATGTAGGTTGCTTATGTAACTTTTCAAAGTTGACACTAACAATATTTGCATGTTCTCTTAGCCTATAATAAGGTTTAACCAAACAGTATACAATGTATACTAGCTCGTAAAGAGTTTTGAAGGGTGATCGATAAGATCTGGAACCCTTTGCAATTACACATGGTTATCGTATGTTGTCTAGATGGATTCTATAATATTAAGTAATGCTATAATAATTTAATAGTGGCTAAGTAATGATAATATTCATTATAGCATTATAATAACTTAAGGGATTTTGTAAACTTGGTAACATGTTAGGCTTATTTTGTCGCGTGTTGATAATCAATGAAGGCATAAATTTTATTAATGGTTTATAAAAAAATCCCTTAGTTTTTTGAATCATAACATGGGTGTTACACACAGGTCACAAACAAGTGTACAACAAATATTAAGCTTTTGAAGGCTTATAAACACATAGTTTGGGACCTCTTGGAGAGTTTTGATGCTCTTAATCTATAGGTGGTGCCAAGAAAATTCAACAAAGAAGTAGATTAGATGGTTGCCCTTGGTTCACATTTCTCACCATCTGAGGACTTGGTCTAAGGCAACACAAAGCATATCAAGATGGTGGTTAGGCCATCTATTCTAGACAATGAAACCAGGTGGCAGGTGTTTTACATTGATGCACAAATTTTGCAGTTCATCCAAAATGAAGTTAAGTTCTCTTCAAAATGCAACTTGATTTTCATAACAGAAATGGTGATCAAAAGATACAATTAAGGAAAAATAAGTTACCAAAATTATTGGTCATCTTAGAGCATATTTTCAGTACTAATGATGAGTTCAAGGGTGAAGAAAAGGATATGCACACAACGTAAGAATACTTCCATCTAGTCATTATTGCATGCGGCGGAGAGTTGTTTCTTGGAAAAGAATATTTCATTTCATTATGTTAAAGGTTTAGTGACATATTATTGTGGGATTATGAAGACATCAAACAATTTTATCTTAGTTTTTCTCAACACTCCACTAACCTTGGTCCTAGCATCAAGCCCATCAAACAAAAGAAAAGGCCTGTCAATCCTAAGATATAGCCCCTCGTGATGAAGGAATTCTCCAAACTGATTGAGGAAAATAAATCCTATCAAGTACTCTACTTAGGTAGAAAATCTTGTTCTAGTGTAAAATAAAAATGGTGAAATCAGACTTTGAGTGATTTCAAAGATTTGAATAAGGTGTCATTAAAGGATCATTAATATTTACCTTCTATAGAGTAGATTCTTTCATTTGTGGTGGCATCTAAGCAGTACACCATTTTTGCACAATAGAAATGTTTTGTTAATTGAAATAATATTCACAAAGTTATAAATATATAGAATTTTTATCTCCTAAAATATAGGATCTCCTATAACAACTCCTAACAAAGTGCCCAACAATGAACTATTCGTAAATATATGTTTTTATAACAATATATATACGACATAACAATATTACAAACTTAATTACCACCCAATAAATAATAATTACCTAATGTAAACTCTAAATTTCCTAACATTCCCCCTTAATGTTTACATGGGAAGAAGCACATCTGAAAAACTAGAAACATAATCGTATGCCTCCACATACTTTTAGGTCTGCATATTGTTGGCTTGGATCTTGCTGTCTGGATCTTGTTGCACATGACCAATCCACTTCACCATAGTGAATCTCATACCAAATGATCACACTTCCACCAATTCACCTACATATGTGAACTCAACAGATTCACCCTTTCACTTCCAAAGTGAATGCTATTTCATCGTCGATCGATGTCGAAGCACAAAAATCAAAGTATCTCTACATTCATAGGATCACTCCAGTTCAGCTCCTCTCCTCTAAAATTGTTCACATATTCCAAAATTCACATCCTCCGCATTTCAATCATAGAAAGGGAATGAAACCAGACACCACCCGAAGCAAACAACTAAAATCAAAAAAAAAAAAAAAAAAAAAAAATCACATCACATTCTATAAGAATCACAATGTTCTTAATTTTAGCCATTTTTTTCGATCGTTTCCACTCGATCTCAAACAACATAGAAAACTACCACTGCCACTAGAAGTTTCCCTTGACTTTAGCCATTTTAGGCACAAAATGGAAATGGAACATTAGTTTTATATTCCCCATACAATGTGAAATTTTCATTTATTCACACAACTAGGAGCACTAAAAAGAAAATCAAATCAAACTAAAAAAAGATGCCACCATACCAAAATGTGGCCATGTCATTGGTGGTGGCTGCAAGAGGCATTGATCGCCCTCCATCCTCTGTTGCCTCCAACCTCTAATTGACATAATACTAAATCAACTGAATGAATCTGTGAAGATCAATGAATTCCACATTGTTTATTTTATCTTCCCCCTCTCAATATGAAACGCATATTTTTAGGACATCGGGTAACACTTGAAAAATGCGTCCACTAAAAGTGAGGAAATGTTTTTTGTTTCTACAATATTTGACAATACACTAAATGGCACAATTACTCTTTTGATTGACAAGAATAATATTCACTTTGATGACACTACAAATTTTATGAACTAAATATAAAAAAATGACAATATACCAAATCCATTTGATAACTTGAATTTTATTTTTAAAAGAAACCCAATACACCTAAACAACTTAAAACAACTCTAAAATGATTCCTAACTCAACTTATAACTTATGAGAAAATGATACAAATATTTTAAATAAAAAGGATAACACCTAAGTAGACCAAAATAAAAACTTATAAGATTATTTAAAGGATTAATAAAAATGACCACTTAAATACTCATTTAACCACAAGTAAAGACAATACGATAAACCACTCTTTAAACACACTTTTATTTACTATAAGGTAGACTCATGAATGGCATGATATCTAACTACCGTAATATGTGATACAGTATTCATAAAAAAAATATGGCAAACTATTCGCACAATAACCATCATATGAAGAGGAAACATGTTTTAATGATGAAGGAATTAAACGCATAGACAAGAGAGGACAATGGTGTGTTAGATGCATGCATGGGACTGAGGAAGACCAAATCTCCTTCATTAAATTCCAAACGTTGAAGAGTCTCCACAGAGCTGCGGTGAAAAAAAAATATTCGATGCAAATATTTGAAGCTGGTGGTGTACTTTCCTTCTTCAAGAAACGTCTTCATTACCTATCTTTGATCTCATGTAAATGGTGATATGTTAAATTTCTTCGGGAGTCTTTATTTAAAAAATAATGAATACCACAAACATAATTTGACATGGTGCTTAAGAAGAACACAATTCATGCACTGAGAAAACACACGAGGAATAGTTGTTGCACATAGAAGAAGACCTCGGGAATAGTTTAAGTAATTCAGAAATATATTTGACAAATGGAGAACGTGATACAAACTTGCATAGCTCCTACATGCAGATTTTTTTATGCTTTTCTTTGTGGCGCCATCTTTATTTCTTACAAATTCACGCCACTATAACAAGAAGCATTCGACTAGTACGGATCATATCACATAAAATGTAGTTCCGCGGCTATTCTAAAAACCAATCAATAATTTACTCATCAACTGGGGAAATTGCAAAGCATGAATAAAGCCCCTCACAGACTCTCACAATAGAAATGTTACGCTAATTGAAATCATATTCACAGGTTACAAATATATAGGAGTTACATCTCCTAAAATATAGGATCTCCTATAACAACTCCTAACAAAGTGCCCAACAATAAACTATTCGTAAATATATATTGTTATAACAATATATATATATATATATATGACATAACAATATAACCAATATTACAAGCTTATTTACCACCTAGTAAATAAGTTTTCTCACTACTGATAAACTCTAAATTTCCTAACATGGCACGGAAATTTTTTCCATGTTGGATGGCTATTCAGGATTCAATTAAATCATGGTCAAGGAAGAGGATCAATTCAAGACTGCATTTACAACCAAATGGGTAACATGTGCCTATCAGAAAATGCCTTTTGGTTTATCAAATGCAAGCACAACCTTCCAAAGAGCAATGGACATTTCCTTCAAAGGATATATCAATGAGTTCATCCTAGTTTACTTAGATGACATAATTGTCTTCTCAAAATAAAGTGCAGATCACATTCGTCATTTGGAAAAATTATTTGAGATGTGTAAGCAGTTTAGGGTATCTATTAACCCCAAGAAATGTAATTTTGTTGTTGTGTAGGGCGAGGATTTTGGGCCATGTGGTTTCAAATGATGGAATTTTTATTGAGCCAGGTAGAATATCATCCATCTTCTCTCTTTCTTTTCTAACGTACAATAAATATTTGCAATCATTCCTAGGCAAGATCAATTTTGTTAGGAGATTCATTCATAACTTTGTAGGTTTGGTTAGGCCTATCACTCTCATTCTTAAAGAGATACATTTTTCAAGTGGACAAGTGAAGGAAATTAAATCTTTAGCAAGATCAAGCAATAAATTTCTTATGCCCTAACACTTACCAAACTATATTACTCTAAGGATTTTATCCTTAATTAATATGGAGTTGATACTAGAGTTGTTGTTGTCTTGACTTGATAAAATGACCAAGTACTTTAGAAAGCTGGTGGCTTTATTGATCAAACACTTTGAAGGATTATGAATTAAATATAGTCACATGAAAAATCAGTCTTCGCCATCTTGTGTGCATTAAATAAATTCAAGATTATTCTCACCATTAATCATGTCAAAATATTAGTTTCACACTCTAGTGTGAGAGACTTCATCATGGGAGTAGAAATCAGTGAGAAAAGAGCTATATGGGTAACCAGAATCTTGGAGTATGATGTGAATATCAAATCCACTAAACTAGTTAGAGGCGATGCACTCTATAAATAGCTTTCTAAGGACACGTAGAATGATTAAGAGAATTATTTATTCATGGATGAGGAACCTACATGCGTTGAAGTTGAACAGATGAAAATTCTACGCACACTGCAATTTGGATGGGGGATATGGAAACATTCCTTTCTTTTGATGTATACCCTTCGATCGAGAAAAGAAAAAGAGAATACATATGAGGTTGCATTCCATCTCATATGTACTCTTTTATGGTGTTCTCTTTAAAATAAACATTGATGGTGTGTTGTTGAGACCTATTCATGGCACAAAGGTCAACAAAGTATTAGCATAATTTCCCAATAGATTATCTAGTGGACATTTCTCCACTAAAGCAACAAGATAATGGAAATTATCAAGGTAGGATACCTTTGGCCTACCATCTTTGTAGATTCTCACAAGTGGGTCAAGAAATACAAAAATGCACTTTCTTTGCCAGAAAAAATAAACTAACAATGCTTCCCCTCCATCCAATCTAAGTGAATCAACTTTTTACACAATGGGGTCTTGATTTCATTGGCATGATCAATCCTCCTTTGAGCACTTTGGTCATAAGTGGGTGTTGACAATGATGGATTATTTCACTAGATGGACTAATGTTGTCATGCTCAATAAAGCAACCGAGTTAATCATTATTTACTTTCTCGAAGGCATTATAACAAGGTTTAACATTCCTCAGTCCATTATCTCTGATAATAAAAAATCTTTCCTTGGTACAAGAATTTATGATTGGGGTCTTAAACTTGGGATTTACTTGAATACTTCTTCAAAATATTACCCTCAAGGTAATGGATAGGGTGAGTCTACTAACAAGAACTTGATCAAAATCATGAAAATAATAATGAATATCAGCTAGAGGCAATGGCATACAAAGGTCTCGTTCTCGTGCACACTCTGGGTAGACAAAATCATGGTGAAGAAGGTAATTAGCATTTCACCTTTAAAACTTGTTTATGGAAAGGAGGTTGGGATTCCTTTATCATTAGAAATTCCTTCATTAGAGTTGGATCAGTAGCTATAATTTGAGGGTACAGACCAAAGATCAATTAGAATGGAAGAATTGGCTGAACTTGAAGAACTAATAAACTCTGTCATGATCAAATTGGAATAGCATCGAAATCAACTAAGTATTGGTTTAATAGAAAGGATAGAGCTCATGATTTCAAAGTGGGTGATTTGGTATTAAAGTGGGATGCTAACATAGCCAAACTAAGGCATCATTAAAATTTTGATGCACTTTGGAGTGGGCCATATATCATCAATTTTTGTAAGAAGGCCAACTCTTTCAAGTTGTCTCATCTTGATGGAGATGCACTATCAATCCCAATTAATGGGATTTATCTCGATCACTTCCATTAAATTCCTTTGCATCATGTACATGGTAGATTGATTTCAATTCCTCCAAGTGTGCACTTTTGCGAAGTGTTTTATTGGTAGTATAGGTTTCTTTCCTCTCGCACACTCTGGCATGCACTCTTTTATTATTCTTTGGGATGGTAGTTCATGTGCATGAGTTTTTAGTTTTAGAGAAGGCAATATCCATCAGTTTTCCACTCTCATAAAATTAAAGACAAAATATCCTCATATGGAAGTAGTAGTTCAATACGCAGAGCCCAAATAGTGCTTTGTATGACTTTAGGGATGAGTTATTCAAGTTGAAAATCAGAATATTATGTTTTTAGGTTGACTCCATGCCCAATGGATGTTTCAAGGACACTAATCATCTTCATCTAGCAAGAAGATAGCCCCAAAATTGCCAAATTGTTGTCCAAATTAACCCCTGGTTATTTTGACAACTTATAGTTCTACTATGGCTTTGGAATCAAGTTTTCGAGTTACACACGTTGTTGGTTTTTCTCCTTGGTGCATTTCCTTGGTTTCAGCTTCTTCACACACCCTTTCTCACTTACCTCACTCTTCCCCTTCCTTTGCTTTCTTCACATATCTTTTGCACACACTCTCTTTCATTCCCTACATTCTACTATCTCCCTTCATTTACCCTTCACACACACTCCTTGTGCTTCCACTTCCATTGCAAGTCATTTCACACTCTATCACATGCTCCAAAGGAATTGCTTTCCATTTTTACAAGTCCTCGACATGTTCTTGGTGCATGAATTTATTTCCGAGTCCGTGCATCATTTCATGTGCACTCGTTCTCCTTGTGATCTTCCCTCATGCATATGTTTTCACATTTTCTTCCATGCACCCATGTGTTGTACACCTCCTATTTCTTCTTTTCATACCTTGAATGTATCACCTTCTTATGTTTGTGCCTCCTTGCAAACTTGTATGCCTTAAAAAATATGTACCCCACTCCTCTATCCCCACACACCCTCTTTCGTGTACCGGTGGACTTATTTTACATCCTTTTTCTTGCACCTCCTTCTTGCGCATGTGCACCCAAGGTTGTATTCCTCCATGCAAATCCCTTCATGCCATGTGTCAATTCCTAGAATTTTTGTAGATAAAGTGCATCTCACACGAAAGATAGAAAATCACCGGTTATGTGTTGAATCCTTATGAAAATAAATGCACGACACGTGGAAGAGATAACCCAATAAATAATCGACAACTCCCGCAACCAATCAGATTGCACAAAGTGTCTTGTGTATCCCTCTTGCACTAAAAAAATTCAAATCGCCATCACTTTTCCACATAGATCGAAATCATGCACGTCTAGTCTCATTAGAAAGCTGCTAACGTGGGATACACTCTAGGCTCTTCAAAATCATATTTTGGAAAGATTTAGTACGTGAGATTGGGAAAATGTGACTCATGTCATTAATGCACACTTCTAATTGACTTAATCACCTAGATTTCATGGGATTTGGCCTCTTTTATTCTTCCACAAGAAAAATGACATGGGTAGGTGGATTTGACAGAGCTACAGGAATATTTGTAGGCATTTATTGCATGTTATTGGTGGTTGTGATTAAAAATTCATGTTTTCCCCCTCTTTTCCCTCCTCTTCTCTCCTTTTCTTATATAAATTGTTGAATAATGCTCATTTAAATAGGTTGGACCCTCTTAGATTGGAAGAATATTATTCAAAGTAGTGTATTCTTTATATTTTGAGTCACAGGCCTTGGATCAAAGCTTCTTGAATGTGGATTATTTCCTCATTCCATCATTGTAATTAACTATGCATCATTTGGAAGAAATAAAATTCTTGATTTATTGCATCTTCTTTTTTTTCCATTGCAATATTGGTATGTTGTGCGTGTTTTACATCTCTTGCAGGTCTTTTTCTTGTTGTACTCCATGAAAATGAACTCTTGAAAGTTGTTTTGGACTATGGCACATGTACCTTCCCTATTTTTACGCATTTTCCCTCATTTTCACTCATTTGAGAGTATTCATCTCATTATTTCTGTTGCTATCACTTAACTTAAGCTTAGGATTTCATTTTATGCATCTCCTTCTCACCCTGGTTCTTTGGAATCATAGAGTAGAGTTAGATAGTTAGATATCACTTCTTAGGATTAGTTGTAGTAATAGAAATTAGCAAAGGAATTTGGCCTTCTCTAGAGTTCTATCTCAACCACAAGGTCCCACAACTTGGAGACAATCCCAGGTTGCCTAAAATCCCTATATCATCTTGATTTGGGACGGGTGTAATTTTAAACTCCAATAAGATCCACAAGAAGAGGTGGATCATAAAACATCTTTAAATAGTGTAAGTTGTAAATGTCCCAAGGTGGGTACTCCCAACAAGAGAGATGAATGGGTCCTCTAAAATTTGTGATGGCTCAATTAGAGCATATTCCTATAATGAAACACAAGTGGAATGTTAATAGATAGCTCAAGTCGGGAAGATACTCATCCCAATGGGTTTTCTCAATGAGAGAAATGTCTGACAAGAATTTATTAGTATCACAACATGAAGTGGGAGAAGAAGATCATTGCAAAGAGCTACTAAAATTCCAAGATGAAGTAACACTCCACTCAAAGGTAACAATAGTTGTATGTAGATTACCATCAACCGAGAAATCAAAGATGCAATAGAGAATGAGAGGTAATGGTCACATATTTCTTAGAGGAAGGCTCTCCAATAGAACACTATTGTGGAGAGTGAATGGAAGCATGAACATGAATGAAAATGAGCTCTGTGGAGGCAATAGTAGGGAGAGTGTGCTCAAGATTAAGATCTCGTGGTAAATGGTCAACATGTGACTCATGAGTAGCAATAGGTACAAAGGAACACTCAACAATGAAGGGATGTGAGAATGGGGAGAATCTATGGTGGTACTAGAGTGGTCTAGGGAAGCGTTGCTCTTAAATGGTGAAACAAGGTCACCATGTAGTTGTCGAGATAATGGTCCCGGCCCGGTGAAAGGGAACTCAAGTGTACTTGAATAAACATAATATTTTCCTAGAAACTATAAGACTAAGAAGGCCATAGACCTCATCATTATGGTTAAACCACTCATCCTTCTGTAGAGGCTCATCAGGATCAGGAACAAGACCATGGAGGTAGGGCAAACAAACTATGCATAGTGTAATGATTGATAATGCATGCCTTCCAAGACAAAAATTTCCCAGAGTCAAGCATAACAACAGAATGGTGAAACTCCATAATGCAGATAAACCCCCAAAATTATCCTAGATGGCACTTTATAACTTAGTGTAAAAATTACAAGTCCCCATAGAGTTTTGCAAGAACCCCCAAAATGTGGAACTTTATAAATTAGTACATTTACAAAAATAAATTAATCCATCATGTAGATAACGAGAAAAAATTCACTTTTGACCAAAACAGTGCTCAAATCCGAGCCACCAATCAAAAGTTATAACAATTATAATTTCCGTAAATAATGGCTTATTTAATTAAAATTTTGCAACCGAATAAAAATTTCTAGAAATGAAGGGAAAGGTTTTCATCTATATACTTGTTAGAACCGAGGTGAGATGATGAACATCAAGGGTTGATATTGTGCTGTTAAATTGGCCTTCTTCCAACCTGGGCATCATCCTTCGTCTTCATTGAGCAAAGATACAAGGTTTAAAAACAAGCAAAACAATAATAGTGCCTTTTACAAATCCAATGATTTATTTTTATACAGAAACAAAAAATAAAGTTCCCCTCCTTTACAAGACATGAGCTCATGACTTAAATTTCCTATTATCAAATAACCACTTTAAACCTTTAGAAATAAACCAAGATGAATTAAGGAGCCTTAGTTTTGAAATTCAAAAAGTGTGAAAAGTAGTTTAGGGCATGAGCCCATAGGGAGTAGCAACTGAGCAGAGGAGGAAAAACATAGGATTCATGAAAGTAACCAATAATAGGTATGACCCATTGATGTAATGATCCAATACCAAACTAAGACATGTCGAGATCCACCCACCAACCACCGGTAAAGGAGCCACAGAGCCATTTTATCAAAGTGTCACAGGTCGGGAACTAAGCAGGATAGGAAATCAAACTAAGAAGGGTTCCCACCTCAAATGGAGTCAAAGAATGGAGATGAGGTCGAGAAAACTTTTGTGGTTGAAGGGTTCAAGCATGAACCAAATGCCAAATAGGACGAACGAGCCATGTTGGGTTTGATGATCTCGCATGTGATTATGATTAAGGTAGAGCCAAATTCTATTTAAGAAAAGAGGAAAGGGATCCGAGAAGGGAACAATAAAGGTGGTTGAGCCACTATGAGTAGAGGATGATTTAACCAAATACCAAATTGAGTCATGTACCAAGTCGAGCAAAATCATGTGCCAAGTCGGACCAAGAAAAACATTGAGTCATGTTAGGGAAGAACCGGTCCAAAACCAATCGGGTGGAGAGGTTTGATAAGGGAATTGTTGGGCCTTGAAATATTGGCTAAGTACCAAAGGGTAAGTGTGTGTAGGACCACTAAGAAGAAGGGTGTGTAAGGAGAAGTGCACTAGAAAAATATATTGAAGAAGGGTTTAGGAGAAACCAGGGCGCGCGCAGAAGGCAGATCCTTGGGTTCAAAGGACTTAGCCATATTCGTCATTTTGAAGGAACTTGAGGAAAAACATGACCCGACTAGGTAGGCATCTGAGTGGATAAGGTTCCAAAGCATGCACTTGAGGAAAAACATGACCCGACTAGGGATGCTAAGAGGATAAGGTGTCGACTAGAACATTAGAGGTCAAGAAAAGGATATTCCACGTAGGAATATTCCAAGAAGACATCATTGCAGAGAGTGGAGGGTTTGCAAGGGGATAAGCATTCACCATTGGAGGACCACTTTGACACTTGGCATGTGATCTACTTAGGAGAGAAGGCATAGCAGTGGGTTCGATCCTATAAACAAGAGGTGCTCGAGACTAGGGGAAGTAGTACCGGATGAGATGATCTGAAGAGCATGCTAGAGGTAGAGAGAATGCATTAAGAGTAGATGTTGAGTAACAGAATGTTGTGGTAATGCTAGGGTTTAGAGCACTTAGTGCTAAGGGTTGTGAGGGATATCATGAGCCTCTATATGGCACTAAGGTCTATAACAGAGGTTAAAATGGAAGGGCATAGCTAGGATCTCATGTTAGGAAATATCTGTAGGGGTTGGGTCTCTGATATTTAATATGTATGGTCTGTGATGACCTCCTTTGATTGTAATATGGCTACCAATGAATATATATAAGGGTATGTTCTACATATCATGTTTAAGGGTGTAAACCCTTGTGTTATATGACTGTCATGGCTCAAATCTGGCTTATTATGCTTATTACATTGTTATTAAGTTTATGTAATGCATTGATGTATGGATCTGTAAGTTGTTCTTTCCACTTTTCTCTTAACTAAGTAAATGTACTTCTCATTCTGTAATTCATCCTCCACTAATGGAAAAAAATTCTCAGAATGCTCACATAAAGGAGGGCTCTCGGCACCTTTGCGCATGCCTCGAGTTAGCACCCAAAGTGCCTATTGGGTGATAGGTTGGTGCCTTTGGGGTAGAAATTAATATCGAGGGAAGATTAAATTGACTACATCTTGGTTCCATTGATGGGGACCTCTTGTTAAATTTGTTGTGAGAATGAAGTGTGATGACGAGTGCTTGACCTCAGATAGTGTCGAAGCATGGTTTAAGAGCACAGAGGATGAGTTTTCTCATAGATTTAGTATTGGACCTGATTTTGACGCATGTAAAAGGGTAGAAGAGCACACCTATCATGATTTGTATGAGACCGTATTTTTTGCTTTCCAAAGAGAGTTATATGAATGGCTTTCGGCATATGCATCTAGACCAAGCTGGTATTATAGATCTCGCATGTTGACCCAAGATGAATATCGGAGAGGTGTAGGATGTTGATCGACATGGACAATTGTTGCTAATCATTGGTGGAGAAGAGTGATGACTAGTTATACCTTTGAATATGCTATTTCTACATATTCTTGTCCAGAGGTTGATGATTTTGAGTTCTTAAGAGATCCTAGAGGATCATTTTTGCATGTTATTCCCTTAGCCATAAAGATCCTGATCATTACACTAAGTTTGGATGCATTTTCTATAGCCGGCTAAGCCTCTTTCGAGTGATGGGTGAGGAAGCTAGGGTGGAGGAAGATGGCATACATTGTGGCTGAAAAGGAGAGGGAAGAGAGATAACTCAAGTATAGTGAAGCATGAGAAAGGGAGTTGGCTAGAAAATGCGAGGTTGTAGGAGTGATGGATCTATGGAGGCAAGACATTGTGGGAAGGAATTGAGGTTCACGCTAGAGGATGTGGAGCCTAAGTAGTCTATCCTACCCCATCTTGGAAAGCACGGGAGAGATACCCCTCGGCCTTCACGATGAGATTTCGTCACTTGGAGAAAGGAGAGTAATCGGCATGCATCCGAATCCGCCCGGTGACCAACCCTTGGTGTTTATTTTTCCAAATCAAGAAATAAGTATTGCTAACTTGATTGGTATTGGTAGAAGTGAACGATTAGCACCAAGAAGGTATAACTTTTCATTTGGCACATTTATGGTTGCACAATCATTTCCTGTGTTTAGAGGTATATTTTCTAGAATGAAATTTGGGAAAAGTACAAGTACAAAAAGCTTGGGTATAGCATCTCGGAAGAGGTGTGAGACACACATCTGGTAGCGGTGCAATATCACAAACTATTAGCATAGATTTCGGGTGTGACAAAGTAGGAACACTAGGTGCAACAACGTCATGGCCTTTACCAGCTATGGAAGGTGGATCGATGGAATATGAGCTAGTGGACCTGTGGACCTGGTGGATCTGGGGGATCTAGTGGATCAAGAGGAGTAGATCTTTGGTGGATCTAGTAGATCTAATGGTGGAGGCAACTTGGAGGAAATCAAGGTTACGGATCGGGGAAGACACGGACCTTAGCCACCTCAACAAGTATTCTTCAAAATGTATTTACATCTACCAGACTATAAAGGTGTTGAGGATGTTGCAGAGCATGTACACAAGTGTGAGCTGCTATGATGTGAGAAGGGGATCACTACCCCATAATGAAAGGTAAGTCAATTTGTAATGATGTTGCAAGAACACGTGCATAATTGGTACCAAAAGTATGACCCCCACCAGACAGTGGTATATTACACCGCACTGCTGGAATGCCTTCTTAGCTGAATTTCATATCCCGAGTTTAAACAGAAGATCATTAGTGCACTAAAGGAGATCTAACAAGGTATGGAAAAGAGTGTGTGGGAATATGACACATGTTTAAGACTCTCTTGTCAAATTTGTCTTATGATATTCACCCTTCCCAACATGCTCAATGGTTTTCGGAGGGTTGATAACACATTTTAGGAGAGCGCTTTCACACAAGAATTTTATAGACCCGCGCGAGGCCTTGGAAATTACCCCCGCACATTGAGGTTGTTGGAAGCATGGATACTAGTGTTAACCCTTTTCTTAAAGCTCATATTGTTTTCATGGAAAAGTAGTTGGAGAAGCTATTTTCAAAATATACACATAAGACTCGCAGTGGCCTATGGTGCATAGATTGTGAGGTGGAGGGGCATACAAAGGACATTTGTCCCCAGAGATCAGTATGCGCCATGATAGTGGACTATGAGATTTCCCATGGATATCATGATGTAAACAAGTGTCCACTACTTCAACGCGTGATCTGTAAGAATTTTTCCTGCTATTGCAAGATTTTCACCTCTGCTACTCATGACACCAAGGATTGTAGATTGATTGACCAGATACATGATGTCATTAATATTGGTGTGCGCCAAACCAGCCTTGCAAACAATTCCAAGGATGATGGTCATCACTATGAAGGGCACACGAGATAGAGGGGTGAGTGGAAGAGGTTTCTGACGAGGATTTTGAGGTTGTGGCAACTTTGGAGGAGGAAGAAGTGAGTTCCGCATGGAACTTATTACAAATGTGGATCTATGGAGCACTATAAGCACAAATTACCTAATCTGTTGCAATGTTATAGTTTGGAAAGAATCACAAGTATGAAGAATGCTCGAGCTATTTGAACATATGAGAGAGCAACACCGGAATGGTAAGCATAAAGAAGGCTGACTCACAATGGATGCCAAGGGTGGCACACAAGTCATAACTAGAGCCTGTACTGGTGACAACGTGAGCTAAAGATACGCATGCCATGGAGACACCAAGGTAGAAACCATTGGTTACAAGAGAAGAGGTGGTTTAAGGTAAGTATCCAAACCCTACTCATCAAAAAGAGGTGTATCAGAGACCATGGATGTAATTCAAAGCCTACAAGGAGAAATACAAAGTGCCTAAAGGAGAAGTCAAGGTAGTTAGAACAAAGGAAGAGCATTGAAGCTCTGCAGAAGGATCTGGATGAGGTCAGGGAAGTATGCAAAATGTTGAGGTAGGAGAATATCATTCCTTTGTTAGGGGAATGGTTACGGGAGAAAGTACCACGCGCCGGAGCAAAGCACGAGAGAAAGGTTCTACATGCTAACCTTCCTCCCCACATGCTCGACTTTAATAAGGAGATTACCTTGAATGTTGTTATGGATGAGTGGCTCCTAAGCAATATTTCTGACCGACACATGTGTGTAATTCAATGTTCTCACCTTGGATGCCTGGAACTAAATGGGAATGCCCCATTACAACCATCTTCAAATGTGTTTTATATTTCCAAAAAGACAAAAACAATGTCCATTGGTGTTTTGAAAGATGCTTCTATCACTATCCAAGGGGCGAAATTCACTAGATATTTTGAGGCCTTGGTGCTAGCCAAGAGAAAATTTTCTAGCATTACTTGGGCACCCTTGGTGTTATAATAACAATGTTGACCTATAATTCAATAAAGGGTACATAAGTTTTGAGAACAAATAAGAACAGATAATCATCCCCTTAACCGATGGGAATTCAGCACTCTATACTGAGCCCTTAGGTGAATAGGTTCTTGACAGGATCTATGTGTGCTCTATCAAGGACCCAGAGGTGATTAATCCTATGGAAGGAGTTATTCAGTTTGAAGATGCTCAATCTATGAGTGATACCACTAGTGTAGCATGTGAAAATTGGGCGCATGGGACTTATGAGTTAATTGGGTGGAAATTAAGAGGATATGTTACAAGAGTAACAAAGGTGCATTCAGTCAAGCGCCTAGGAAGAAAAAAAGTTGTCAAGTTACTCTAGAGGGGCCAACCACGATGTTTTCTTATGAGAGATGGAGACCCAATGGAAAAATGAGATTGAAAGGAGAAGGATGCTCAGCTATAACTTGCTCAGGACCGCAACGTGTTGGTGGGTGACCCATCGTGATAGCCTTCTAGAGTGGCGTAAAGTGAGAATCACGTTCTCTATTAGTTTTTCCCAAGCAATACACCCACTATCATAAAAGACTATCATGGGAAGGAGCTCACCTCATTTCACATCCAAGCATGTGAGAAGGCCTGGATGGAAGGTGTAGAAGCATTACCACCTTCTCTATGGGTACATAAGTTGTACTCCACTTTACAAGGTTGTGCACACACATGGTATATTCACTCAAAAATGCGCCGTCAGATAGGAAATTGGCATGAGTTGATGGTGACCTCCTTCAAGCTTTTGAATATCAGAGCACCAATCCATCGGTGGATAAGGTGTTGCAGGTTGTTAAGCACTTAACGATGGGAGATAGTGTCATTGTAGGAGATAGAATATTGAATTTATTGGGTGAACCTAGTTTGGAAGTGTGTTTTGATGAGGAAGATTCCTAAGAGATGCATCTTGAGCATGCATGTATGAGGGAAAGAAAACGGAAAGATGGTCTATGTGTTATATGGAAAAGAGATGGAGAATTTGGATGTTAACCATATTGAAGGTACGGGTGAAATTATTAATAGTGTTGATGAGAAAGCATGTGCCTACCATGAGCCCCTCAAAATAAATAATTTTAACATCGGTTCAGAAATAGAACCTAAGGAGGCCACTATCCGATGCTATTGGTCGAGAGAAGGATGTTTTGAAGATCATTGATCTATTATGCGAGTTTTAAGACTTATTTCACGTGTAGATACCATGAGCTTAAAGGCATCCACCACTCCTTAGGGAAAATCAAAATCAAGTTAAAGAATGGTGTGCACCCAATTCAAAAGAGACATTACCGAATCAATCCAAATTTGCATGTCCGAGTCAAGGAGGAGATAGAAAAAATGATCACATCAAGCATCATTGAAGTTGTGGAGGAATCGAATGGGTAAGCCTCATGGTCATCAACATTAAAAAGGATGGAAGGATAAGGATTTGTGTTGACTACAGGGACTTAAATGTGGTATGTGTAATTGATCCTTTTCCAACCCCTTTTATCGAGGAAATCCTAGAAGGAGTGGTTGGGTGTGAAATATATTCCTTCATGGATGGATTCTCAGGATACCATCAAGTTAGAATTGCTAAGGAAGACCAATAAAAGACAAATTTCACCACTAAATGGGGAATTTTTTCCTACATAGTAATGCCTTTTGGACTGAAGAATGTGCCTATTGTTTTTTCACAAATAATGGTCCAGGAATTTCAGGATTTTATCCATAAGTTCCTTTAGGTATACCTTGATGACTGGATAATGTATGGACTAGTGAAAGACCATTGTGACAATTTATGGTTGATGTTTGAGAGATTTCGATAGTTTTGCATATCCCTCAACATCAAGAAATGTCTCTTCGCTACCCCATTTGGAACCCTGTTGGGGCACATCATATGTAAGAAAGGATTCTTTGGTGGATCCTATAAAAGTTGTTATTTGTGGGATTGGGGGATCCTACGAGCCAAAAGACAATACGCAGATTCCTTGGGCATACAGGGTACTACCAAAAATTTATTAAGGGGTATGCTAAGATTATCACTCCATTAAAATAGTAACTCAAATGCAAAATTGCATTTCACTAGAGAGAGGTACATGAGACATTGTTTGATACATTAAAGAATAGGCTTATCATTGCGCCCATATTACATTTTTCCACTTGGATAAGCCATTCCATGTACATGTTGATGCTCGGGATGTCAATTAGGGAATTATTAGCATAGCTTGGGGAAGGGATTGTTGACCACCCCTTTTGTTTTGCTAGCAAGATGTTGACACCGTGAGAGCATAACTACTCTACTTCGAGCACGAAGCACTATCAATGATCTACGTGTTGCAAAAATTTAGGTAGTATCTATTAGCAACACCTTTCATATTCAAACCATATGGCATTGAATTAATTGGTGAACAATCCCATTTTACAATGGCACATATGTCGATGGGTCTTGTTATTCCCGAGTTTTATTTTATAGTTGTTGTGAATCAGGAAAGAGTTTGATTTTATAGTTTGATTTGTGAAGGATTGACTCGGGGAGGACGCGTAGAGCATTGAGGACACTATGCGACATGCAACTATTTAGGTTGCATTGCATGCCCTCTAACTTAGAAGATATTGATGTGTTTCTCAAAACGGGTGTGGCGTCGAAAGGAATGAAGACTCTGGAAAGAAAACAATTAGCCATATGTGTCGCACCCTACATGTTAATCAGTGGAGACTTATACAAACTAGGTCACGATGAGGTTTTACACCGGTGCATGTTATAACATGAGTGTGGTACAATCATGAAGGAATCACATGGTGGGATTGCAGGAGGACACTATGTAGGGAATACCACCATGTGAAAGATTCTATTAGCAGGGCTTTGGTGGGAAAGCATCTACCAGGATTACATTGAGTTTTGAAAGGCATGTGACCATTCCCAATACCTTGGTAAACTAGGAAGAAAGAATGAGATGCCCTTGAGGCTGATAGCTAGAGCATAATCATTTGAGAAGTGGGTCATTGATATTGTAGGACCAATTTCACCTGTCGCAAAAAGGACTAGTTTACGCTATATCATTACTTGCACTAACTACTTAACAAGATGGGTAGAGGCAAAGCACCTACTGAGGGCGCACAAGAACAACAACATGACTAGATTTTTGTGGGAAAATATAATCAGCCAATATGGATGTGACCTAAGTTTAACAAGTGATAGGCAACGCATTTCTTGAATGAGACAGTCATAATCATGTTTGTAAAATTTATGGTATCCCACCACAAGACTACCCCATATCACCCACAAGATAATAGAACTACCGAGGCATTTAAAATAATTTTGGGTCACACGTTGACATAGATTTGTGATGTGGGTTGACAGATTGGGATGATAAAGTTTAGTTGTACTATGGGCGTATAGGACTACCTACAAGAAACTGAACAAGGCCACACCATTTCAATTGGTGTTTGGCATGGAAGTGGTGTTACCTATTGAATTTAAGTTACCATCCCTATGTATTATGTGCGCAGGAGGGTTAGTTGATGAGCAAGCACTACTGGGGTGCATGGAGAAGTTAATGTAGTTGGACGAAAGGAGATCACTTGCTAGGTGGAGTCGGAATACGAAAAGGCGCGACAAAAAAACATGGCATGATCATCAATATTAAAAGCAAACAATTCAAGGTTGGGCAGGTGATCTTGCTTTATGACTCCAAATTTATGTGCCATCCTGGGAAACTAAAATTCCATTAGTTACGGCCATATATCATCTCATACATCCTTGATTCAGGTGCATGCTAGTTACAAGCACTAGATGGGAAAAAATTACCAGGACATTTCAATGGGAGTAGGTTGAAGCCCTACTATAAATAAGGCTTCTGTGTAATCATAAATAAGACAATATTGCCATTTAGCCTAGGGTTTCCTTTAATGCATTTTCCCTTCTATGTGTTTCCCCTTCTTGTTGCTTGTTCCTTTTATTTTTGTTGTGTGTGCATTGTGCACTGCTATCCACTTATTAGTTTCAAAAAAATTCTATGCATAGAGGACCACGTATCCATTTTTGTGTGGGGTGGATTAATGTGAAAAGTAATGGAAGTTGGTAGTGGAAGTTATGTTTCGATGGCCGGATTGAAGAATAAAAAAGTGAAAAGTTTGGAAGAACACATAGAAAAGGTGGACATAAGGATTTTGGTGTCAAGATATCTTTATAAAGACCACGTACAAGTATGAAAACCGTAGGAACAAAACAAGGTAGGTGATGTCAAAAATCAGGGTAAGGATTGAAGAAGTGCCTTTGGCGCTGTGAGCACACACGTAAGGATCTTCAGTTAGTAAATATTTTTGTGCACGAGAAAGGTGTAGAATTTTATCACATAGGATTAGGTGCATGGGTAAAAGTGATGAAGGTTGTCTTAAGGGGAAAAATTTTCCTTTATTGTAAAGGTACGATGGTAGGTAGTATTGAATTTATTTCCGAAAAGAAGCAAAAACTATAAGAAAGAGGTTAGGCTAAATTATTGTTACATTCCATTTGTGTTATCGAAGAGCTCTTGCAAACTTAGGCATCCTTGATAAAAGTTATGTGAAAGAATGTTGTGAAGATTTGAGTGCATAGCAAGTTTGAGTAACGAACCAGGGTGGAAAAAAAGTACACGGGCATGAGGGAAAGGGTTGTTGGATTTTTCAAAACCCACAAGAGAATATGTTGTCTTATGGGAGGAAGGTTTTTTCCAGGTTAGGGTTCCAAAGCTAGGGCACATGATTGAAGGGATTTTCACGTAAGAGTAAAGCCGTAGAGTTAAGCACAGCCAGGATCATATGGAAGAAAGAGTTTTAAAAATAACCTGACAAGAGAAATGGCACCAAGGAAAGTAACCACCATTTCACCAAATAAGAGCAATGGCAAAGGAAAACAAGTTGTTTCCACTAATTTCAATGAGGAATGGTACGTGGAAATACAATACCCAGATGGTGTATTGTTGGGAAAAGAATGGGTGTCTCACATGAGAAATATGGATGTAAGTGACTACAACCATCGAACAAGCACCATAGAGAAATAAATGGCATTAGATGTAAGTGACTACAACCATCGAACAAGCACCATAGAGAAATAAATGGCATTAGAAAGCACCATAGAGAAATAAATGGCATTAGAAATTTTTATGAGTTGCCCTATATTAACTTGAGTGGTTGTACAAGCTAAGGACACCATATGGAATGCCCATCTATGACATTTGATGAAGTAAAGGTGAAGATGGAGAAGGTCAGGTTATTACAACTCTATGAGTTGCCCTATATTGGAAAACTTGAGTGGTCATTTCTTCAATGGAAAATACATTTTTGATATGACATTATTAATACATACAGGATGTTTTGTGTAGTTATATCTTAGTAGGTTTGATGCATTTTCCTTGCTATAGTTTATGAAAACCGATTATCACATGAACCTCCTACTAACTATCTTTGTGAGATCAAACGTGATGATGTGTGCAGGAAATGATGGAAGTTGCTGGTAGTTATGGAGCCCGAGTTTGAAGCATGTGGTAGAAGACTGTTTCCATCAAGTTGACCTATTAGTTTGGGCTTGTTCCTAACGGCCCGTAGAAATTTATGTGTTTTAATTAGTATTTGGTGGATAGTGTTTAATGCCACTGATATGGTGAATCTTGTAACTAACAGTATCTATATGAAGACTTCGTCTTCAGAACTTGGTAGTACCACTTTTTGATATACTGAAGGAGATTATCTACATCCATTTCTTGATTTTTTTACTATCTATGTTATGAACTTATTTTGAGTTAATGAAAGTTACATGACGTTTTGAGAATCAAAGAGGTTGTTAATCCCTCTATCCCGAGGAAGAGCAAGGGCCCACTCGACCAAGGAGATAAGAGGTTATTTTGAGTTCATTTATGCATATAGTTCTTTGATTGGATTTACTGCAATTGTCATTTGAGAATCTTACATGCGTGCTTTGATTAACTATATTTGTTTTCTTCATTACTGCTTTCATTTAGAATAGATGCTTTTGTTATGTAAATCTAGTTAACAAGTAATCTCACTTTCTACTAAGTTTCATTTATACAGTTGTAATTTCATTTGTTAAGAAGTAGTGTGTGCGTATTTCATTTCAATAGAAGATTAGTTGTTAGTTTCCTTTCATCGCAAATAGTTGAATTCTGTAGAACTATATTTAATTTCCATAGATTTGAATTGCATTTCCATAGAATAGTCACTAAACTAAGCAACCCCCCAATAGACCCAACAGATAATTGGTTCCCCTAGACTCCATTGCATATTGCCTAGGACACAACCCTAGTTTAGAATGACACTGACAGAGATTATGTCAGTTAAATGATTGGAAGAATACAGTGACCCATCATTTTTGGTGCCGTTTCGGGGACATAACCATAAGCTCCATTTTTTTATTCCATATGCTATGGGTGTTAATGGAGTTCATATAGGAAACCAATAGTTCTCTTGGACCTCGTTTTAAAACAACCAACCTTGATGCATAGGTCATGAGATAACCAAGGGAGATTTATAGCACACAATATTCAGCAAATCTCTCTAGACACTTCACAAGGAAGAAACACTGAGAGTGATACAGATTCCAACCCAATGCCTAGAACCTCTTATGAGCATTTTGTATCCTCTTCACACCACTCGGCAATGGGGGACCTTGGGAATGCTGAAGACCAACCTTTAGGGTGAACCTTTACATATCCCATTGTCCTCGATGTGGATGAGGATGCACCCATGAAAAACATCTCACCATCCATCCTCCCCATCTTTGAGGAATGACCAAAGAAGACCCTGATCAGTTTCTGTTTGAATTTAAAATCTTGTGCCAGACATATGATTACCGAACTGACAATCAAAAACTCAAATTGTTTCCCTCCACTCTCAAAGATTCTGCTATGAGATGGTTTATGGGGTTACCATCTAACTCCATTAATTCCTGGGAAGCCATGGAAATAGCCTTCCTGGATAAATACCAAGACTATTATAGGGGAAGGGATAGGAAGGAAGAGTTCTTCCAAATATGGCAAAAGGAAGATGAGAATCTAGAGGATTATCTAGATAGATTCCTCTTTCTCCATAAATGCAGTGGGTATGAGTTACATGTAGACATCACTAAAATAGTCTTTCTTAAAGGACTGGATGAGGAAACCAAGGATTCCCTCCATCTCATGGGAGGAGGAGACGTGCATAAACTCACCATGGACCAAATCATTGAGCTATGTAGAAGATACTCTAGAACATGGAGGAATACGAAGAAACAAACATCCAAGTCTTTGGGTACCTCTGAACTTTTGGAAGAAATGGAAAACATGAAAATAGACATTCTGCTGCAATTAACATCCACCATAGATGGACTCAAGGAAAAATCCACCCCTGCCAAAGAACCATTGGACATGTATTGCCCTAAGTGTCGGAAGAGACACCCCTTGAGAGAATGTCCTTTGGATGTCACAGACATGTGCTTAATCTCATGAAGTTACTGACCATGACACTAAGCATTACACATTTTTACCATAGTTGAAGGGAGGTTTGAATGCCATCTCTCAAACAAGTGTTGAATTAAACTTTGTCCAAAGACCAAACAATCAAGGTGGGTTCCCATCTAGACCAACTCAGAATCCTAGAGGATGTCATGGCCGAATCAAGCCTCTCAGTCTTCTTGGGGACAACCTGAGTGGGAAAACTCAAACTGGATGACTTATCCATATCCACCACCTTGGAAAAATCCCTACACTCAGCTGGGTTGGGCTCCACCACCCACAGCCAATCCTTGGCACAATCAGTAGTGGGGTCCTCAACAAAATTTTAGCCAAAATCAGTCCTAGGCACCACCACAAAATGGTAATCAACAACAAGTTCCAGCAGCCACAACAAGCTTTAATGCCTCCACCTCAAGCCTACCAACATCAAGGACAAGAAACACAAACACAACTTCCGGCTCAGCCAGTATCCAATCCTAAAAATCAACAGATAGCTTCAATTGATGACACAGACCAGGTAACACCATGCAGGTTAATACTATTGGTAATTTATGTCTGCGATCTGGAAAAATATTGAACCCTCCTGTTGTTATCACAGAACTTCCTATTGATGCCGATAAGGAAGAAAACCTTGAGGGTAATAATGGTTCTTCACCAATACCAGATACACCGGATGATCAAATACCCAAACAAACTACACCCCTTTTCCTGAGCGATTACAAGACACTCAAACTGTAGATGAAACAAAACTAGTTTAGGAATTGAAAAAAGTACATATTGAGGTCCCACTCATTGTGAGCAATAAGGGACATCCCTGAACTAAACCAAACCATTAGAAATGAGTGTATAAAGACACTAGGAAGGAAAAAGAAATACCCAAAGACTGTCAGAGTCGAAGGGAATTTGGCTGATTTAGTTGTTGGCACCCTTATCTCACCAAAATATGGGGATCTTGGGAGTCCTGTCATTACTATTTGTATAAACAACCAGTCAATATCTAACATTTTGGTGGATCTTGGTGCTGCTATTAATGTCATCACAACATAAATGTTTAATCTGCTATCCTTAACAGGACTTCAACCTACCAACACTATTCTGCGTAGTTAGTAGATCAATCCATTGTTGTACCTGATGGTGTGGTTGAAGATATAATGGTCACTATTGAATCATGGGAATACCCAGTTGATTTCATGGTTTTGCAGCCTAAAGCTGGAAGTTGGGATATCCAGTCATCTTGGGAAGACCCTGGTTGGCTACGGTTGTTACATACATTGACTGTAGGTCAGGCAACATGACAATTCTAAATGGGCAGAAATCCAAACACATTTCATTATACCCTCCTGCCCAGCCTTATACAAACAATTGTGACCAGGTATGGGTGGATTCTTTGGATGCTAACTCTTTGAGTTCTTCTTTTTTGGCCACTATTACAGTACACAATCATATGGTGGAAGCTGTGGAGTCATATACACTGACTGATTCTAAGGACTCTGTGACTACGGAAATCAGCACTATTGCTATGGAATCTAGAATACCAGCATTAGACATCTCTTCTGCTATTTCTCTGGTAGACATTACCTCTGCTGAGTCTGGTAGGAAACTCTATGCTTATAATTCTGAATATTTAGTTCCTGATTTCTATTGTCCTTTAACCAAGATTCTATCTTTTGACAACATACCCATCCTACACATGCTTCAGCCCCATGTTTTCCCATTGAATTCTTTTATCACTAGTACAGAGCTTGCTCTTGTGAATGATACCAAGCAGGTGCTTGTCAGTATGGGAAGAGAGTTGACCATAGGTAATGATTTGGAGGTCAATCAAGAAGCTAGGGTGCTTGAGGTTCTGAAGAAACATTCCCATGCTTTTGCTTGGGATTACACTGATATGAAAGGAATTCATCCTAGCATCTGTACACATCATATTTACACGATGATGTCAAACCTATAAGGTAGCCACAATGAAGAATCAATCCAGCATTGAGAGACATAGTCAAAAGTGAGATCGAAAAACTCCTAAAGGTAGGTTTCATCTATCCTATATCTGATAGTCAGTGGGTCTCCCCATTAGTTATTGTTCCCAAGAAGAATGGTAAGTGGTGAATATGTGTTGATTACAGGGAACTTAACAAAGCCACCAAGAAGGATTATTTTCCCCTACCTTTCATTGACCAAGTCTGGACAATTTGGTTGGTAAGAAATATTTTTCTTTCTTGGATGGGTTTAGTGGGTATAATCAAATTAGTATTGCCCCTGTTGATCAGGATAAGACTACTTTTACGTGCCCTTGGGGTACATTCGCTTACCGAGTCTTACCTTTTGGGCTTTGTAATGCCCCTGCTACATTTTGCGGGTAGTCTTGGCCATTTTTGTAGATCTTGCTAATGATTGTGTTGAGGTTTACATGGATGATTTCACTATCCATGGATCCACTTTTGAAGAATCTTTGAATAATCTTGAGAAAGTACTCAGTCGATGTGAACAACACCAACTATCTCTGAGTCATGAAAAATGTCTAATGATGGTTGATCAAGGAATTGTCTTAGGTCACCATGTTTCAGCCCAAGGTATACAGGTGGATCCCAAAAAGATATCAGTCATCACCCAATTACCTACACCAGCTAATCAGACTGACATCAAAAGTTTCCTTGGTCATGTAGGTTATTACCGCCGATTCATAAAAGATTTTAGCAAAATTGCCGCCCCAATGTTTTCACTGCTAACCAAAGATTGTGTTTTTGAATGGTCTCCTCAGTGTCAACAGGCATTTGATTCTATCAAAGAAAAGTTGATGATGGCCCCTATCTTACGTGGCCCTGACTGGGGACAACCTTTCCATATCCACACTGATGCTTCTAATATAGCCATGGGTGTTGTCCTTGGACAAAAAGACTCAGAAGATCATATGTATGCAATTTATTTTATCAGCAAAAATTTGACTCCTACGGAAAGGAATTACACTACTATGGAAAAATAATTCTTGGTTGTTGTCTATGCTTTGAATAAATTTTGTCATTACATCACTGGATATAAAAATTTTGTTTACACTGACCACTCTGCCATTCGATATTTGATGAACAAACCAGTGGTTGGTGGAAGGCTTATTCACTAGTTACTCTTGTTGCAAGAATTCAATCTCACCATTATAGATAAGCCTGGGAAATCTAACGTTGTTGCTGATTTTCTTTCTAGATTAAATGTTTCAAGTGATGATGAAGCAGTCCAAGACCAATTTCCCAATGAACACTTGTTTGCTATCTCGACTAAGACTCCTTGGTTTGCTGATCTCGTGAATTATTTAACAATAGGGAAGTTTCCTGCCTATTTTACTCATAAGGAAAGAAGGTGATTGGTTAAAAATAGTGCAACATATAAATGGTGTAATGGATTCTTATTTAAATGTTGTCCTGACATGGTTCTTCGTAGGTGTGTTTGAGAGGATGAGGTACATGACATACTGCGAGCTTGTCATGATGAGCTAGGAGGTGGACATTATTCAGTGAAATGAACAATTCACAAGATCCTTGGAGTAGGGTACTATTGGCCTTCCCTCCATAGGACTGTCAAAAAGTATGTGTGGTAGTGTGATGCATGCCAACGAATGGGAAAACCTACACTTTCTATGGAAATGCCTCTGAATCCTCAAGCTGGTTTTAGGACCATTTGAGAAATGGGGGATTGACTTTGTTGGACCATTTGATCCTCCATCTTTGGGAAGGAGTATCTCTTGGTATGCACGGACTATGTCACCAAATGGGCTGAAGTTCAAGCATTGGCATCTTCCAACAAGGATGTTGTTGCTGATTTTTTGTACAATCGGATATTGCTGCGATTTGGAGCACCAAGGGCCATTATATCTGATCAAGGTCCTCAATTTGTTTCAAATATGATTGAAGCTTTCTTGGAAATCTATAGAATTAGGCACCAAAAATCGTCACCATATCACCCCCAATCCAATGGGCAAGTGGAGGTAACCAATCGAGAACTCGAGAATATTCTAACTAAGGTGGTCAATGCCGATAGAAAGAATTGGGTACCAAAGCTTCCTGAGGCCGTCTGGGCCTACAACATGACCTGGAAAACAACTACTAGTTTTTCTCCCTATGAGCTAGTCTTTGGGAAGAAACCCTTTATTACTGTTGAGTTTGAATTGTGCACCTGGCGAATAGCGTTGGAAGTTGGGATCGATTTGGATGAAGCACAATGTGAATGAGTGCTGCAGCTGAATGAATTAGATGAAATGCGGATGGAGGCACACAGCAGACAGAAATTCTACAACATCAGTGGAAAACTTGGCATGATGCTCACATCAAAAAAAGGACATTTCATGAGGGACAGTGGGTTTTACTCTTTGATTCCCGCTATCAGTAGTTTAAAGGCAAGCTGCGTACACACGTTGGTTGGGTCCCTATCAGGTAAATCAAGTGTTTGATAATGGCTCTGTTCAATTGATACCTATTGATGGAGACAAATGGACTCTTCTGGTGAATGGACATAGGCTCTGGATTTACCACCAACCGATGGATAAGAAGACTTTCACCGATGACATTCTGTTATGCACAGACATGCATGTTGAGGAGGCTCTTTGCCTCTCGAGCATAGAGTAATCAATATCTTGCAAATTCAATAAAGGAAGATGATCCTTCATTCGATCTTCTTCCCTTAGTTAGTAGTTTTTCTTGTTGTTATTTCCAATAAATGTAGGAATTTTCATTATTTCTACAGCCGCTAATCACGCTTCATCTCGAATTGCAGGGCGTAGGAATCTATGGATATCGGCCGACTAAACGTGGCATGGGTAAGTGCATTCTAACTTGCTAACGATATTTCCATGCAAAACATTTCCCCATGTATGCATTTGTCATCATTACGCCATCATGAAATGATTGCTATATTCATTTCGGATCTCTTTCCAAATCTAGTTCTATGGATGATGGCATAAAAGGAGTAATGGCTCATAATCACCGCATGCCTTGAATGTGTTGCATTCTTCAAAGCTAGGATGGGTGGCACTCGCTCCTCAATAGTGGGATATGTGCGCCGCAAAAATCTTAAACTCACATGGGTGGCGGTCTCATTCACTATTTTTCCGCCGCCACCTTCACTCGATTTTGCACCACCCAAGGAATATGGTGCAATTTGAAATTTAATGCTTCTACAATTGCTTCTTACCATTGTTATATGCACATCAAGCATGATTGGTTTTATCAGTCACTAAAAGGGAGTGGGAGATACGCTATGTTTTGGTTTTTTCTGCTACCTAGTATTACTCACCTTCGGCTTCAACATGGGACCACGAAAGACATCAAAACCTGATTCACGGACGCCTTACTCAGAATGTCGTGCTTTCATAGGTATTTCATGATTTTGGATGGCTGGATTTCATTCACCAATTTGAAGGTTTTGATGAGGGCATTGTGGAAGAATTCTTGAACAATTTTGAGTCCACTTGTTCACAAGTTGGTGGAAGATGGGTTGAGATTACCAGTCAGGTCATTTTTGACCTATCTAGCCTTCCAGACTTTGGTTTGAAGGTTATGACAAATGCTCCTTTACAAATCCTGATTGCTCTATTTCATGATGAAGGGGAGGCATTCCTGAAGTCATCCTAACTCCATTGGGTGTCAGAAGGGTGTTAAGTGGACAAGTTTACCTGGAATCTGGAGTGAGATTTGAAATGGGTCAACCGGTATTTCATATGCGATGGTCAAGCCTCTGTTCTGGGTGGTGATGCACTTAAAATGCTAATTCACCTTAAGAAGGGACATGTCAACTAGGCCCTTGGGTAAATCTACTTGAATACCTCACGGACTCCATTATTAAATTTTTCCGAAGTACCGGTCCGGTGGAGGCAAGTCTGTAATTAAACACCGGTTGATTCATTTGTTGTGTTCACACCAGGTCTTCTTTAGACCAAAGCGGAGGCTCGAGGGACGTGCTGGTGGCGAAGGGTCCAGACCAAAGCAATTGAAATCTGGTCTCTCTTCTACACCTCGGTCTACCCTTACACCGGGCCCTTGCCCTTCACACAACCAAGTAGAGGCAGCCGATGTTCCTGAGCATGGACACAGTTGGTACTCTTGAGGGTCCATCCCCTTCCACTTTTGATTCAAAAGGAAAGTGCGCCATGGCTCCATCTTCTTCCATGCAACTATGGTCTCGATGGCTTAGTTCATTTTTGCAGTTTGGTGGTTCCCAATCAGAGACTTTGCCTGATGATACTACCCCCATTCGGGAAGAACAACATGAGGAGGATCACTTGGCCGCTCCGACATCTGCTATTCCATCATCTATGGAAATTCACCCTATGGTTCCTGAAGTGCTTGGCACCCAAGTTGTGCCTTCTCACAACTATTTGGAGGAAATCGCGCTACTGAAATCTCAATTACAAGGTATGGAAGAAATAAACCTTTTACTGCAAGCTGAATTTACACAACAAAAATAGTAGAGAAAGTTTGGGAAATTGTTGCCCTACAGCTTGAAGTAAGTTGTTGAAGCGACAATGTGATAAGATTCTTACCATCTTGGATATTTTCCATCAGTTATCCCTTCAGGAAAGGGAATTGAGGAAGGAAAATCAAAAATTAAAAAAGGAAAAGGAATCTATACAAGAGGAAAAACAAAAAGTGACATCTATTTTAGACTCTGTCTATCCTTTGGCCCTCAAACTTCTGTCCTATAGGAAACCCTCTCCAATCTATAGCATGTTTTTCCAAGAACAATTTTATTCCTAGCAGTTATTTCAATTGTGTTCTCAAGCTCCTCATGAAATTCCCAATGGCACCAGTTTTTTTATCAGTTTACAAGTGCAGTACTCCAGAAATCTAAAATTTGCTTTGTGAATTCTATCTTCATAACATGATAGTTACCAATGTCCCTGATTTCTTAATCAATTTATTTGTGGGTGATTTTCAAATTAAAGCCTTTCATTCTGCATTATGGAATCAGATCATTTGGGGTCAAATCAGACATTTTCAATCACACCACTCAGTCCATTGGATTCCACATCACCCAACTCATCACAGACAGATGTTTGGAAAAACTTTCACTCACCATCAGGCAGGAGTTGGGGTAAACACTTCTCAGATTTTACTTCAATGTGTCATTGATTTTGAAAATCTACAGTCGGGAGAACTTTGGGAATCAGGCTTGTGATAGGAGGTGGGATACTCTAGCCCTATGAAGGGAGTTCTCTCTCCCCAAAACTTTTGGAGCTCAGGGGTGATGCCCTCATCACCTATCGGGAAAGATGATGAATGGGTAGGCCTCCAAGGTCCACCACTCCTTTTGACACTCTCATATTTTACAACAAAAGTGTGTCATTGATTTTGAAAGTTACAATGAGCATGGGAAATTACCTCCAACACTCAGGGCTGCAAGAACACCACAAAACAATATTGATCAATTTGAAGAATATGACATGGCTGAGCAGCTTGGTAGGCGGGCAGGATGAAGATAAGTTGCATAGGGACATGCAACAGGTAAAGTCAGGGGGAAAATGATGAGTGCATTGTTTGGCTCATTGATATCATTTCTTCAAGCCGAAAATACTCTTTTGATATGACTTATTAATACATGGGGATGTTTTGTGTAGTTATATCTTAGTAGGTTTGATGCATTTTCCTTGCTATAGTTTATGAAAACCGATTATCACATGAACCTCCTACTAACTGTCTTTGTGAGATCAAACATGATGATGTGTGCTAGGAAATGATGGAAGTTGTTGGTAGTTATGGAGCCGAGTTTGAAGCATGCGGTAGAAGACTGTTTCCATCAAGTTGACCTATTAGTTTGGGCTTGTTCCTAACGGCCCGTAGAAATTTATGTGTTTTAATTAGTATTTGGTGGATAGTGTTTAATGCCGCCTGATATGGTGAATCTTGTAACTAACAATATCTATATGAAGACTTCATCTTCAGAACTTGGTAGTACCACTTTTTGATATACTAAAGGAGATTATCTGCATCCAGTTCTTGATATTTTATTGTCTATGTTATGAACTTATTTTGAGTTAATGAAAGCTATGACGTTTTGAGAATCAGAGGTTGTTAATCCCTCTATCCCGAGGAAGAGCAAGGGCCCACTCGACCAAGGAGATAAGAGGTTATTTTGAGTTCATTTATGCATACAGTTCTTTGATTGGATTTACTGCAATTGTTATTTGAGAATCTTACATGCGTGCTTTGATTAACGATATTTGTTTTCTTCATTACTGCTTTCATTTGGATGCTTTTGTTATGTAAATCTGGTTAACAAGTAATCTTGCTTTCTGCTAAGTTTCATTTATACAGTTGTAATTTCATTTGTTAAGAGTAGTGTGTGCGTATTTCATTTTAGCAGAAGATTAGTTGTTAAATTTCCTTTCATCACAAATATTTGAATTTCGTAGAACTGTATTTAATTTCCATATATTTGAATTGCATTTCCATAGAATAGTCACTAAATTAAGCAACCCCCAACAGACCCAACAAATAACTGGTTCCCCTAGACTCCATTGCATATTGCCTATGACACAACCCTAGTTTAGAATGACACTGGCAGAAATTATGTCAGTTAAATGATTGGAAGAATATACGACCCATCATTTTTTGGTAACATCCTCCTTACCATCATCTTTTCAGAAATTAGAGTGTCTGATGGACCATACAAATTTATATGGGAGTACCCACATGATAATGCATCCCCTGCAAAAATATTTGAGAAGTATACTTGTGAAACAATGACAACTGCGCCACAAGGCGCGCCTAGAGAAATGGTATAAGTGAATACGTGATGCGTTTGGGGCCGAGTGGAGAATACCCAAGTAATTTCCAGCTCTATTGCAAGGAGAAGTCAAGTTTTCAAGTATACTATCATTTATGTATTGTGAGACAACACCAAGAGCCCACAGTATAAATTACCTTTCTCCTTCACTGCGCAATACTTCCAAGCCGGGGTCAACCACTTCAAGGAGGAAAAATGACGAGGTTTGATCTCGGTGCAATGGAGCAAGACTACCATGAGCTGTGCAAGACTCTAATATACCCAAAGAAGCACACCTATGTGGATAAGTATATCTCCCATGACATACACATGATGAAGCTAGTGACCTTGTCATTGCTTAAAAGAACCGCATGAAGGGTATACCTACGCATTAGGCCAAAATATGAGAAGGGTGCCTACATGGAAAATGATGTCTCGACCCCAGAAGACCCTACCATAAGAAATAAATCCATGCCAAGGAAGAGGGAGAGAGGGAGATTCTTGAGAAAAAGGCACAAAGTATGTAGATAGCGCAATCTACAGGCGTGTAGGAGTTGAGTGCAAATCCAAACACCTATGCATGGAGAAAGAAGTCCCCTACAAAATAAAAAGAGAAGACACCTAAGGAGGAATCTCCCAGAGAAAGAAAATCCCCCGAAAAATAAGATTCGCATGTAAAGGAGGAGTCTCCCGCTAAGAAGAGAAGGAAGAGTCTCCTATACTAGAATCACCAATTAGGAAGAAGTAGAAGGTAGTAAAAAGATGGAATCATAAGAAATGGAGAACCAGAGGCTTACAAGAGTGATAGGGATGACAATGAGCATAGTGAGGCTCGGACTATATTGTGTATGATGTACATGACTCAAAGGATGAAGGGGATGAAGGGGATGAAGAGAAGGATGAGGACAGAGAAGGCACTCATGGCAAGGGGGAAGTGAGGAAGTAAACACCAAGGATCAAAGGACCCCAAGCCTAACTAAAGAGTAGATAAAGGATTTCGTAGAAAGGGAGATAGCAGGGATAATAAAGGACTTGGTGGAACAGGAGGTGGAGCGCAGTGCTAATGAAGTGCTCAAGGAGATAGATAAGGAGAGTGTAGAGAAGTAATATAGGAGCATGGAGGAGATCCCACCTTGCAAAGTAAGCTTTCCTAAGGTAGTGCACACATGAAAAGGTGTGGTAGTGGTGTAGGAGCAAGGAATGGGTCATATCAATGATCCAAATAAGGTATTATGCGTGCACTTCCAAAGTATTGTTCCTTCCAACCAACTCCTTGTATGTTCTTCATTCGAAGAAGAGGGTGCATACCCTCATAAAATAAATATGTTATCACGGGGATTTTGATTCCCATGTTGATGAGCCAACATTTTAAGTCAATTGAGAGGTGATGATGAAAATACCAGAGTCCAAGGAATGAACCCTTTGGTGAATTACGAGCAGCTATCGATGAGCAAGTCTCAGTAATGCACTCAACAAGGTGTTGGTAGAGGTTGAGGTGAGACTTTCGAAAGGAATGATAGAGTAATGATCTTAGAAGAAGAATTGGAGAAGAAGAATGAAAAAATCATTGAGAAAAGTAAGTATTTAAAACAGGAGAAGTGAATAGCGCACAATTAAGGCATGAATTGAGGGAGTAGAAGGAAAATGTGCGCAAGGTGTACAAGAAGATAGAGATGATTACAGACTTTATAATCTTGAAGCACCGAGACCCGGCCCTACCTGAGAAAAAATAAGAGTCAACCTTGGAATTCTTAGAATACTTAACCTACATCCTCACCATGGAAAGGCGGTCACTCATGTTGGAGTCAGTAGAAGAAGCATTGGCACGCCAGAAGGAGGAAGAGAAACTAAAGATCGGGAAAAGCTTCACCCGATATTTCAAGCTCCTTTCCAGGTGTAAAGACTATTGCGTAGATGGTTGAAGTTGTATATGATAAAGCGCTAATGAGAGATAGGGTAACAAGCTTACTAGTTGCTACACATGAGGCAGATCTAAAGGAATTCCAAGAGAAAAATAAAGGAAACAAGGTGGAACGGGATAAAATCCTAGCTAAGTTTGAGAAGAAGATGGAAGTAATCAAAGCCTTGTGAGGTTCGATTAAGAACTAGATTAAGGATTTGTATCCCAGATCACCCACAAAATGGATGTGATGGATGATCTTAGCAAGCAGTTGGAAGGAATTGTAGATACATTGAATTCTAAGGGTGACAATTTGAGCTTTGAGGAGATGTGCGCTTTAGTGGGTGACCTACTTCAGCAGGCACATGGTGAAGTGGGTTCCTGGGAGAAGATTGAGGCAACAATAAGGAAGGAGTTCCCACTCCTCTTGCAGTAGTAGCAAGTTCTTTGATTCTTTCATTCTTCCATTCTTCATTCTTCCATTCTTTCATTCTTCATTCAAATTGTCCGGGTCCCTCTATTCTTTATTATTTGAAGAAGCAAGTATGTTTCGAGGATGGAAAACAAGCTTAGTGTGGGGTGATGTTGGGCCTTGAAATATTGGCTAAGTACCAAATGGCGCTCGTGCGGGATCGGTGAGAACAAGGGCACGTAGGGAGAAGCATGCGGGAAAAAGAGGTTTAAGAAGGGTTTAGGATAAACCAGGGTGTGCACGGAAGGAAAAGCCTTGGGTTCAAAGGACTTAGTCATATTCGACATTCTTGAGGCACTCTAGGAAAACCGTGACCCGACTAGGCATGCTGAGTGGATAAGGTGTCAGCCTGGAACCTTGGAGGTCAAGAAAAGGATATTCCACGCAGGAATACTCCAAGAAGACATCATGGCAAAGAGTGGAGGGCTTGCAAGGGGATAAGTATTCACCATTAGAGGACCACATATACGCTTGGCATGTGATCTTTTCATGAGAGAAGGCATGGTGGTGGGTGTTGATCCTATAAAAATAGGTGCTCAGACTAGGGAAGAAGACAGTTCAGATGATAGATTATTTGAAGATCATGCTAGAGGTAGAGAGAATGCATTGAGAGTAGATGTTGAGTAATAGAGTGTTGCAGTAATGCTAGGGTTTAGAGAACTTAGTTCTAAAAGATGTGAGGGATATCATGAACCTCTATATAACACTAAGGTCTGTAATAGAAGATAAAATGGAAGGGCATAGCTAGGATCTCATGCTAGGAAAGATCTGTAGGGGTTGGGTCTCTGATATTTAATATGTATGGTTTGTGATGACCTCCTTTGATTGTAATATGGCTACCAATGAATATATATAAGGTTATGTTCTACATATCATGTTTAAGGGTGTAAACCCTTGTGTTATATGACTATCATGGCTCAAATCTAGTTTATTGTGTTTATTACATTATTATTAAGTTTCTGTAATGCATTGATGTGTGGATCTATAAGTTGTTCTTTCCAATTTTCTCGTAACTAAGTAAATCTACTTCTCATTTTGTAATTCATCCTCCACTAATGGCAAAACCTTCTCACATTGTTCACATAAAGGAGGGGTTTAGTGCTCGCGTGTGCCTCGGGTGAGTTCCCGAGTTCCCATTGGGTGATAGGCCGGCGCACTTGGGTGTAGAAATTAATATTAAGGGAAGATAAAAATGACTATAGGAATAGAGCATGGGTTACGTTGACCGAGTAAACACACTCGCATAGAGGAGCTCGATAGGGAAAATCCTCTATTAAACATGTCAAATCCACCAAATAGTCCTCTAAATGTAGCGGTTCCACCTTATTTATCCACATATAACTATATTAGCTTTAAAAAATCCTTGAAAGGTCCCGATAAAAAAATTGGTCGCCCAAAAAATTTCATGATTTTTGAACCCCATAATTTGTAAACCCTCGACTTATCAATTTGCAAACATAAAAATCGCAACCATAATGAATCAATATGAAGTCAAATATATTTTCACATGAAATATTAGTTTCACAAGCAAAGTATTTGGAAATGGAAAATAACTCAGTAATGGAAAATGTATCACCAAAATCACTTTGATACCATATTAGAGTTTCTAGATCTCTGATGAAAAAATTTGCACAAGCAATTACAAAAATTGAAATAACCAAAATTAAGATTTAATATAATCAAGAAATCAAAAGGCAATAATGTCTCCACATCAACTCAATGATCCATATCATAGAATGATGCAAGTGATGTACATGTATAAGAGGAGGAAAGTGCAACTACCACCTAGATTAGTGGTGAATAACTCTCACTAATTGATACTAGAAGTAGAGTTGACTCCACACAACTAGTAAGCTAACTCAACATAAATGGTAAGATAACTAAACACAATGGATACACCTATGCAAGAATATCCCATTAGTGTAGTAAAGATCCAAGTAAATAAACAAATACAAGGAAAATTAATATCATACACTAACATGATTAGAGTGGTTCTAGTTTCCAACTAATTGCATTTATATAGATATTACGTGTTATGTGGAGAACTATGTGTGGTTTGAGGCCTCTTTAGATTAATGCCAACATAAGTGGTGCACAGATTGTACTTTAACCCAAATACTAACGTATTCCAATGTATTCCAACCATGGTTAGGTTTTGAGTGTGATTCATCAAATTATATATGGTTTTATTGATTGAGACATGGCATTTTGGCCTATAAACAGATCTTGGCGGATGATGGAAGCTCTCCTCTTTATTAGAGAGAGCAAAAAAAATTATGTTCATGGTTAAATCCTTTTACTTTACATTCCTTCTCTCTCATTTTATTTTTTTGGTCTATCTTTTGTTAATTAAAATGTTGATGGCTTATGGATGGTGATTCAAAATTTTGTTTAAGAGGCTATTTTATTTTATTTGTTTTATTAGGAAGTTATATTAAATAATGTATTTTGAGGTACCTTCTAGTTTTTTTATGTATTTGAGTTTTTTTTTTGTTTTTGTTTGGTTCTTCATGGTATTTCTTAAAGGGAGGAGCAAAGACTTTCGAATTTCATGAAGTTAAGATTGATTTCACAACTCATAAAGGAGGGCTCTATTTTCTTACTAAAATGGGGAGTGTTGGCTGCGATAACATGTATGTGTATTTCAAAATGTGTTTGTAATTTGAAGAAAATTATATTTTTCCTTTAAAAAAATCACTCTTTAACCCCTAACTTCATGTACTTATCCCCATATGTATGTATGTATGTATGTATGTATGTATGTATGTATGTATGTATGTATGTATGACCTTAAATGTGATTAGTATTTATCTTTTATTTTGAGATAATTGACATTATATAAATAGTTAGAAATGACTTTAGAAGTTATCTTGACTTTTAAGTTTAATGCACTTTATCATTCTATTTGATAATAGATATATGTAAAATTGTTGTACACTTATACACTCCTTAATGTGATGTTATTAGGAATCTCATGTTGTGAAATGACTACTCATATCATATTATTTTATTTATCTTATATTAGTAAACATATTGGTTATAAGCTTTAATGGGAATTGTGAGCTACCTATTATCAAAATATTTGATCACTTGTTGTCTCAACATATTAATTTTGAAACACCATGTGGGAAAAATTCCCTCCCATATTTTTAGAGGAGGTTCACTTTAATAAAACCCAAAATATCAACAAGAATTTTGTTACCATTAACTTTATTAAATTCCTTTATAAATATATATATATATATATATATATATATATATATATATATATATATATATATGAGGCTTTAACCATGTTTAAGTTTTTATGAGAAACAAATACATGAATATTCAAACAATGCATAATTAATATTATATATAATAGAAATATATCATTTAATAAATATTGAAAATCAACTTTAACACATTTGCTAAATAACTATGTAAGATATCATCATATATTACATCCTAATGAGGTGTAGACACCTAAAATTGGTATTTATGCCCTCATTCACCCGTGTGCACATATTTTAATTCAATCATCCTCCTCATCCAATCAAATGCCCATCTAATATTTATTAATTAATTAAGCTACATTAATTAATTAATCATTTTATATTTTACATGCCCAACTATCCCATCCACATTAATTCTTATTAATTAATTAATTAATACCCTCATCCATTCCCCCAACCAACTGCTATTTAGGATGATTTTATCCTAAACCCATCCCCTTGCTTTTCTAGCTTTCATCCCATCTATTTTTATGCCCTAACTACCTTGGATTCATCCCCAAGTCATCTAATCCCACCAATATGCTTTAAAGCATTCAACCAACTCTTTAAAATCATCAAATCCCACCTTAAATCAAAAATCATGCCCATTGGGGAAACTTTCCCCGTGATCGGTGCCGACCTAGCACGGTCAAAATCGACCTGCTTTAAAACAAGTATTTTCCTTCCATTATGGACATCATGCAATCATGGGTGATCACTTGGAAATCAATCAATTAGACATCAACCAGAGTTTCTTCGTGACTTCTAGAGCCTCCTGCAACAGTCACAGTAATCTCATCTAACATCATACATGTTTTGCGTCACTCACAGGCCCTCTTCATAAGCTTTCTTGCTTTTATCGGCTAGAATATCAAATTATCTTTATTTTTTTGTAGATTAAGCTTTTGTAGGTGTAAAGAAGCATCTGTAGCACCTATCCATCACTCAATAACCCTCTTCTTCATCCCTCTGGTCTGCAGGTTGCTATATTTATCCAATTCTTCTCGGCCTCATCCAATTCCTAGGTAAATCATCACAATCCCGCTGGTAATTGACCAACCCTGTCAAGTACTATCTTTTCTATTCTAAAGAATTATGTAGTCTCTCTTGATATCTTACAATCACTCTATGTTTCTTTCCTCCCGAGTACTCTATCGACATAGATTCCCTTTTTCCATCTTTCTATCAATCTTTCTAGTTTCTATCCCTCCAAGCTCTTTCTACGGGTGGATTCCAAAGCATACTCGTGTCTCGCAACTCTCAAATCAGCTCCGAACTTGCATGTCCCGCATATTTGATCTCATTCTAGATCCATCCTCCGAAGTCATCATCGACCTTCCTATGCAGAGTGCAGGTCACCACCGACCCAAACCAGTTAATCTTTATTTTGCGAGTTATCATCATCTAACTAGCTTTAGATCAGTTTCTTCCATTTCGATTTAGTAATAGCTATGTTTCTACATGATTTTGCTTTATTTCATTCCTATCTAAACAAATGGAGCTTGACATCCGCCTAGCAATTCAAAATCTTCTTGTAACTACTTAGTTGGACAACCCCCACATTTATCTATCTAATCCAATATGTTTTAGTTTTGTAGATCTTGTAGCAACAATAATCATCCATTCGGCGCCCGCACCCAACATCAAGTAGCCAATGTAACATAAACATATCCTTATGAGTTGACTAGTTTCTTTAGTAGCTAGTGCATTAATTTGATTAAAGAATGACAAATTTTGGACAACATAAGGATGATAATATAATGAATAATAAGGAAACACAAAGTTTCATTCTAAATTTCCCTTTTATATTTTTTATTATATCACAAAAATAAATTTTAAAAATTCTCCAATATCCATAGACTATTTTTTTATGATATCAACATGATCTATAAAATCCTAAACTTTTTATGACTTAATATAGTCTATGGAATCAGAAAATTTTTGTAATACTCTATATTCGCTTGAAAATAATAGTTTGTGGTGTTTTAATGAAATTAGAGTTAAATTATTGTGTTATTGTAAACATAAATAGTAATTTCAAAACTAAATGGAAATTAATATGAACAATAACGTACAATCCATGAAGTAAAAGGACAATGGGAAAACCCCAACATAGTGAAAAACTAGTTAGAATTGGAAATTATCCATTTTCACAATCTTCTAATGGTGAAAAAATAATTACAAAGAATTCAATAAAACTAGTACAACATGCATCACTATATATTTCTAACTCAAAGTTTCTTTATTCCTTTTTTCCAATCTATTCTACAACCAACTAAACACCAAATATTTTAGTCGCACTTAGATTTACTTTTTAAACTCTTGCATCATTATGTCCTTTCATAAGCCAAAGGATCCTTAATTGTCTTGGAATTCAAAGAGACATAATTTTTTTGGTGTTATTATACCTATATGATTACAATCGTAAAAGATACGACTAATATCTAGTCTGGTTGTTTCCTTATTACCACTCTATAGATACTAGAAGTTGCACAATTGTAACTCTAAATGAAATGGTAGTTTCATCACCATGAAAGAAATATTTTATTCAAAGCATTACTTATAATTGAAAAAGTGATAATCTATAGTAAAATGATAAATTGGATTGCTTTCCTTACTCTATATGGATTATTTAATCTCATATTATTCCTCTTTTGTAATCTCACATTAAGTAAATATTAATAGATAAGCTCTCAAACATTCGTTTTAGATACTAAAATAGATTTTATTGATATTGTTACCAATTTTACATGAATCTAATGATCAAAAGTAAATATTAATAAATAAGCTCTCAAACATTCGTTTTAGATACTAAAATAGATTTTATTGATATTGTTACCAATTTTACATGAATCTAATGATCAATACTTCTTTGGAGAACAAAAAGGTATCGTGAAGATAGACCACATTAATATTATTTTTATATCACTAAATCAATATGCATTGTCCTCAAAAATATGTATCTACATTGATAAATCCAAAATACATTATTCATTATCCCATCATTTATTTTATTTCCCCTAATTCACCCTTAATCAAATTTAATTAATCCCTAATCATATTTATTTATCACATCCCATTTATTATCCCTAAACCTATTTATTAACCTCTTTTATCCTCCCTAAGCACCCTATTTATCATCCCTAGGTTCTCACCTACCCTCATTTAATATTTTCCTACCATCTATCCTCCCTAAATGTCTCTTTTATCTTCTCTAGGCCACCATTTAATGATTTCACCTCTCCATGGCCTTTATTTAATAAATTACATCCTCTCAACCACCTTTTATCCATCCCTAGGTTCTAACCACCTTCATTTAATAATTTCATCTCCCTTTTCCTTTATTTAATAATTTTATCTCCCACCTACCTTTATTTAATGCTTTCCTATCCCCCTCATCCATCCATCCTCCCTATAAATACAACCATACCCCTCCTTCTTTGGGTAGATTAGAAGAGGCAATTCTTTGAGAGATTAGGTCTTCTTATGGATTTGTTGTGTTTATTTCTCATCTTCAAGCCCAGTCACCATCGAACCTAGCCCAATCATCGTCGACCCATCTCAATCATCATCGACCCTATCTACATTATCAAATCTATCCATTTTCTTGCATCCTTTATGTTTCCTCTTGTTCTAGATCTCTTGTAGGTTTTTATCAGTCATCATAGTGTTGTATCAATCTCAGATATGCAATCAGACCCTTCAAATCTACATTTTTATCATTTTCTTGGTTCACCTACCTCCATTTCCATCAATGGACCTACAACTGCCTGGGTCGTCATCAACCCAACCATGTATGATTTATTTTATGTCAATTTAGATCAGATCTACTTCTTATTATCTTAGATCCATATTTTTACATTATCTTAGATTCTACATTTTATATCAGATCCATATCCATTTACTTTATCTATCTTTATCAAACATGGGGGTTGACATCCACATAAGGAAGTTCACACTTCTTGGAACCGACTTCATTGGGAAACCCCCATCTACCATCTAATCCATTTTTCTTTCTAGTTATCTTTGTTGTGTAGATTCATCTAGCTCGCAACAAGGAGGAGTTCATCTTTGCACCCATCCATCATCACCATCTTATCCCAAGGTACCTTAAACCCTTGCATGTTTTGATTTGCTTGATTTTATTTAGTATCTAGTTCACTAATTTGAACAAGAAAGAGAAAATTTTGTCCAACATTCTAGCATGCCGGTGGGACCACCCTCTTAGGTGAGTCTCTTGCATTTTTTTCATTTTTCCATTTTCCATATTTCTTCCATTTTCCACTAACATTGCAAGTAGAGGCTTTATTTTTCTTGTTCGTGATGGCTTTTGGATTGCTTGGATATTTGATTTTCACTTTCTTTATTTTGAAGATCAGATAAAAAGGAAAAGTGAAAACTAGGTATTCCCTTTTTGTCTTATTTTATCCTTTTTGCATCACATTTTTCATTCCTTGTGTGGTTTTCTCATCAAATCTCCATATTTGGGTTTGGGTTTAAAATGAACCTCTTTTTCATTTTTTTACAAATCTAGTGTAAGTAGGGGTTTAATTGGTTGCATTTCACATTTCTTCACACACATCCAAACACAAATCAATTCACACATCAAAATCAATCCCTTACAGGTGGACCTAATTGGGATTTGATCACCCAATAGGGAATCCACCATGGTGTTCTAGCCATGTTATAAATCCTATACAGACTTGGGCCTCATGTACCTTGGGTATATCAAGGACTCCACAACCAAAACTACCTAAAACCAGCCATAGAATTTTCATTTCTTAGGTACCCTCATTATCCACTTTTCTCTTTTCCACATCTTCTAATTAATCATGATGATAAAAAATTGTTTCTTGATTTGTTTGTTAACAAATTACATAAACAAATGTTCACCTATTTCATGCCTATTTCACCCTTTCTCAAATCAAGACAACACAACAATCTACTCCATCCAATGATATCCCTTCCTCCAATGATCTTTTCCAACAAGATTCTAAACTTGAGACCACACTTTGATCTCCCAACCTTGTGTTTCCATGGTCTCACTTCATGAAGACCATGTCATCCAAATTGATCCCCATATTGAAACCAATTCTCCTTATCTCTCATCAGTATATTTCCTCTAGACCAGCTACACCTCCATCTCCCTCCTTTAAAAACTCTTGGACCTCCTTCTATCACCCTTTATGACTACTTATTTCATAGATCCTCCACAATCCCCCAATCCTACCAATCCACTCAATTGGTGGATCCCATTCCACCCCCATCACCTCATGTCAATGTTATCCCCACTTAATGCTACTATTGTCACTAGTATGCCTATCCAACCATCTCAACCTCCTAACACTCACATTCCTACTTATCATATGCCTCAACAATCAAATATCCCCATCTCACAACAACCCATCCAATCTCAACAATCACATCACATTCATGTTTCTCAACAACAATCATTATCACAACCCATCCAATCCATCACGTTCCTATTTCCCAACATCAAACATTCTCCCAACCAATTCAATCTCAACCTCTTAATTATATCCCCTCTTATCAAACATTCCCTTCTACATCAACATACCCCCAAGCTTCTCAAGCCTATCAACAAACCTATTCATCCACTTCTCATATCCCATAACCACAACCATCTACTTCTCATCCAACCACTTCAAATGATCCTATGCATGCCTTGATGAATAGGTTGGCTAACCTTGAAGCCACTACCTTGGGACCTAAAATCACATTCTCCTACAAAAAATCTGTAATGAACCTATCAATCCATCCATGTCCCTATCAATCCTTACCCTCCTCATTGGGAAATTCCAAAATTCACCACATTTAATAGTAAGGAGGATCCCCAACAACACCTTCATGCATTTAGGCATGCATGTTATCTCATTTCCCATGACCAAGACCTCATGCTTTGCACTTTTCCCATGTCATTGGTTGGTCACATGCATTGGATTGGTACAATGGAATCCCTCAACACTCATTGTTCTCATTTACCCAACTTAAGTAAACTCTTCTTGAACACTTCTCAATTAACATGAAATGTAAGGTCACCATTCAAACTTATAACATTAAACAATTTGATGATGAGTCATTAATTATATTGGTCATTGAATGCTTATGAGAAATGAACCTATTTATATCTTATCATCAAAAGGTTTGATTGTATGGCTTGAATCATAAATCAATTATCAGAATGGATTTTCCTTCCAAGCTAAAGCTCATTGAATTATTTTCACACTCTTGTGCGAAGCATATCTCATCCACCCTACAAATCTAATCATTTCAAACATTTGAAGAATCCTTCACCATGGCTCACAAACTTGAAACTGTGTGCCCTTGAAATTCCAACTCAAGATTCAATCAAAAAATCCCAAGATAAAAGTTCATTGAACCCTCTACACATAGAGACAAGTCTAAAATTCACCAATACCATCATGGTTCAATCTCCATCCACATCTACCTCATCAGAGTAGTCTTTGGTTCGCAAAGACTATTTTAGGGATCATCTCCTAATTATACCCCTTTGGGGGAATCCTATATTTGGTGATCAACTTGATAACATTTCCATACCCATGGAAGTAGTTTTTCCTTCAGGAATACTCCATAGTATGATTTATGTTATAAGAGGATTTTAATCAAATAACTTGGTATCATAGAAGGCCACTATTGTAATTAAAATATTAATCAAGTCTAGAGGTCAAACATTGAGAAGTAATAATCATTCCTTCAAATGATCACATCCAAAACTTAAATGGGGGATCTCCAAATACAATTCCACCATGTCACCTAACTGATGTAATGTGTTTAAACAACCATTTCCTAATCAACCACCAATAAATCAAACCACAATTTCTATAAAATCACAAAATGCTCACACCATCAACACCATTAACACCATCAATCAAGAATCTCCATTATTACCTATATCCACTTCCCCATCACCTACCACATCTACCCCTACCTCAGACATTATGCCTACATCTACTACTTCCTCAATATCTACCCCAATCACATCCATGACTATCACACCTATATCAACTTCTACTACTTATCCTATATATATATATCCTCCTACCCTTACCACATCTACATCAAATTTGACCATATCTACTACTTCATCGACATCTATCATCCCCAATCTATCACAATGGATTCATCCTTAGCACCTATTTTGGCCCCATTGATATCCACACCTATCCCTACACCTCTCACATCTATTCCTTCACCCACATCTACATCAAACACACTTATTACTACATCCACACCACCTATATCTACAACCATCTCAACCATACCCGTTATCACTACATCTCAATCTCTCACATCTAGTCCTTCACCCATATCTATATCAAACACATATATTACTACATCTACATCACTCACTTCCCCATCAATCCCAACTATACCTATGTCTACCACATCTACTTCTACAAATTCACTTACAACTATCCCAACATCTACCTTGACATCTTCATCACATGTACCTACATCTTTACTTATGGCCACACCATCTATTCTATCCCAATCCTTCACATAATCATCCAATCCTATATTTATACCCACTTTCATCATCAACATAATCACACGTATGTATATGCCTCAATTTTCAAATATAATATTATGAAACACCACACTCCCACCTAAGGAAAACATGAAATATTCATCCCCATCTACAAAACCAACCATCTCTACACCAACCAATCCAAAACCTATGCGGCCCATGAACTCATTTAGACCTCATCAACCACATCATTTGAAACACCTCTTCCTTCATCAATATCCACCATTACACCACAATATTCAGACCCTCTAGTTGAGATCATTGTCATCCCCTCTAAGGGAAAATATTCACAATCAAAATCCAAGACTCTTAGCGTGTGCTTCCCCAAAAGTCTCTCATGCATCCTCATAAAAAGGTAGATATTACCCCTCTTAAGCAATCCAATGCCACATCATCTCTCTTAGATCCCCCATCCATCTTAGGGTTAGGGCCAAGCCCTTCACCTAAGACACCCATCACCAATCAATCTCGAAACACCAAGACATCTAACTTACCTCTCAAATCTACACCTCCAATGTAAATATCTACTTTCTTCTAGATCTAAATCAACATCTCCTATCAAACCTCACAAGAGAAATCTTCCCTACACCACTTCTATTGGATCTTACACAAGAGATCCTTAGACATTTAATTCAACTATCCACTATCACACTCCCTCCTATCAAGGCCTTTGATCCACATAGTAAAAATCCATCATGGTTCAACTCCAATGTTTTTTGCTTATCATCGCACCCGAGTCATGACACTAAGCATTATAAGGCCCTTTAGGCTATCATTCATGATCTTATTAAGGAAGATGACTTTCTCATCTAGGGGATCATCCTTCTCCATCCATTGTCCTATCCACGACCAATCCAATTCCCATTTCTACATCTTCATCCACCAAATTATCTAAGTCCCCTCACTCAACCACTACTTTTGTGGCCATTTCTCCTCCACATGTTACTCCTCCAAAGAGGTTCCTCCCTTATTCATCGATGTTGTTTGTCTTACCAATCACCCCTATGATCTCAATCATCTATCCAATCAAAACCTAAAGTCACCATCACTACTCCTTCTAATAATCTCACCCCATCTCTCTCCATGTCCTCTAGCTTATCCTCATCCAAGTTGCTTAGTGTGAGGAAACATCCCTCACTGGGGGAGTATCCACCCCTTTCTCTCAATCATATTTCATCTTCTCCCTCATCCACATATCCCATGCACATGATCCATCTTCCTCTCCATCAAACAACTCCTTGGATACTGGGGGACTTCACTCTAGGACCGGTCTACTATCAGATTAGTTCCTTTCTCTTAATCCTTGACATTGTCTTATCTATCTCTAACCTTATCCAATTTATATCTCATCTTATCCAATATACTATCTATCATCCCATCCCACCTTATCATAAGTCCACCTTTTTTGGCCATATTTGTGCCTCCCTCGGGGCACCATATCTCATCCTAAGTACACTTTTGTGGCCATCTTTGTCTCACTAAGATGCATGTTTCCTTCACTTCCTCACTTTTGAAGGGTAGCACATAGTTTTTATCATTTATCTCATCCTATTTCAATATTTTGTAAGCTATCATCCTATCTTATCATGACTTTAACATCGGTGACCTTGTCCTTAAATAGATAGATCATCTACTCTAGAAAGGATCCAACGTGGAAATTTTTCCCCCAACTAGATTGGACCTTACATTATCACACATAAGTATGGGTTAGAGCCTATTGTTTGGCCTCCCTTGATGGTAAACCATAAGTGGAACCACTTAACGCATTGCACTTGTGACCATTCTATTGTTAGCATACCTACCAATGAGCACTTAGTCATATCCTTAGATCATTCCTCCATCATTAGCCTCTTCCATCTATCATTGTAATGATTTGGAATTATGTGGTCTTTGTCACTTTCCTAGTCATGACCTTAAATATGGGCACCATGACTCTTTCCATAGCATTTTCCTTATGGATAGGTTCTCCCTTCTTGGTGAGAACTCTATGATCATTACATCCATCACCCTCTTATCTACCTATTGGAACCACACAAAGGGTCCATAGGTGTCTCTTATACATCTTCTCATCCCCTCCTAAGTGGTCTACTTAGCTATACCCAACTCTTCCCCATGTCAAAATCCCAAATGCTTATATCTCATGTTATCTTATCCAAAAAAAACCGATCTCTTGAAGGACAAGTTGTTCATATAAAAAAAAAAGATTGATCCTCGAAGGATAACTATCATGCATATCTTATCCTGTCCCATCTAAAAATCCATAAGAAAAAAATTAGACCACTCCCTTGAAGGATGGCTACTCTATTATATCATGACAGAAAAGGCTTCCCACATCGATCAACCTTCTATATATCCAAAAAAAAAAATATATAAACAAAATAAAAAAGCAAGCATCCTAAGAAAGCTTCTGCATTGATCAACTTTCTCATATATTGCAAACTTCCCACATTGATCAGTTTGCACTCTTCCCTCCACCTAGAGCTGGGGCATAGTCCTAGGAACAACCACCTATGGAGAACCTTCTTCCCACATATAAGTTTGCATCTAAACCCTTTGTTGTGTTGACACTAGGTTTATAATCTCATTTCATCCATATTTCCCTCATGATCTTTGGTATAATTAACTATTGTTGGTTATGTGTTAACATATTCTATTGGTTGCAAGTGCATTGTCTTAATTGGCTCCCTTTCTTGTTTACCTCCAATCTGGTTTGAAGCATCACTTCCTCGCACGCTCCTTGCTATGACATAATATTGTTTGTACCCTTTGGTCACCACCTATCGAGTCACATTCCTTTTCTTCCATCTATCTCATCTGATTTCTCTCATCCATCCTATCTATTTTATCCCATCCAATCTACCATTTTTTCTCACCTTATCAATCTTCTCTCATCCCATCTTATCAACTTGTCTTATCTCATCCAAATCTCATCCAATCGACATCTTATCCAATCTATCTCATCTTAAGTCCACTTTTTTGGCCATCTTTTTGTTCCCTCTCGAGGCACCATATCTCACATTTTCCTATCTCACCTTTTTGGCCATCTTTGTGTCCTTTGCTAGGGTACCATTATTTTCATCATCATCCTCATCCTATTTGGACACATATTCTTCATTGATTCCTCATGTATGAAGGATTTCACATTATTATTCTTGCATTTTTTGTTTGCATATTTTGATGTCTTCCTTTGACTCCATTGGTCCCATGGCTTGCACATCCATTGAGTGGATTCCCATTGGATTCCTCCATCTCATAGTGGTTTTCATGACTCACAAGTCCGTAGGACATTTCCATCATCTCCATTGAGGTCATACTTTGTTCCTACCAAAGTGACTCCTAGAATCACCACCATAGTTTTTATTGTTGTTTGAATCCTTCTTACCTAGGGCATATTCCATTATCCCCTCATCTTATTTTCTCATCCTTTCCATCCTTCTCATCTATCTCTTTCAAACTCATCATCGATTCCCCTTTGTGTCATTGATCCCTAGTTTGAGGGGGAGCACCTCATCAATCCTCTCATCATCCTTCATCTTAATTCTTCATCTCTCATCTTTTTTTCCCACGGATTTCTTATGCAAACCACGTGACAAAAAGGGGAAAATGTAGACACCAAAATTTGGTATCACTACCCTCTTCACCCGCGTTCGCTCTCTTTCACCATGGTCACCCATTCAAATTTCCCTTTCCTCCTAAATCCCATTTATTCAAATTTCCCACTTTCCTACATTATCCCATCATTTATTTTATTTCCCTAATTCACCCTTAATCAAATTTAATTAATCCCTAATCATATTTATTTATCACATCCCATTTATTATCCCTAAACCTATTTATTAACCTCTTTTATCCTCCTAAGCACCCTATTTATCATCCCTAGGTTCTCACCTACCCTCATTTAATATTTTCCTACCATCTATCCTCCCTAAATGTCTCTTTTATCTTCTCTAGGCCACCATTTAATGATTTCACCTCTCCATGGCCTTTATTTAATAAATTACATCCTCTCAACCACCTTTTATCCATCCCTAGGTTCCTAACCACCTTCATTTAATAATTTCATCTCCCTTTGCCTTTATTTAATAATTTTACCTCCCACCTACCTTTATTTAATGCTTTCCTATATCCCCCTCATCCATCCATCCTCACTATAAATACAACCATACCCCTCCTACTTTGGGTAGATCATAAGAGGCAATTCTTTGAGATCTTAGGTCTTCTTGTGGATTTTTTGTGTTTATTTCTCATCTTCAAGGCCCATTCACCATCAACCTAGCCCAATCACCATCGACCCATCTCAATCATCATCAACCCTATATGGAGTTATCAAATCTATCCATTTCTTGCATCCTTTTGTTTCCTCTTGTTCTAGATATCTTGTAGGATTTTTATCGGTCATCACAGTGTTGTATTAGTCTCGGATATTTAATCGGACCCTTTATATCTTCATTTTTATTGTTGTTTTGGTTCACCTACCTCTAGTCTCCATGAATGAACTCTCTGACTCAGTCACCATCGACTTGACCAAGTATGATTTATTTTATGTCAATTTAGATCAGATCTACTTCTATTATCTTAGATCCATCTTTTCAGTTTCTGTTATCTCATATTCTACATTTTATATCAAATCCATATCCATTTACTTTATCTATCTTTATCAAACATGGGGTTGACATCCACATAAGGAAGTTCATGCTCTTGAACCAATTCGTCGGGAAACCCCCATCTACCATCTAATCCATTTTTTTTTCTAGTTATCTTTTTTGTGCAGATTCATCTAGCTCACAACAGGAGGATCATCTTTGCACCCATCCATCATCACCATCTTATCCCAAGGTACCTCATACCATTGCATGTTGTGAGTTGCTTGGTTTTCTTTAGTATCTAGTTCTGACTATATTTTCCTAATCAAACCCCCTTGAGATTTTGATTGTATTTTGTTCTTGATAAATCTATCACATGTATCAAATAAGTATGTTAGGAAACAAGACCTTTGGGGATTTAATTTAGTCTTAATCGGACTACTCCTTTGTTTTAACATTTGGTCCTAGTGTCACTTGATTAAGAAATATATTTCGATGTATACATATTTTCTACTTTTTAAAGTGCAATTCCTAATATTATCAAAATTCCCAATGAAAAAGATTATTTTTAGTTTTCATTTAAGACCTTATGGATACTTAAATTATCTAGTACATTATGTCACTAACTAATTCAATTGTGTAGATATTTTTGTTGAATTCTAGGTGAGTAATTAGTAAATATTTTGAAAAGTCAACACTTTGTCATTATTTTCCCTTGATACGAAATATACTAAAACCCCTTTAAAATCATTATTTTCCCTTGAAATATACTAAAACCCCTTTAAAATATTCGATGGATTAGTTGGTCTATATAATGTTTCAAGTGGTAATTTCTCACCCACGGCTATTTTTTTACTTACTTTACCACCAATTTAATATTTGAGCCCTTAAAGTTATTTATTTCCGTATACAACATATTTCAACACTAAGATCAAGGCTTCATACTCGATGTTTATTGGTAAATTCAAGTAGTATTTAGTAGGGAAAATATTGTAATTTATCTTAAGTTGAAATGAATACAACTATATCTCCTATACCTTTGATGGAACAACTTCCATAAAATTATAAATTTCATTTTTAATTATGATCACCTTTTACGAGTATGGGCATGTACATCATCATGTATTTTTTTGAAATATTTTTTTATATAGGGTATTAACACATTAGTAATTTTATTTTTGGACATTGTACCAAGTTCATATTTTAATATAGGTTTGGTTCCTTTGATCAAAATCATAACATATGACCATTAAAATTATAATTTATCATTAATGATATGTGTAAAAGCGTCGACTTTACAACATATTATAATTGGATATGATATCTTCTACCAAAATAGTCAAGTTGAACCATTACCCTTGGAAAAGGTTTTGTACTTTACTATTTTGAGAGGTAGAAAAGTTATATATGATAAGGAGGTCGTAGGAAGTGGCTTTAGTGGTTGGTTTTGTCTCCTTTGATATATCTAATACTAAAAATCCTTGTTGTTTGAAATGAACTAGATGTATTTTATTTACGTAATCTAGTATTTTGTCTTATTAATTTACTAAATGGTATTAAAAATAGGAAGTTCGTAGTCATGTGTTAATTATTTTTGTATTGGATTTGTTCTTAGATCGAGTTACTGATGGTAGTTGTGAGCTTGACATAATTCAAATTCAAAATATATTGTTGGCTCTTCAATGGCTCAAGTAGAATTTAAATTTTGATACTTAACCTAGATATACTTCAATTTGGGCATAATCTTGAGATACATCATAAAAATTTAATCTTTTGATCTTAAATCAAAAATTTAAGGCTAAGATCACTTAGTCGAAATACTTAAGTATGATACAGGGTAATAATTTTCCATATTATCATTAGTGCAATCATTATCAAATGTTAAGGTACTATTATAAAAGGTGTAGTTGACGTAATATTTAAAATTCAAACCTTAGCTTTAGATATATTTAAATATATGTAATAGATCATTATCCAAAATATTAATCTTGACACTAAAGGAGGGTGGAAAATATTATTTCTAAGGAGCGCGCATTAGACATTTCGCACAAAGGAATCAATGATGTTAAAGGAAATGTGGAGGATAGACAACTATTCTTAAAAGCTCATATAAGTTTGCACAAGAGGTCCCAATATTATCATTGTTTTAGATCTCTTCCTACAAATGGATCATTGGCGTGTATTTAAAGGAACAACTAAGTCAAGAAAGACCTCAAGGAATGATAACTTTAAATTCAAATCTTTATATTATAATTTTTTTATCTAAATTAATATCCCTTGGTCGAGCTTTCTATTTTAGTGGTTTTTAAATAGCTAAATGATAAAAGAGATAGAATGGAAAACCTTCTTGTTTACTCTACGGAGTTCACTTTGAATGCTTTAAGTGATCGGGGATCATTTTTATATCAAATTTTCCCTAAACATCCCTAAATTATTTTTATTCGAAAGATATTTTCAAGAACTTTCCAACAACTATGAGAACGCGACAAACGGACATTGGGAGCTCTAGTTATGTCTAGTCAAAGTTTAGTCAACAAGAAAGTCAACTCTGGTCAACAAGTCAATATTGGACCAATGGCACTGCGACACGTGGCGAAAAGGAAAAGGGAGTCGTTTGTTGGTTTTCGACCTCCGGTCTTTGACAGGTGTAAAATTTGGTGGTCACGACAAGAGGCTCAAATTTTTTAACGAAGGGGAGCCCGACCGCCATGTGGACTAGTTTGTTATCACCAACATGGTGGGTCCACAAGCCACCACGTGGCTTGCCACCACTTAGCCATATTTCATTTTGAATATCATAGTATTATATGGTCAAATTTTATATTATTCACCATGTTACTATGTTATTTCAATTTGTAATATTGAGAATTGATTGAGTTTATTATACTCGGTATTATTTCCACAATGCTCGGGATTGAATTATATTCCATATAGTTGGGGATTTAAATTATTCTCTACTACTTGGGAGACCACATAGCTCAGCCCATATGGGCAGTCCAACCACATGACTCGGCAAATTAAACACATGCCTGGTCAACAACCAACGGAACCGGTGCATCAACAAACCAACAACCACTCGACCAAGAACAATGCAAATGACTCGGCAGTCCAACCAATAGCTCAGCCAAGCATTGGTTTTTTCAACAAAAGGAGGAGATGTGGCCACAACCACATAAACATGGGTGCCTTACCCCATTTAAAACCTCCAACCATGACTACCTCCGCTCAATGTGGGATATCCCACCCACATGCAAATCCGACCCCACCAAAAATAACACCGCTGGGATTTGACCCCAAGACCTCCGCATACTCATCCGCCAACTAGCTCAGCTAGGTGGCTCGACTGGAGTAAACATGGAACTTGCTTTTATATAAAGAGCTCTAAGCTCGGTGTTGAATAGGGGGTCAAGGAGGATAAGGAGCGATGCGATCGATCATCGATGGGAGTTTTGAGGCACTTAGAGGTGGAATCAAGACTTGATGTAAAAAGAAAAGTTTCTCGAAATTCCAAAACAAAGACGATGGATTGTAGATGTTTTTTGGACGTAATTGCATAGAACAAGCACTAGGAGCAGGCAGAGATCTGCATTTTCCAACCACTTCTGGTCCAAACCAGGCCATGGAGTAAAAAGGGAAGTTTTTCAGAATTTCCTCTAGTTTCCATAAATGTAAACCTATTTTATGTAGGTGTTGTACATTTAAATTTGTATACATTTTTGAACATAATTGCATAGGAAACCAACAAAAGAAACACTGTAGGAGCCACAAATCATTCTTGGGACAAAATCTGATTTTGTGCAGAGTTCCATGGGATAGAGATCAACTCAATTGCAGGTATAAAGATATATTAATTCAATAGTGAAGGGATATTGTACTTCATTGGGCAATAATAGATTGATTCTCTTTTCGAGAACCTAGAGACGTAGCCTTTGGGTGAACTTCGTTATCAAGTTCTTGTGTTGTGGATTTGATTTCAGTTTTTTAGAAGCTTTGGATCAGATAAAAATTCAAGTTAGTTTATTTGATTAATTATTTAAGCAAGCATAAAATTGGATTATTTGGATTGAAGTCACATTTTCAGTATCTATAACCCACAACAGAAAGGGAATTGCACATTTCATATTTGGAATCAAGAATTCAATTTGAGTGCATTCTAAAATCAACTGTGAATTTTTTAAATGGATTTGTAATAGATTCAGTATATTCACTTAAGTTGAAAATTAAAGATAATTGATTTATTTGGAAGAGTTCAAGGATTTGGGTTTCAAGAATTCCCAAAATTGTTAATACTCTTAGTCAGTTATCAAGTTTTTAAATATGAGAATTTTTCTAAGTACTACTTTGTTAAATTGATCAGAGTTTAAGCATGGAAAACCAGATAACAATACACCGAAATAATATATTTAGAGTTGAAAACATTCAGGATTTCTATTCATTATATAAGTATTGCATATATAGCTTTATTTGATCCTATAATGAAGGAGTCCACATCAATCCATATTAACTCTCCTACAACATCTCAACACACTCCTAAGATCACTCAACTATCCCATTATTCACTCAACCATTCTTTATCTCTGAGTTGTACAAGACAACTCATTATTTGCACACACTAATTTAACAATGTTACACAATATTTCTATAACATTCACTCCCCTATTGTTAACATTATTATTTCCCTATATACACACTCCTAATGTTGACATGGTATGGTACAATATAACTTTGTCTTCTATTGCAATGTGTTGCACGAGATTTCCTCATAATCTGGATCAAAAGAAAGGCGTGTAAAATTTCAACTGGTTGACTGTCTTGCTGCACATGACCACAACTATGCGACGGAACACATCCCGCATTTACTCCATGAAAATAATGCACTTGGCATTCCACTGGAGGATCATCTTCATAAAGAAGGAAGGTAGTTACCTTTTTACATATGTGGTTTTCTGGATCGACCACCAACCCTTTCCAAATCTATGAGTGTTGCAATAAATTTAGAGACACATTCTACAATATTTTCTACTAGGAGGTTACATATAGGAATTTCTCACACATTACAATTGAACAAGAATTCACTACGTTCTTATTACAAAGCAACAAAACTGTAGAAAACACACAATAAAAAAAACATGGCCACCAAATCTTCATGCGGCCTCATCGATGGTGCCTGACGAGAGGTCGTTGGTTGTCCTCCTGCCTCCGTTGCCTCCAGCCTCCATCGTTCTACTACTTAGTTAGCAAAATGTGTCGATGAAGTTCAATTTACAAACTCCTGGGTGTTGGTTTCAACCGATATTGCACCCCCTCACTTGGGACGTCAGTGTAAAAGCGAAAGTGCTTCCAAACAAAAGCGAGACAAAAAAAATAATTTTTAATTTTCCAAAAATGGAAAAATAATATTTTTTTATCCAACAACAAAAAGAATAGGATCAATGCGTAGAACTTGAAAAATACACATTTTCAAAAAAACGATACCTCAATCCGAGTTATCAGCTGAAAGTTATCGTGCTTACAAGTTCTAAATTCAACTTCTTTCCGGACCCTTTCCAAAAATGGAAAAATTATTTTCCTTCTTGTGTTTTTTTCTTGTATGTCCATAAATGGAAATAAACATATAGAATACCTTTGTTATAGACATCTGTACTATAGCTAAAACTAGATTCCCATAACTGCGGATTCACCCGAGAAAGACGTCGACACATCCAGACACCCAAAAAATTGCAAATTCACCCGAGAGGGACGCCAACGCATCTAGACATCCAAACAGCTGTGGATTCACCTGAGAGAGACCCCATCAAACTTAGATGATCTATTTGTTTTGAAACTCAAACACAAACAAATTTATTCCCAGTAATGGCATGGAAGACAATTACTTCCATATCAAAATACCTCACAAACTCCTACAGGAAATCATTGCAGTCTAACCTACTCTGATACTAGAATGTTAAATTGATCGAGTTTAAGCATGGTAAACTAGATAACAATACATCGAAATAATATATTTAGAGTTGAAAACGTTCGAATTTATATTCATTATAAAAGTATTACATATATAGCTTTATTTGATCCTATGATGAAGGAGTCAACATCAATCCATATTAACTCTCCTACAACATCTCAACACACTCCAAATATCACTCAATTATCCCATTATTCACTCAACCATTCTTTATCTCTGAGTTGTACAAGACAACTCATTATTTGCACACACTATTATAATAATGTTACACAATATTTATATAACAACTACTTCAAAAAAAATTAGTACCATTTTCACATCATTAAGTGGCTCAAGAAGTTATGTAGTATGTAGACATTATTTTACCCTCAATACTTCTTTCTAACCCCAAGCACGTCGGCCTATCATCCAACATAGGTTGGGCATTTGTTTGAGGAACGCGCGGGCATCAAGCACCTCCTTTATGTGAGCTTCATGAAGATAGTTACGCCATAAATGGAGGATTATGTGCTTGAGAAACAAAAGTACATGCATCTACTCAAAAAGGCAGAAGATATAACTATGAGATCCACACATTAATGCATCACATAATCTAAATAAACATTGTAAGAAGAACAAGAAACAAAATCGAGTCATGATAACCCAAATAACATGAGGGTTTACACCCATAAACAAGATGTATAGAATAGATCCATGTATATTGATTTAACAAAGTCTCTGGTAGCCATACTACATTCAAAAGGGTCATCTCAAACCATATACATTAAATGACAAAGATCCAACCCCTACAAACTAATCTTATCAGAGATCCTAACTATAATTTTCCCCATTATATCCCTTGATACAAATCCCAGTACCCATACATATGCTTAATGGTATCCCTTACAACCCTCTAGCACTAAGTAATCTAAACCCTAGCACCATGAACTCCAAACCCTTAACATTTATGTAGAACTTCATTACTCTCCTTTTCTTTCTCTACATTCTCTATGCATTCTCTCCACATCTTTGTGTGTCTACATTCTCTATGCATTCTCTCTCCGTGTGTATGTTCCTATCCCAAGCACCTCTTTAAATAGGATCATTGACCACCACCATGACTTCTCTTTTGAGAAGATCACGTTCCAAGTGTTGATGTGGTCCTCCATTGGTGAATGCTTATCTTTTTGCAAACCTTCCACTAACCTGTAATAATGCTTCTAGGGATATTCCCTACGTGGAATATCCTTTTCTTGACCTACAAGGTTCTCGGCTGGCATCTTAAGGGTGTTAGTTTGGCTACGAGACAACACCATATGAATTAGTGTTGACGAGTGTAAGATCAGTATTATGTAAATGACACGAGAAAATAGCGAGAGCGAGAGAAAGACAAAGTCCGAGGGTAAACAGTGGTGTTTTTATTAAAAATCAAACATATAAACCTACGACGGTCAGTCAAGTATGAGTGATGAAGGTTAAAGGGGAACAAACAACGGTTATGATAAGCGATACACCATTGTGAAAAGTACCAGTTTCAGCAAATGAAACAAAATTGATGAATATGAATCGGGAAAGCGTATCTACATTAGAGATATCGAGAAATTTGGGGGATATGATGGTGTCCTGAGGACTAAAAATAGAAAAGAATAGGTGATGAAGGTTGTTTCGATTAAAATAACTAAGAAAAACACGTAATTCTAAAAATGAATTTATGTTTATTTTAGCTTATGCTATTTAGACTGACTTGTGAATTTAGAACAGAGTTTTTGGTTGGGAAGCCATCCTACGAAAAGGAAATCTAAAAGGTGAGGTTTTAGGTTATGTTATGGCGGGGGTGTTCCTTTCTCTGAGGTGATGATTGGATAGATATAGCCGAGTTGGGTGCCCATTGTCAATCCTCCGATCATGTGATCATTGGATGCCTTATTCCAGTGGGATGTTGTTTAAGAATATGTGTATATTCAAATTTCTGCAGTTGGGAAAAGAGAGAGAAGAGAGAAATGTGCTTTCTACGGTTCAATTGTGTCAACCATCAGTTGGGCATGACTTCCAAGCATATAGGTTGCCCTCATTTTTAAATGTGAGCTAATAATGCAAAGCATAAAAGGATGAAATGCAAAATTTAAACCCAAATCCACAAATTATATTTGATGAGAGCAATAATGAATAGGAAAGAGTATGTCTTTCACTAATGCAATACAAAATAAAAATAAGTGTTCTTTTTAATCCAAACTACGAGTGTCACTAAGACAGATAGGAGAAGAAGAATGTTTCCAAGGGAGAAGATTTAATGTGAAATATCTTTCAAAAAGAAATAAACACAAAATTATTCCCTAAGAATGAACAATGCAAAGAACCCAAATGGGTCCCACCGGGCGTGCCAAAATGTTTCACCGAATAGTGTGCGTACGTAAGAGCAAAATAGATAAGGTAAGGGTGAGGAGGAATACCTATGAGTGAAGGTGGAAGGTAGAGTGTAAGCATATTGATTTCCTGATCCAATGCTAATTTGAGAACTTCCTTTTGCTAGGAGGAACTACCTGTGAATACAAACAAGACCACACAAGAAATATTAAACAATATATGTCAATGGACTACCTAGCGTATGCTAGATCCAGGGAAGTGTGATACTTCCTAGATGGCTATCAATCCATTGTTTAAAACAACTTAATGCAAGAAATAATATGAACCAATAATGTCCTATTGTAGTTGATATGATTTAGGTATCTCATTCAAGTACAATAAACAAATATAATCTAACAGGCTAGGTTATGATCAGATATGGAAGTCAGACAGGTAAATAAATTGGTGAGGACAGGTCAGGGTCAAGCTTTAGGTGATTTGGGTTGTTTGGGTGAAAGATATGAGGTTGTTGTTATATGCGGGTATTTCGGACACAAAACCGAGCGTCTATATGGTATGATCAATGCCGGTTGAGGGGAAACCGATGACGGTTCGGGTTAACCAGCATCGGTAGGCTCAGGCTGATGGAAACTTAGTGAAGGTAGATTTTGGTGATTCTCTGAGATTTCCCAAAGAATGAACAGATAATGGGGAGGTAGATGGAAATGCTAGGGATAGTTAGAGGTGTCTAGAGTCAGGTATGGGGGTTAAAAGGTTATAGGTGATTGGGTGGAGGGATTTTCAGGAGGGTGAGAGATGATGGGATGTAAGGAGAATAGAACTCTCCAAATATATGAAGAAAATAATCTAAATAAATATGGGAAGGTGCAGATCCAAAGGTACTTACTGGCGTTTTTCATACCTAGTGGTTGGATGGAGTTGATGGTTAATCCATGGAGCTGGTGGTCGGAGCCGTAGTTGTGCTTCCTAGAATGTTACCATGAATGCTTGCCTTTCAGATCAGTGTTTGCTTGTTGGTTCAGGGTGTCTGGGTGTGCAAGAGTGCGTTGGTGTGTGCTTGCATGAAGATCTATCTTCTCCAAGACTTGAATAATTCTTCTTACCTCACAAACAAGGTTACCAAAGTGGATATATGGTAACCGACAACGGTTTAGGGTGATCGGCGTCAGTTTTGGGTTAACCGGCATTGGTTAAGGCGGGAAATCCTAGGTTTGCTAAAATGACAGATCTTGGCAATCTTTTTGCCAGCTCTGTCCATTCTCACGGATCAAAATGGAATTTTGCACTTAGATAAGTGGGAATGTGGTTAGAGGAAGAATAGGCATGTGATTTTAGGGTTGAACTAAGTCTTAGTTAGTTATGGTGAGTGGATATTGAGTCCTAGTAAAAGGGAAACATGTTAAGAATAGGTTTATGATGAGGTGTCTAGGTGAGGTGGTGGGGTGAGGTGTAAATTAGTTTAATTAAGGTAATAAAATAAATAATATTGTGAGCATAGGCATTAATTTAATCATGGGTAATTAAATTAATATACATGTGGGGTGAAGGGGAGTGTGACCTAAATTTGGTGTCTACATTTTTCCCCTTTTTGTTGTGTAGCTTGTATTGATAAGCGATGTTGACAAAAATAGGAAGTGGTAGCCCTACGTTTGGGTCAAGGAGATCCCCCTCAAACCAGGAACCGATAAGGTACAATACGGAATTGGTATGTGGGTTGATAAATGTGTAGTTGGTGGAAGTGAAGGTAGGTGGGGAAGGGTAGTGGTCAACTCAAGTAATAGGTAATAGGCCAGGGTCCAAAATCGGGTAATGGGTAATGACAATCAAATGCATGCACACATATAGATTGCAATGTGGTACCAGGTTGAAGAGCTTGCAAACTCTACATCGTCCAAGGTCAATAGGTTTATCCAAACAAGGGTGAAGTGATTCAGGTATCCAAGGTATAGGATATGGTCCGAAAACACAACGTAGGTCAAGTGTAGGAACGTGTAGGTATGTTCTAGTACACCAAAGTTATGGTCGGGATAAATGGCACGGAAATAGGCAAGGTATTTTGGTAGGCTAAAACAACATAGGTAATAAACATCGTAAGGTATAGTGAGTACATAAGGTCAATGGTCACACCAAGTAGGTTAGGTTCAGGAAAACAGGTCATGGCACCAGTAAGGCCAAGGTATAGGTAAAATAACAAATCCTAAGATGCAATTAAGGAAATGTAGGGGTATTTTGGACTGTAGGTATGGTTCAATAGGTGTCCTTAATTATATAAGGTGTTTGAGCTCTAATAGTTGCGGGTAAAAGAAGCCTAGCAGAGAGAAAATAGCTATAAGGGTTGATTGATGCCGGTTATATGGTGACCGACGTTAGTTGGCTAGGGCACAAAAATGACAAACGCCGATCAAGTTGATTTGGGTTAGGGTAAAGAGGGTGAGCTAACCTCAAGGGCCCCATGCCCTAGAAGTGTTGCATACATATCCCCAATGAAAAGGGGCCTCGACCGATGTAGTTCTCTCATAAGCTAGGAAGAATATGATGAATTAGAAAGAATGGGTTGGTAGGTTTTAGGAATGATTGAGTCTAGGTCATATGCATGGTGGAGTCTTAGGTGATAGTGAAAATCTTTTAAAATGTAGGTTTTGATGGTCTTGCCTTGTATAGGATAATCAATAAGTAATGAAGAAGGTGAATAGTAAGAGGTGGTAAAAGATCCACTTAATTGATAAAAACCCTAATGAGTCTACCATAACCAAGATGAGATTATGAATGTAAGACCCCAAAGGCATTACATAATGACTATTCCAAGGGTGGAGAAAATCACATGATCACGAAATGTCATAGCTACGGCAAGTCCCTTGAGCATATAGGAAATTAGGGTGAAAAGGAAATGAGGTGAAAATGGGTGGTTTAGCATTACTTAGTGTACAACATAATGTTTACCTAGCAAGAAACCCATGATCAAAAATAGGCAAGTCCATGACAAAAAGTTATCATTTTCTTCATTTGTTTTTATATAGACTGTCGATGTAGGAAGTCTATATGGGATGATTATATTATCTCCTTGAGTTCTTCGTGAAGTTGATCAATGCGGGAAGCTTCTGAACATTTTATTGTATTTTTGCAATGACTTTATATAGTTTTCCTTTGAGGGAGAAATCTATTTATAGTGGCAAGATAGAGAGAAGATATGTCCCTTTTGAGGGAGTCATCTTTTTGGTGGAAGTTTGACTCAAGGAGTTGAATCCCATTTTTCTTTTGGACTTGTAAGTCATGGACAAGACTATAGATGAAGATTAAGTTCTTGGTTAGAAGACAAAACTATAGCACACAGAGGTTAACTATGAAAGAGATGCTTTCAAGTAACAAACGACCATGGGATTCCATCTTTCAAAAATATGAAAAGTATCCATGAGAATCATGTTATGAGTAGAGCCATGGTACACATATTGAAGATAAGGTTGAAAGGTGACGAGCAATCACATGATTCTTGTTTAGACGTTGATCCTCCAAACGGGTAATATGGAAGGTGAACAACACTCAAGGGATGAGTGGTTAATAGAAAAAAGGAGATATAAGACTTGATTTCAACAATAAAATGGTCTAAGATGTAAGGCATTCAAGGGCTTAGGTTCGGGTTTACCTTCAAGTGAAGACAAATGATATGCACCTAATCCATAGGCATGAGTAACGATATAGGGTCCAAGACAATTAGGAGAAAATTTTCCCGCTTACTTTTCTCTTCTTTGGTTACATGTTGATTTTCCTTGGGACGAGGTAACCGACACGGAAGGTTTTCTCAAGGACACGCTTATCATAGGTGCATTTGATACATTTTTATTAGATTTGGAGATGATCAAGATCATTGAGACAACATTCATCTAACAACTCAAGTTGTGTTAAATGGTTCTGGCGAAAGTCATCGTCATTGAGCATGTCTTGTAGTGAGATGCGAAGAGATGGAATCTGGAATTCAAGAGGCAAGATAGCCTCGATACCATAGACCGAGAAAAAAAGTTGTGGTAGCGAGTCAAAGTGCAAATTCTAGTGCGATAAGCCCACAAGGTGAAAGTAATGTGTGTATGTCAATCCTTCCCCGTATCATCAACTACTTTCATAAGAATTTTGTTCAAGGTTTTATTAGTTGATTCTACTTGGCCATTTGTTTGTGGATAATAAGGTGACGAGAAACTAAGTTGAATGCTAAAATCATTGCAAATCTTTTATAGGGTTTTATTTTTGAATTGCTTTCCATTATCAGTGATGAGGTGATGAGGAATACCAAAGCAACAAATGATGTGATGGTTGATGAATTCACATATTTTCTCAGCTTTTGTAGAAATGACGGGAATGGATTCTACCCATTTAGTGTAATATTTAGTATCAGTTATAATCCATTTATGGTGTTGTGAAGAATGAGGATTGATCTCTCTGACAAGATCCAAACCCCATTGAGATAAATTCCAAAGGTCTCGTGTGACCTATAAGGCATGACTAGGTGTGTGATGAAGATTAGCATATTGTTGGCATTTCACACAACATTTGACATAGTCACAACAGTCATGGTTCAAGGTGGGAAAATAATAGCCAAGGAAAAGAATGCATTTAGTGACAACTAAACCACTAAAGTGGCCTCCAAAACTTTATCGTGAACTTCCTTGATGGTGTAAGGAATTTCAGAGCTTGTAAGGCATCGTAAGAGAATACCATCGAAGTCGTGATTATAAAGGAGACAACCCATGATGACATAGCGAGAGACACTTTTAAGAAAGGCACGTTGTCCATTACGAGTGATATCGGGAGGTAGAATGGAAAGGGAAAGGTAGTCTGCAAACTACTTATACCAAAGGTCACGTGGGTCAAGTGCAATGGTTCTGATGAGAATGGACCTCACGAGATAAATAAGAGGGTGATTATAACCTTTGTATTGTGACAATGATTTTTGAGTTAGCAAGCGAAGTGGGTATCGAGAAACCAAGTAAGCCATGGTATCCACAAATTTATTGGTAGAACGTGGGGTGGTTTGAAGTTCGTAACAATCAAAGGTAGTCAAAAGTGTGTTGACATGACATTTGTAATTTTGCAGTATTTCATTACGACACTAGTATATACCATTGAATTTGTTCATAACCAGTTGGGAATCACCAAAGATATTAATTAATTTAACATCTAGGGAGATGGTGGTTTGAAGGCCTAATACGAGTGCTTCATATTCGGTGATGTTGTTAGTGCAATCAAAATCTAGTTTGAAAGATAAAGGCATAGGTTCACCATCAAGAGGAATGAGGATAACACCTGCACCACCTCCACGCTGACATTTGGAACCATCAAATAATAAGGTCATCTGGTAAGTGGTATCGTCCAAAGAGAGGGTAGAAATAGATTCATCGGGAAATCAAAGTTAGAGGGTTGATTTCCGGAAAGAGGTGCGTTTACTAGTTGGTTAGCGATGGCTTGGCCTTTGACAGACTTTTGATGGATGAATTCAAGGTCAAGGTCTACAAGAAGCATGAGACAACGTGTAGCACGTTGATGTTGGTAGGGTTTGGTGTACATATAATGTAGAGGGTCAGTGTTAGTGATGAAAAAGGTTTTGTGGTTGAGTAGGTAATGACGTAGTTTAGTGGCGATAAAAAATAAGGATAAGCAAAGTTTTTTAGCATGGGTGTACCTAGTCTTGTAGTCCAAAAGTGTACGGATTATATAATAGACCTCTTTTTCCTTGTGTTGTTCATCACGATGAGTGAGCATGGCACCTAAGGAATGATCAGTAGCAAAAATGTACAAGTAAAATGGTTGGTCCTCCTTAGGAGGAATGAGCATCGGTGGTTGGATAAGGTATTGTTTTAAGGCATCAAAGGATTTATGGCATTCATCATCCCATTTGAATGAGATGTCCTTTTTGAGGAGATGATGAAATGGTTGATAGAGGTCGGAAAGTTTTGAAATGAACCGACGGATAGATTGCAACTTACCTTGCAAAATTTGAAGTTGGTTGAGAGATTAGTAGTGGAGGAATTTGAGAATAACCTTCAATTTAGCGGGATCAAATTATATGCCACACTTCTTAGGTTGAAGGTGAACACAATACTTGACGAGGTGGTCAAAGATAACCTTAACGACTATCAAGTGTTTGGCCCAATGTTTGGATTTGGCAAGAAGTTCATCCACGTAATCTTCTAATATGTAATGCATGATGTCATAGAAGATATAAATCATGGCACGTTGATATGTAGCACCAGCGTTTTTAAGGCTAAAAGGCATGACTCGATAGCATAAGGTCCCCTAAGGAGTGATGAAGGCGGTTTTGTTGATCTTCTGGAGCGAGTAATATTTGATTATAACCCGAGAAACCATCTATGAGTGATAACATCTCATGGTCGGTGGTGAGATCAACCAGTTGGTCAATTCCTAGTAGAGGAAAGTCATCTTTGGGGCAAGCAAGGTTGAGGTCATGGAAATCCATGTGAATGCGGAGTCCCCTATCGCTTTTGTGACAGGAATAATGTTAGAAATCCATTAGGGATAGTCAATGGGTAGGATAAAGGAAACCGAGAGAAGGCATTGAATTTCTTCTTTGACAAGAAGAGCAATGCGAGCATGCATTTTCCGTAACTTCTATTTTATGGGTTTGGCATCAAGAATGGTAACGATATTGTCGACCACAATGTTTGGGTAATACTGGGCATATCATCATAGGACCAAGTACAAGCGTTGTTATGGTCCCGAGAGAAAAGAATAAAAGCTTTTTATTGATAGCAACTAAAGATTGGAATATCTTTAGAATGTGTGGGTCATCTTGAGTGTTAATTTTGATTTCGATAGTAGATTTGTTCAACATGGTTTACGTCTCGAAGGTAATGACTGGTGAATATAAGAATCTTACGCACTGCAGGGGTAGGTGAGGATAGACTCATCGTCCTAACATTGAATGACATTAATAGAAGGTGTATCGTCATCGATCGATCATGTCGGGATACGGGAAGGAAAGAGAAGAGGGAACCTCGCCATCATGTTGATAGGTCATAGGTCCCATGGAAATTTTGTTTATGAAAAAAAAAAAAAAAAAAAGGAGGAATAGATTCGGGATCTATAGACTCCATGGGTGAAGGTGGTGATGTTGGTGAATGGGGTAAAGAAGGTTTGTCTTCCTCAATGAGGTAGATGTAGGGATTCTTGGGAGATGGTGTGGAAAATCCAATACCACTACGACCTTTGTGTTTACTGAGGTGGTACATGAAATGACAAGTATGGTATCCTTGTTTGTAAAAACCAAAACCAAAGCCTTTCCATGCACAACGGTGAAGGAAAGTATGGGCGAAGTGACTGTTAGTAAGAGATTGGAGGTCAGATGAAAATGGTCATGTTTGGGATGGAGGTTCAAGTGAATAAGTGGCGTATCAAGTCCCCTACACATTAGGTTAGTGCGAAGGTTGGGAGGATTGAAAGGAAAAACCTCACCTACGTTGTAGTCATAACTAGGGTGTTGGCGCATGTTTCACTACTCTTTTGGAGTGAGGAATGTGTCAATATTGTATATGTGGTACTCCCCTAGAGTGAGGCATTCAAAAACACCTTCTAAGGGATCAAATTTTGATATGTGGGTGGTGGGGATGGATGACTCACTAGATGATTGGGCAGGAGGGGTAGCGGTTGGTTGGGAGGTAAAGGGTTTAGCTGTTGAGGCTAAGGCGGTAGTAATAATAAAAGAGTTAGATGTGGGAGAGCTGGAAGAAGCATTGGTGGATGGGCTCGTGGGTGAAGGAGAAGTGGGGATAGTGGCGAGATGCATTGACCAGTACAAATACATCATTGAGTCAAGTCAACATGTTATAATTTTTGAATGGCAACGGGTCGGCGGGGATGGTATATTTATGTCCTTTATGTTTAAATTTTACAAAGTGGTGTAAATTTTAAGGGACATAACCCATGACACAAATCTAAGGTATGTTGAGCAATAGGTTATCTTTGGAACTCTCCCTCCGGGATGTAGAATAGTTAGGGACAATGCAAGGGCCTATGCGAATGTGAAGGATAATGGTGCAAGGATGGAGGTAATTGCGTCATTGAAGGAGTGCAATATAGCTGGGTTATGATGCATATAATTAGAAGGAATTCACATTTGATTGCATGTGTGGGAGGAGATGATGTTATTGCTATCACCACCATCAATCATGATGTGTTTTATGCATATGTTATCGATATAGATGGAAATGAAAACAGCGAGATCGTGGTCATCTAAGCTGGAGAGAAAAATATCCTCATTAAAGAAGTTGAGGGTGGCAACTTGAGGAGTGGGCATGGGGGTAGAAGAAGGAGATGATTTGGTAAGCGAGGCCACGTGGTGAGGAGTGATAATGGAGGCCTTTGGTGTGGGTTCATTTGTTAAAACTTCAATGGATTGTAAAACCTCAATAAGGGCTTGTCTATGAGATTCAGAAGTTTGGACGAGATCATACAAAGAAATCTTTAGAGGGAGACTGATGTAATTTTTTATCATTACACGATGGGTGACCCCATCAGAGATAGGGTATGTAGGTCCTCGAATGGTGATTTTGGGCGAGGGTGCAAATGGTATATCGGGCATGGGGTTGGTTGATGGGCTGGTTGCTTTTTCTTTTCCTTTGTCTTTCTGAGCACGGGTGACAACGTGAACCATGTTAATCTGAGGAGAGGTGGAAGGAGAGGGTGTGTCATGAAAGGTATAATAACATGAGGGAAAAAACCCTAGAGGTGGATAAGATCCTTGTGAAATGAGTAGGGTGCACTTTGAAATTTTTGTGGAGGTTTTCTAGCTCTCTTATGCGCACCATGTTGATCTCAAATTTTGGAGCTGGATAAAATGGTTGTGGGGGTGGAGATATTATTCACTTTGAATAGGTAATGGAAGAGGATACTGAGGAGATTGATGAAGGCAGAATAGGGTCCTCGTCTAGAAGATCGTCACCGTAAAAATTTTCTTCAGGAGGACACAATTGGAGAAGATCATTTTTAGGGCCTTACAACCTTCTACGTCAAGTCTGGCACACAATGATAGGCACAAATCTTGGTTTCATCAAACCCTTTTGGTTTGGGTTTGAGAGGATCGTAAGGTCAGAGTGGCAGTAATGTGATGAGGGAAGCCTCTAAGAGATTGGTTAAAATGTTGGTGTAGGACCTTGCTAACGAATCGCAATGGGACATGAGAGTGGGTTTTGGTAAGGGTGCGGATAATTGTGAGTGAAGAGGTTTTATAGGAGGAGGAATGGGTTGGCCCACTAGTTTGGTAAGTGGTATTGTCTTAGGTTTTGATGGCATCAATTTTGGTAAATGTGTGGTAGAATAACTAGCACTGGAAGGTTTTGTTGGTTTGAATACCTTATTGGAGGGTAGTGGGTTCTTATCTTTGGGTTGCATCTTCTTGGGTAAAGGTGATTTGGAGAGTATGGGATGCGAAGGGAAAGTAGATGATGGAAGAGGATGGGTTACCCACGAGGACAACTGAGTTGCGGTGGAAGTGGTTGGTTGACGTTGGGTGGATGGTATGGGTTGAAGTTGTATAGGTAAAGCTATGGGGATAATAAATTGTGGAGGTATAGGTGGTAATAAGTACACAGGTGAGGGTGAGGGTGTTTGGTTTTTGGGTGAATGAGGTGTAATGATGGCTCATGATTTAGTAGTAGGTTGTTAAGCTTTTGACTTTCCTTGGGTAGGATACTATTTGATCGGGGTTGATGGATGGGGCCCTAGGATGGACGAGAAAGGGGAAGGTGATAAAGGTGTGGTGGGCGAGACCGGTGTATACATCCTAGAAGGTTGGGTCTTCTTTTCAGGTAGAGGAATAATGTTGGTGCAGGTTTGGAAAGACGCGGATAAGTCCAATTTGACAAGTGGGTAAGTAAGGATTGATGTCGGCATGACACCCAAGGTAGTGATGGGTCTAGATATGGGTGAGGAGATAGGTGTGGGTAGGTTTTGAGGTCTTGGAATGGTTTTAGTTGTGGGTAGAGATTTGGATGTAAGTAGAGATGATGAAGAAGAAGTCATTTCAATAGGCATGGTCAATGTCGATCTGATTTCTAAAAATACCTTTGGGTAGATCGTGGAAGTATCCTCAGGAAACATTTGCATTTGGGTTGAAAAGGGGAGTTGAAGACGTCCCCAGAGCATGGAATTATCAACGTAATCCAAGTGATCGGCCAGTTGTGAAAATGGGACTATTGAAGAAGAAGATGGAGTTGGTTTGGTGGCAATCCCTATAAAATATGTCTGCGAGATAGGGAATTGGCTAGCCTCGGACTCTGTAGGTAAAAGAGTTGAGATCATGTCAATGGGGTCTTGGGATGCTGAGGAGAACTACCCCCAACAGGTAGTGGCATGTCTAACGAGTCTCCCATGGGTAGGAGAGATAATAGGTGGGGTGAGGTAGACTTCTTCCTTGGTGGAGGAGAAGACGATGATGATTCTTCTCTGTTTTTAGAGATTTAAAAGTGTTGATGGCTCGGTAGGTTGTGAGGTAGACGATGAAATGGCATTAGTAGAAAGTGTGGGTTCCTTCGTGGGTAAAGGAAGAGATGAAGGGGACTCCTCTGGGGGTGAAGGAGTGGAAGAGGTATGTTCCTTTGTGGGTAGAGGAGCTCATGCCATAATTTCCTCAATAGACGAAATAGGTGGGATTTGAGGAACGGTTGGTACGATATCAAAAACCGCGTGGACTTCATGGACATTGTTTTTGTTGGATGAAGGTTCACTATTTTGATTAGACGATGGTTTATGGTTAGGGAACGGATTTTTAAAGATGTGTAAATTTTGATTTTTCAGCACGTTCGAGTTGTCCACGATGAGGTATCCATTATCTATCATCTCTTGGACAATGTTCTTAAAATTTATGAAATTACCGTCACTATGGCCTTTGATGCGATGGTAATTACAGTAGTCGTGTTATTTATACCATGCAGGCATAGGATGGGCAGGATAGAAACCTGTGTGAGTTTTTATGGGAGGAAATGTAATGGCTCTATCTTTAAGAAGCTTTTCCAAGACCGAATAATAGGGCTCTCCAATTGAAGTGTACTTCTGCTGCTCCCACTGGAACTGAAAGGCTTGGATAGGGGAAATATTGGAAGAAGGTTGGGCTTGATTAGAAGGATGAGATGGTCCCACCTTGAGGACTACCGCGTTGGCAGATCCTTTGGTCTTTGAATAGTTATTTTGAGGTTTTGAAGATGAAGAAGAATCATTTGATTTGAACAGGCGTTCTTGTTTCGTAATTGGATTTTCTTTTCTTCAATGGCATGAATTTACAGCTTTCGTGCCATGGTGAATGCTTCATTGAAGGTTTGGAAGGTTTTTGCCTGTAGAGTTGGTGAGATGTGTTTGACACAAGCTCTAGTGAACAACTCAATAAGCTCAATTTGAGGTAGTTGGAATGTTAATTGGTTGATAAGAATGCATGGGAAACAAAATCTGTGATAGATTTATCTTCATATTGTTGTGTCGAATACGAAGTCGGTCGGGGTGGCCTTCTTGACTACATTGATCGAGAAGTGGTCTAGGAATGCCTGAGCCACTTGGTTAAAGGAGTAGATGGAATTCCTAGGTAAATTGTTGTACCAATCTAAGGCGGGTCTGTTAGGGACATGGGAAATGTTCATAAGAGAAAAACATCATCATGGGAAATTAGGTAGCACCCATGCTTGAATGACTGCAAGTGCTATTGTGGGTCCTCTTTACTATTAAAATGGTTGAATTTAGGCATTTCCCAATGCACATGATATGTGCAAATAGGAATGGATGGATGAATAGGCTCATTACAGATTTCATCATAGAGTCGGGAGTTACGGGAGCTGGAAACCAATGCTTCTAATGTCTGCATCTTTTCCATCATCATCCTAATGAGGTCATTGGTGGGTTATGAGGAATGAGTGCCTCCTGTAGTAAAGGGAGGTTGATAATGGGTGTATGATGTAGATGGCATCCCAGTACATGAGGGTGCAGAATATGAAAACTACGAAGGGGGTATAGATATAAGTGGAATGTACCCCGAATAAGCGTGCAGGATGAGATTGAGGGCTATTGGTGATGTGTGTAAATAGGGTGGGTGGTTGCAGCGACTCTCATGGTAATGGGTGGTAGATCCGGGATAGAAAGAACCAGATTTTGGAAAGGGGCATGGGTTGCCGACATCGAAGTTGGTTATGATGCCGGTGGTACATACTGAGGAAAAGGGGGAAGATGGGGCTATGCTCAAGGCATTTGGTGAAGGAATGGTTCATGCCACGGGTGAAATATACATCGTTGGGCAGCAAAGATTATGGAAAAGGTGGAACCTAACTAAGAGACCACAGGGGGTGATGTGGATGAGGGCAGCACCGAACTAGTGGTAGCTGACGTGGAAGTGGGTGCGAGGGTAGGAGGGATAGATATGGGCATGTCGTATATTAATTGTCTGAGGAGTCCTGGGTAGATGAGTGGGCAAGATAGTATTGTAGGGTCACGGGATTCTAATCAAGGAGTCTTGTGAACTCCTCGTCACCGGTAGCAATGGGGATAAGTTGAGTTAGATCCATAGGTGATAGGATGGATGGCGGTGATGGACTAGGTGGGAGTGGCTGATGGCTAGCATGAAATACAAGGGCGTTAGTTTGGTTGCGAGTCAACACCATGTGAATTAGTGTTGACTGGTAAGATTGTATTATGTAAATGACATAGAAAATAACGAAAGCGAGAGAAAGACAAAGTCACGGGCTTAAATTTGGTCGATTTTTTGATTAAAAATAAAACATATAAACCTCGGCGGCCAGTATGACCGATGATGGTTGAAGGGGAACCGACAATGGTTATGATAACCAATACCGCTCACTGTGAAAAGTACCAGTTTTAGAAAATGAAATAGAATTGACGAATATGAACTAGGAAAGCGTATCATCATAGATATCATAAACTTGGGGGATATGATGGTGTCATGAGGACCAAAAATAGAAAAGAATAGGTAATGAAGGTTGTTTCAAGTTAAAATAATTAAGAAAAACACGTAATCCTAAAAATGAATTTAAGTTTGTTTTAGCTTATTCTATTTAGGACCGACGTGTGAATTTAGAACGAGTTTTTGGTTGGGAAGCCATCCTATGAAAAGGAAATCTAAAGGTGAAGTTTTAGGTTATGTTATGGTGGGGTGTTCCTTTCTCACGAGGTGATGATTGGACAGATATAACTAGTTGGGTGCCCATTGTCAATCCTATGATCGTGTGATTGTTGTGAAACTTATTGCGGGTGGGATGTTGTTTAAGAATATGTGTATATTCAAATTTGTGTGGTTGGGAAAAGAGAGAGAAGAGAGAAATGTGCTTTCTATGGTTCAATTATGTCAACCATCAGTTGGGCATGACTTCACAGCATATAGGTTGCCCTCATTTTTAAATGTGAGCTAATAATGTAGCATAAAAGGATGAAATGCAACAAGATTTTAAACCCAAATCCACAAATTATATTCGATGAGAGAAATAATGAATAGGAAAGAGTATGTCTTTCACTAATGCAATACAAAATAAAAAGAAGTGTTCTTTTTAATCCAAACTACGAGTGTCACTAAGACAGATAGGAGAAGAAGAATGTTTCCAAGGGAGAAGATTTAATGTGAAATATATTTCAAAAATAAATAAACACAAAATTATTCCCTAAGAATGAACAATTCAAAGAACCCAAATGGGTCCCACTAGGCGTGCCAAAATCTTTCACCGAATAGTGTACCTACGTAAGAGTAAAATAGATAAGGTAAGGGTGAGGAGGATTAGCTATGAGTGAAGGTGGAAGGTAGAGTGTGCACGTTTTGATTTCCCAAACCAATGCTGATTGCAAGAAATTCCTTTTTCTAGGAGGAACTACCTGTGAATACAAAAAATACCACACAAGAAATATTAAACAATATATGTCGGTGTGGACCTATCCAATGTATGCTAGATCCGGGAAGTGTGATATTTCCTAGATGGTTATCAATCCACTGTTTAAAACAACTTAATGCAATGAATAATATGAACCAATAATGTCCTACTATAGTTTATATGATTTAGGTATCTCATTCAAGTACAATAAACAAATCTAATCTAACAGGCTAGGTTATGATCAGATTTGGAAGTCAGACAGGTAAATAAAGTGGTTGGGATAGGTCAGGGTCAAGCTTTAGGTGATTTGGGTGAAAGGTATGAGGTTACTTTTATAGGAAGGTTTTCTAGACATAGAGACCGACATTAGTATGGTATGACCGATGTTGGTTGAGGAAAGCGACAATGGTTCGGAGTTAACGGGCATCAGTAGGTTTGGGCTGATGGAAACTTAGTGAAGGTGGGTTTTGGTGATTCTCTGAGATTTCCCAGAGAATGAACAGATAATGGGGAGGTAGATGGAAATGCTAGGGATAGTCAGAGGTGTCTGGAGTCAAGTATGAGGGGTTAAAAGGTTATAGGTGATTGGGTTGAGGGATTTGCAAGAGGGTGAGAGATGATGTAATGTAAGGGAGAATAGAACTCTCCAACATATATGAAGAAACAAATCTAAATAAATATGGGAAGGTGCAATCCAAAGGTACTTATTGGTTTTTTTCATATCTAGTGGTTAGATGGAGGTGATGGTTGATCCGTGGAACTAGTGGTTGTATCTACGGTTGTGCTTCCCAGAATATTACCATGAATGCTTTCCTTTCATATCGGTGTTTAGTTGTTAGTTCGGGGTGTCTAGGTGTGTAGGAGTGCTCTGGTGTGTGCTTGCATGAAGATCTATCTTCTCGAAGACTTGAATAATTCTTCTTACCTAACAAACAAGGTTACCAAAGTGGATATATGGTAATCTAAAGACGGTTTAGGGTGACCGGCGTCGGTTTTGGGTTGACCAGCGTTGGTTAAGGCGGGAAATCCTAGGTTTTCTAAAATGACAAATCTTGGCAATCTTTTTGGCAGCTCTGTCCATTCTCATGGATCAAAATGGAATGTTGTGCTTAGATAAGTGGGAATGTGGTTAGAGGAAGAATATGCATGTGATTTTAGGGTTGCACTAAGTCTTAGTTAATTAAGGTAGGTAGGACTAAGTCTTCGTTACTTATGGTGAGTTGATATTGAATCCTAATAAATGGGAAACATGCTAAGAATAGGTTTATGATGAGGTTTCTAGGTGAGGTGGTGGGGTGAGGTGTCACAGGTGAGGTGGAAATTAGTTTAACTAAGGTAATTAAATAATGAATATTTTTGAGCATGGGTATTATTAATTATGGGTAATTAAATTAATATACATGTGGGGTGAAGGGGAGTGTGACCTAAATTTGGTGTCTACAACAGGATACTTCTTCCGCAGGACGTAAGTACTTGTATCCATGCCTTACTCATGTTCCCCTACTGTCTGCATTGTGCATGCTCGACACCTTTTCTCAGAGCCTCTCCTTTGTCTCTTTTCTTTTTCACAACCATCTTCTACGTAGTGGGGTATTCAAGAATGGAGACCTCATCTTTAACATAAGTTCCCTTTTATACTTAGGCCTTGTGTATAAATACACCTTCATTGTTTTCCACCTGACGCAATGGTAATGTTATTGGTTTTAACATGTGCACGTAATGGGAGACATACTTCTCCACATAGGTGCGCTTCTTGGGGAATATTAGTTTCCTACACAACTCACGGTAGTATTGATCTACTACAATTTGATCAAATATGAGTTTCTTTGCCTCTTTGAAATGATTGACTGCAAGTACTACATTGTGAAGGAGAAAGGAAACTTACACAAAGGAATCTTGGTGCCATCTACCAAATTAAATTTGTCAATGAAAACTTATTAGTATACAAAGAACACAACTTCTCCTTACACTAATGAGGGTAACTTCTTGGGTATTCTCCATTCAGCCATGAATGCATCGTGCATCAATTTATACCACTTTTCTAGGTGCACCTTATGAGCGGTCTTCATGGTGTCATAGGTATACTATTCAAACCTCTTAGCGGTGAGGGTTTCTCATCTGGGTATTCCCAAACAAACTTATATGGCCCATTGGGCACTCCAATCTCTAAAAATACAATGGTGAGGAGGACATTACCAAACATGATCTTCTCTTTGTCATGTGGCGTCTATGATCTCCTCTACAATGAAATATGAGAGGTTATAGATGGTTCCCTTTGAGATCTTATGACACACATTCAACTAAGCCTTATTGATATGTGTCCATCTCTCTTTCCCATTCAAATTTTTAACCAAATGTGTGGCCATCCTCATCATTGGGTCAGTAATTACATAAATGTCGAAGTAGTGTGAACCCTTCTTGTAGTCATAAGCCTCAATGGTCTTCGTAATGGCATCATTTTCTTCCAAGTCATCGTCCAATGAATCTCCTTCACAAATAAGGTCGGTGAACTTAGAAATTAGCTGGGGGGTTATGCACATCCTCTAACTTGTGAAAAATATGTGGTATTCATCCACGTGCAATATCAAACATTGGTAAAGTCACTCAAGATTTCCAAAATATGGCAACTTGTAGAGTTACAACAACCCAACATTCTTCATTTTTACCTTTACCTCATCGTCATAGATGGGCATTCCATCTAGTGTCCTCTTCTCTGTAGGGTGAACAATTTCTAGTGTCATTTCATTCTCTTTCATGCTCGGTCTATGGTTATAATCACCGATGGCCATCTTCTGACGTACCAAGTAATATGTCATCTGGGTACTACATTTCCTCGTACCATTCTTCATTGAGGCGGTAGAGACGACTTATTTTCCCTTGCCCTTGCCCTTCTTTGGTGAAACATTTACTACTTTCCTTGGTCTTATTCCTTTCTCGAGTCCTTAAAAATTCTTCCTCTCTCCTGGTCTTGGCTTTTCTCAACTTTGTGGCTCCACTTCTTTACAAAAATTCCTTGAAATCTTGTGCCCTAGCTATGCAACCCTAACCTAGAAAACCCTTTTTCCACAAGATAGCATAACACTTGAGGGATTCTTCCATACAACCTTCTCTTCTTATGCCCATGTACTTCTTTCCACTTTGGTTTGCTAATCAAACTAGCTATGCATGCAAATCTTCACAACTCTTCTCAAACTTTCTTCACAAGGATTCCCTAGTTCATGATAGCTCTTTGATAACTTAAAATGTAAAGTAGAAAATAATGCACCCCCAATCTTCTATTTATAATTTTTTCTCTTCTCATGCAATAAATGTCGTACCACCTACCAATGTACTTTTTCAATAGCGGCACTTTTTTCCAACGCCAATCTTGGTGATTTTCCTTCGTGCTAAAACCTACGCAAACACTTTTGTAACCTTCTGGTGCATAACTACCTCGACCATAGAATTATTTGCACTTTCTCCCACACTGAATTCAATTCTTCCTCTATTTCTTGGACCAAGTTCTTTTTGTAGCATACCTCATGTTGCTCATATGCTTTTTATTCTTGTACATGTTTTCTCAAATCCTTTTGAAACCAACCTTTCTTTATGTTCACCTTTTCCAAGCACTGTCTTCCAATCCACGTGTTTTTTTATTTTTTCAACCCGGGCCATCCACAACCATAGCTTCCAGCACTTTTCACATCACTCCATGCCACACTAAAATGGATGTGTATTCCTCTATGCATAGAAAAACTTTTGAAAAAATAAGTGGCTACCAGCACACAAATGCGCACAAAACAAAGCAACAAGAAAGGGAAACACAAAGAAAGGAAAGTGCATCAAAGAAAAACCTAGGCTAACTAGAAATACTACCTTATTCAGAAACAAAAGGAAGACTTATTTATAGTAGGGCTTCAGCCTACTCCCATTGAAATGGTCTGGCAACCATGTTCCATCCAAGTTGCTTGTAATGTGAGGAAAGTGCCTAAATCAATTATATAAGATACAATGTATAAGCCCATCTAATGGACTTTGAATTTCCCATGATGGAGAGAAACTTTGAATCATACAATAGAACCATTTTTCCAACCTCAAACTACTTGTTCTTTATGTGTCCATCATGTCATGCCTTATGCCTAGCTTTTTCTATTTTCTAACTCCAGGTGAGCAATAGCTTTGCCTCTCATGTAATTGCATCAACTAATCAATCCTCTCCTCAAGCGCTTGTTCATCATCTAACCCTCATGTGTGTGCTATAAATAGCGATGGTAACATGAATTCAATAGGTAACATAGATTATGCGCCAAACACCGATTGAAAAGGTGTCACCTTGTTTAGTCTCTTATAAGTAGTCCTAAATGACCATAACACAACAAAAACTTTGTCATCCCTATCCTTTCTTCCCACATCACAAATCTTGGTTACCACATGATTCGAGAATTTTGTTAAATGCCTCAGCAGTCCCATTACATTGTGGGTGATAAGGGGTAGTCTTGAGGTGGGCTACCATGAATTCTACCAATAATATTTTAACTGTCTCATTTAAGAAATGAGTACCCCTATCACTTGTTAAGCTCAACAAGCATCCATATATGTTGATTACATTTTCCCACAAGAACCTAGCTATTGTTACCATTGTGCAATCCCTTGTAGATGGTACTTATTCCCACCTTGTAAGGTAAGTTGTGCATGTAATGATATAACACGAACTTGTCCCTCGCACGACTAGGGAAATAGGGCCTACAAATTCAATTGCCCACTTCTCAAATGGTTGTGCACTAGAAATTTGTCTTAATGGTATTTAACCTCTTTTCCCTAGTTTACCAAGGCACTAGTAGTGGTCACAGGACCTTGTAATACTCGATACAATCTTTGTAAACCATTTCCCACCAAAATTCTGCTATAAGTATCTTACGCATGGTTGCATTCCCAATATAGTGTCCTCCTGCAATTCCCCCATGTGCTTCCTCTATGATTGTAGTGCGCTCGTGCTCTAATGCACACCAACGTAATGCCTCATCGCAGAGTAGTTTGTATAAGTCTCCACTAATTAGCATGTAGGACGTGACACATATGGCTAACTATTTCCTTTCCAAAGTCTTCATTCCCTCTGGCACCACACATGTTTTGAGAAACACAACAATATCTTCCAAGTTAGATGATGCATGCCACAATATAAATAGTTACGCATACGGAATTATAACCTCAATGCTTTGCATGTCCTCCCCTGAGTCAATCCTTGATAAATGGTCGGCCCCAGATTATTCTTACCGGTTTTACAACAATCATAAACTCAAACTCTTGAAATAGTAGGACCCACCAAAATATGTGCCCTTGTATAACGGGCTTGTTTACCAAGTACTTCAATGCCATGTGGTCCGTGTAGAATATAAATGGTGTTGCAAATAGATACTACCTAAATTTGTGCAGCGTGTAGATCATTGACAATGCCTCATGCTCAGTAGTAGTATAGTTTTATTCGCATTCGGGTCAACTTCCTAATATAAAAACATAAGGGGTGGTCAATAATTCCCTCTCCACATTATGCTAAGATTTCTCCAATCGACATCCCTGAAGCATCAAAATATACATGGAATGGCTTATCCCGAGAGGGAAAGTGTAATATGGGTGCGGTGATAAGCCTATTCTTCAATGTATCAAATGTCATTTGTTGTGCCTCTCCCCAATGAAATGTACTTTTGTGTTTTAGAAAATTTTCCAACGACACGGTGATCTTGACATACCCCTTAATAAATTTCCCGTAATACCCCATATGCCCAAGGAATCCGCGCATCACGCTCTAGCTGGTAGGTTCCCTTAATCCCATAATAACGGCAACTTTGGCAAGATCCAATAGCAAACCTTCCTTACATATGATCTGCCCTTTACGGGGTTCCAAATAGAGTAGCGAAAACACATTTCTTAATGTTGAGGGATATACTCAACTGTCAACATCTTTCAAACATCAGCCTCAGATTGTCACAATGGTCCCTCACTAATCCATATATTTTCCAATCATCTAGGTAGACTTGTAGAAACTTGTGGATGAAGTCTTGAAATGCCTAAACCACAATACACGAAAACACAACATGCGTGTTCTTTAGTCCAAAAGGCATGACCATGTAGGAAAAACTTCCCCATTCAATGGCAAAATTTGTCTTTTCTTGGTCCTCCTTTGCAATTCTAACTTGATGATATCCATGAGAATCCATTTGTGAAAGAATAGATTTCGTGCCCAACTACTCCTTATAGGATCTCCTCAGTGAAGGGGTTGGAAAAGGGTCAATGGCACCTACAAAATTATAATCTCAGTAATCAATGCAAATCCTTATCCTTCCATCCTTCTTAATGTTGATGACCATTAGACTTATCCATTCTGATTCTTCAACAACCTCAATGATGCCTGATGCGATCATCTTGTCAATCTCCTCCTTGACTTTGACATGTAGATTCAGATTCATTTGATAAGGTCTCTTCTGAATTGGGTGCGCACCTTCCTTTAACTTGATCTTCATTTCTCCCAAGGAGTGGTGAACTCCTTTAAGCTTCATAGTACCTACGTGGAAATAAATCCTAAAATTTGTGCAACAAATTGATGATCTTTGAAACCTCCTTTTCTATCTAGTAATCTCCAATAGTAGCCTCCTTAGGTTCCACCTCGAACCAATGTTAACCTTTTTGGTTTTAGGGGTTCATGGTAGGCATGCTTGCTCATCGCACTATCCATAGCCTCGTGCGTACCCATAGTATGGTTAACATATAATTTTTCCAGCTCTTTACCATAAATCACATAGACCAACTTGCCTTTCTCTTTTTCCATGCATGCATGCTCAAGTTGTATCTCCTATGATTATTCCTCATCAAAGTGTGCTTCTAAGCTAGGTTCACCCAATAATTCCAGTATTCTATCCTCCATCATGGCACTATATTCCATAGTTAGGCACTTGAAAACCTGTAGTGCCTCATCCACCAATGGCTTAGTACTATGATATTCGAAATCTTGAAGGATATCAGCCTTCAAATCTTGCTAGTTTCTTGTGTGACGGCATGTCTACGAGTGAATGTACCATGCACGCATGTAGCCTTGTGAGGTGAGTAAAGCTTATGTACCCATAAATAAGGTGGAAGGGCTTTGTGCCTTCCATCCAAGCCTTCTCACATGCTTGGACGTGAAACAAGGTAGGTTCCTTCCCATGATAATCTTGTATAATAGTAGGTGCATTACTTCAGAAAAACCTAATAGAGAATGTGATTTTCACCTCGTGCCACTCTAGAAGGTTATCACGATGGGTTTCCCACCAACGTGTTGTGGTCTCGAGTAAGGTATAGCTAAGCATCCTTCTCCTTTAATCTCACATCTTCACTGGGTCTCCATTTCTCACAGGAAAACATCAGGGTCGGCTCCCCTAGTATAACTTGGAAACTTCTTTCCTCTTAGGCACCTGACTAAGCACTCCTTTGTTACTCTTGACACAGAGCCTCTTAATTTCCTTCCTAATAAATCATATGTCCTGTGCACCCAATTTTATCATGCCACACTAGTTGTATCACTTATAGATTAAGTGTCTTTCTATTGAATAATGACTTTTTTTTTGGTTGCACAATCTCGGTGGTCCCCGATAGGGTACACATAAATTATTTCTAGGTATTCTCATAAAGGTTCAAAGTATAGGGCATTGACTTCCCATCCGTCAAAGGAATGATAACATGTTCTTATTTGTTCTCAAAACTTATATACCCCTTATTGAAATGTAAGTCAACATTTTTCTTATAGCACCAGGGGTACCCAAGTAACGCTAGAAAGTTGTCTACCTCAACAAATGCTAAGACTTCAAAGTCTCTAGTGAATTTCACCCCTTGGATAGTGATATCAGCATCCTTTAAAACAACAATGGGCATTTTCCTTGTCTTATTAATCATATATAACACATTTGAAGATGGTTGTGATGGGGCCTTCCCATTTGATTCCGGAGTCCAAGGTGAGAACATTAACTTCCACTTTGTGTCAATCAGAATATTACTTAGGAGCCATCCATCAAAACTAAATTTAAGGTAATCTCCTTATCATAGTCAATGATTTGGGGAGGAAGGTTAGCATGCAAAACCTACCTCTCACGCTCTCCTCTAGCACTTTGTATCTTATCTCTCACGAGTCTACAAGTTCTAACTCTGACTCACGTGCCATTCTAGGAATTAACTATTGATCAACACACTTTATGCTCACCATCCTAGTGCCCTTATCCTTCTGCTACTTCTAGCTCATGTGTTTAAATAATTTTGGGCACTCCTCATACTTGTGCTTCTTTCCACACTAAGAGCACTATAGCAGATTAGGGCATTCACACTTATAGTGTTCCGTAGACCCACAGTTGTAACAAGTTCCACGTGAGAACTCACTTCTTCCATGCGAGTCATTTTTCTTGAACCCTTAGTACAAATTTCTAATCCCATGCGCGTCGACCTATCCCGGGGCGCCGGGCACTCACCCGAGGCACGTGAAGGTGGCAAGCCCCTCCTTTATGTGAGTATTGTGAGAAGATCTTGCCATTGTTAAAGGATTAGTTGCAAAAAAGTAGATATTCATGTAAAAGCACAACATGAGCTACCATATCCTTATACCCATGCATGAAAATGAGAGAAACAACACAACATGGATAATGAACAACAGATCGATTCATTATATGAAGAAATGACACTAGGGTTTGCACACCTAAACAAGATATGCGAGAACATATATATATATATATATATTATATATATATATGCCCTCCCAATTCATATATATATTGAGATCCTAGTTATGCCCTCCCAATTCATCCCTTATTGTAGATCCTAATGATATGAAAATGTTTGTTAGACCCTTTAAAACCCCGAGCACTAAGTGCTCTAAACCCTAACATGACTGCAGTAATATACTCTTGATGCATTCCCTCCTAATCCTGCACCTTCTATCTTCATCGTGATTCTCTCTTTCTTGCTCCAGAGCATCTCTATATATAGGTTCAACACCCACCGCCATGCCTTCTCTCTTGAATAGATTGCATGCCAAGTGTCAATGTGGTCCTCCAATGGTGAATGCTTATCATGTTCCGAGCTCTCCACTTTCTGTAATGATGTCTTCCTAGGAATATTCCCTACATTGAATATCCTTTTCTTGACCATCAGTGGCACCTTATCCACTCATCATGCCTAGTCGGGTTACATTTTTCCTCAAGTGCCTCCAGGATACCGAATATGGATAATTCTTTAGATCCTATGTACTGTCTCCCGCACCTACCATGGTCTCCCCTCAACCCTTCTTAAACATATTTATCATGTGTGCTTCTACCGTGCTCCCTTCTTCTTATTATTCATGTGTGCACGCATCTTTTGGTACTTATCCAATACTTCGAGGCCCAACATCACCCCGCACTAAGTTTGTTCTCCATCCTTGGAAACATCATGCTTCCCCAAAGAATAAAGAATGGTGGGACTCGAGATAATTTGAATGAAGAATGAAATAATGGAATAATGGAGGAATTAAGAATGGAGGAATGGGAAAATATGTTATTTTTGTAAGAGGAGTGGAAACTCCTTCCTCATTGTTGCCTCAATCTTCTCCCAGGCATTCACTTCACCCTGCACATGTTGGAGTAGGTCACCCACTAGAGCACTCACCTCTTCAAAACTCAATTCATCACTATTAGCATTCAATGTATCTATAATCCCTTCTAGCAGCTTGATAAGGTTGTCCAGCACATCCATTCTGCGAGTGACCTGTGGGTATAGTTCCTTAAGCCAAATTTTAACCGAACCCCACAAGGTTTCGATTGCTTCCATCTTCTTGTCAACTTTGGCTAGGATCTTATCCCGCTCCACTCTGTTTCCTTTTTTCTCCTAGAATTATTTCAGATCCGCCTCATGTGTAGCAACTAGTATACTTGTTCTGTCTTTGTCGATTCGGTTATCATATACGGCCTCAACCATTCATGTGGCGATCAGTATAGTGGAAAGGAGCTCGGAATATCGATTTATTATCTCCCCGATCTTCTGCTTCTCTTCCTCCTTATAGCACGCTAATTCATCTTCTACTAATTCTAGTGTGAGTGGACACCTTTCCATGGTAAGGATGCGGGTTAAGTCTTCCAAGCATTGCAAGGTTGACTCATATTTCTACTCAGGCGGGGCTAGGTCTGGATGCTTCAAGATAATGACATCTGTAATCATCTCTATCTTTTTTTAGACCTCATGCAGCATCACCTTTTCCTCCCTTAATTCGCATCTTAAGCGTGTGTTGATTATCTCCTCCTATTTTAAATCCTTTCTCTTCTCAATGATCTCTTCATTCTTCTTCTCTAGCTCCTCCTCCAACACCCTTACTCTGTCATTCCTCCTAAAGAGTCTCACCTCAACCTCTACTGACACCTTGTTAAGTGTGTAGCAAACTTGCTCATCAGACAATTGTTGGGCATTTATCAGAGGGTTCACTCCCTTGGTCTTTGGTACCTTCATTAGTGCCCCTTTGTTGACCTCAAACTCGGGATCATCAACATGGGACTCAAAATCCAAAGATAGCATATTTATCATCTCGTGGGTGCGCGCCTTCTTCTTTGAATGAAGACCATGCAAGGAGTTGGTCTATAGGCATGGTACTTTGGAAGTGCACACATAGTACCTTACTTGGATCATTGATGTAACTCATTCCTTGCTCCTACACACGGCTACCACACTTTCCCCTCCAGTGTGCCCTACCTTTGGAAAGCTTACTGCTAAGCTGGGATCTCTACCCATGCTCCCATACTCCTTTCCTACACTCTCGTCCTCTATCTCTTTAAGTATTTTGTCATCGTTGCACTCCACTTCCTGCTCCACCAAGTCTTTTATTATGCCCACTACTTCCCTTTCTACGGCCTCCTCTATTTGCTCCTTGGTGAGGCTTGGGGTCCTTTGATCCTTAGTGTTTACCTCCTCACTTCCCCCCTTTCCATGAGCATATCCTTCCTCCTTCGAGTCGTGTACATCATACACAAGATGGTCCTAAGCCTCTTCATGCTCGTCATCATCCTTCTCACCTCTATAGGCTTCCAAGATCTCCATTTCTTCTTATTCCATCTCCTCTACTTCTTCCTATATGGCAAATCCACTATAGGGGATTCTTCCTTCTCATCTTCTTCATCGAGCGACTCCTTCCTTAGTGACTCTTCTTGCTCTGGAACCTCTTCATCATCTATCTTTTCTTTTTCCTTAATGGGGGACTTCTTCCTTTGAGCATATGTGCTCGGCTTCACACGACTCCACATAAACATATTGTGTTGTTTGTGCACACGGTGCCTTTTTCTCTAGGGGCTCCTCTCTCTACCTCTTCCTCGACATGGCCTTCTTCCTTAGGGTGGGGTCTTCTAGGATGGAGACATCATTCTCCACGTAGGTGCCTTTCTCATACTTATGCCTAATGTGTAGGTATACCCTCGATGCGTTCCTTCAAAAAATTGGTAGTGTCATAGATTTTATCATATGCACCTCATGGGAGACACACTTCTCCACATAAGCACACATCTTAGGCTATACTAGCTTTCTACATAGCTCATGGTGGTCTTGGTCCACCTCGTTGAGGTTGAACCTTAGTATTTTGGCCTCCTTAAAGCAATTGAACCTAGCTTGGAAATATTGTGAAGTGAAGGATAACAACAGTTTACACCATGGGCTCTTGATCCCTTCGATAGAGTGAGCTGCCGCGATGCGGAAGTCTTTGGTATACAACAAACTCAGCTTCTCCTTGCACTAGCATTTGAAATTGTTTGGGTATCCTCCACTCCAACCCAAACACATCGTAATTCACTTGTACCACTTCTCCAGGTGCGCCTTGTGGGTGGTTGTCATGGTGTCACAAGTATATTTCTCAAATCTCTTGGCCGGGAGGGGTTCTCATCTGGGTACTCCCATACAAATTTTTGGCCCATCAGGCACTCCAATTTCTAAAAACATGATGGTAAGGAGGACATTACCAAACATGATCTTCTCCTGTCACACGTGGCACCGATGCTCTCCTCTACTTTGAATGTTGAGAGGTTGTAGATTTTTCCTTCTAAGATTTTCCGACAAGAATTTAACCAGTGATTTATTGATCTCGTGTCCACCTCTCCTGTCCATTTAGCTTGGTCACTAAGCGCATGACTATCCTCATCATAGGATCAAAAATCATAGAAATGTAAAAGTACCATGACCCCTTCTTGTAGTCATAGGCCTCCATAGTTTTCTTTATGGCCTCCTTGTCATCTAAGTCATCATAAAATGAATCTCCCTCACAGGTAAGACCAGTAAATTTTGAGATAAGTTGGGGAGTTATCCTCATTATTCAACCCGTGAAGTAGAAATGGTCTTCATATATGCATGACATCAGTCATTAGTACAACCGCTCGAGTTTACAAAAATAGGGCAACTCATATAGTTGTAATAATCCAGCCTTCTCCATTTTCACCTTCACCTCATCATCATAGATGGGCATTCTATCAGGTGTCCTCTTATCTATAGGTCTAACCATTTCTAACATCATCTCTTTCTCTATGGAATTTGTATGAGGGTTGTAATCACTTACCACCATCTTCCTTACATGGGATACCCACTCCTTTCCGAGCAACACGCCATCTAGGTATTGCATCTCTGCATACCACTCCTCGTTGAAACTAGTGGAAACAACCTGTTTCCCTTTTCCCTTGCCCTTATTTGGTGAAATAATTTCCTTCTTTGGTGTCATCTTCTTGTCAGGTTACTAAAAACAAACTCTTCTTTACTCCTCTTCCTTACTCTACTCAAATTTTTGGCTTACCTTCGCGAAAGATCCCTTTACTCTTGTGCCCTAGCTGCAGAACCCTAACCTAGAAAATCCTTCCATAAGATGACGTACTCTCTTGAAATCTTCTTCCCTATGCCCATGTACTTCTTCCACTTTGGTTCACAAATCACACTAGTCATGCACTTAGATTTTCTCAATTTTTCCTTCACACAAATCTTCTTTGCGGATGCCCTAGTTTACAAGAGCTCTCCGATATCGCAATTGTAAGGTAAACAATAATGTGCCTGACCTTATAGATTTTTTCTCATCTCTCTCAATAAATGTTATGCCACCTACTAGCGTACTTTTTTAGTAAACGTAGCTTTTTCCACTAAAGCCAACCTTAAACGCTCTTACCCCCGTGCCCTATCATGCGTGAAAAATCTCTACAACCTTCTGGCATGCAAAATCCTTACTGATCAAAGATCCTCAAGCGTGCACTTACAACACCGAAGGCACTTCTTATGTCCTTAACCTAATTTTTTCCCTCACCTACCTCATGTTGTTCATGCGCTTCTCATCCTTTGTATGTGGTCTTTGTAAAGTTCTCCTGACACCAAACTCCTTATGTCCACCTTTTCTATGCGCGCTCTTCCACACTATGTGCCTTCAATCCGGGACATCGAAACACAACTTCCACTACCAGCTTCTATTTTACTTTGCATTACTCCACCCCACACAAAAATAGATGTGTGGTCCTTTGCTCATACATAACCTTTTGAAAATAATAATCAAGCACTTGGCGCCACAAGGCATGTAAAAAAACAACACAACAAGAAAGAAATAAGCAACGAGAAAGGGAAACACAAGGAAAAGAAATGCATTAAGGGGATCCTAAGCTAAATGGTAATACTACCTTATTTATGAACACAAGGAAGACTTATTTATAGTAGGGCTTCAGCCTACTCCCATTGAAATGGCCTAGTAACCGTGTTCCATCCAACGCTTGTAACTAGCAAGCACTTGAATTAAGGATGTATGAGATGATATATGGCCCTAACCAATGGACTTTCAATTTCCTAGGATGGCATAGAAATTTGGAGTCATAAAGCAAGACCATCTGCCCAACCTCAAATTGTTTTTTTAATATGGAAATCATGTCATGCTTTTTTTCGTGCCTTTTCAACCTTTTGACTCCACCTAGCAAGTGATCACCTTTCATTTAACTGCATTAATTTCTCCATGCACTCTTGTAGTGATTTTTCATCAGCTAACCCTTCTACACTTGCAATACATAGGGATGGTAGCATAAATACAACTAGTAAAATAACCTCCATGCCAAACACCAATTGAAATGGTGTGGCCTTGTTCAATCTCTTGTAGGTTGTCATGTATGCCCATATAATGGCTGATACCTTGTCATCCCAATCTTGTCTTCCCACATCACAAATTTTAGTTAACGTGTGACTCAAAATTTTGTTAAACACCTCAGTAGTTCCATTAGCTTGTGGGTGGTATGGGGTAGTCTTATGGTGGGCTACCATGAATTCTGCCAACAAGATCCTAACTGTCTCATTTAAGAAATGAGTACCCCTATCACTCGTTAAGCTCAGTGGACATCCATATATTTTGATTATATTTTCTCACAAGAACCTAACTATTGTTGTTGTACAATCCCTTGTAGGTGCTACCTCTTCCCATCTTTTCAAGTAGTCAGTATAAATGATGATATAGCGTGAACTAGTCCTTCGTGCAGTAGGTGAAATTGGTCCTACAAAATTAGTGACCCACTTTCCAAATGGTTATGCACTATCTATCAGCATCAAGGTCATTTCATCCCTTCTTCCTGGCTTACCAAGGCGTTGGAAATGGTCACAGGCCTTGCAAAACTCAATGCAATCTTGGTAGATGCTCTCTCACCAAATCCCTTCTAGTAGAATTTTTTGTGAGGTTGCATTCCTTGCATAGTTTCCTCCTACAATCCCATTATGTGCTTCCTCCATGAATGCAACACGCTCATGCTCCAACACACTTTGGTGTAAAACCTCATTGCAACCTTGTTTGTATAAATCTTCATTGATTAGCATGTAGGGCACGACACGTATGGATAATTGCTTTCTTTCCAAAGTGTTCATTTCTTCCGATGTCACACCCATTTTGAGAAACACAAAAATATCTTCTAAGTCAGAGGGTGTGCACAGCAACCTAAATAGTTGCGCATCGGCATAGAATCCTCAACGCTCTACATGTCCTCCCCTAAATCAATCCTTGACAAATGGTTGGGCCCTGAGTTACTCTTTCTGGTTTCACAACAACTGTAAACTCAAATTCTTGAAACAACAGGACCCAACAACATATGTGCCCTTGTAAAACAGGCTTGTTAACCAATTAATTCAATTTCATTTCATCCATGTAAAATATGAATGGTGTTTCCAAAAGATATTTCTTGAATTTGTGTAGTGCATAGATCATTGATAGTGCTTCGTGCTCAGTAGTAGTGTAGTTATGTTCTGCTAGTGTTAACTTCCTGCTAGCAAAACACAAGGGGTGGTCAACAATCCCTTCTCCAGGTGTGCTAAGACTACCCCAATCACCATCCTGAAGCATCAACATGTACATGGAATGGCTTATCCCAAGAGGGAAAACGTAATATGGGTGCAGTGATAAGCCTATTATTTAATGTATCAAATGATGTCTGTTGCGCCTCTCCTAGTGAAATGCACTTTTGTGTTTTAGTAACTTCTCCAATGGCATGGTGATCTTGGAATACCCATTGATAAACTTCCAGTAGTACCCGTATGCCCTAGGAATCCACACAATGTGTTCTAGCTAGTAGGCTCCCCTAATCCCACAATAACAGAAACTTGGGTGGGATCCACTAGCAAGCATTCCTTACATATGATGTGCCCTAAGAAAGCTCTAAATGGAGTAGCGAAGAAACACTTCTTGATGTTGAGGGATATGCACAACTACTAACATCTTTCAAACATCAAGTGCAAATCGTTACAATGGTCTTTCACTAGTCCATACACCATCCAGTCATCAAAGTACACCTAAAGGAATTTATGGATAAAATCACTGAAATGCGGACCACTATGAGTGAAAACATAGTAGGTGCGTTCTTGATCAAAAGGCATTACTTTATAGGAAAAATTCCCCATTTAGTGGTGAAATTTGTCTTTTCTTGGTCTTCTTTAACAATTCTAACTTGATGGTATCCTGAGAATCCATTTGTGAAGGAATAGATCTCGCGCCTAACTACTCCTCCCATGATTTCTTTAGTAAAGGGGTTGGAAAAGGGTCAATGACACATATTGCATTAAAGTCCCTGTAGTCAACACAGATCCTTATCCTTCCATCCTTTGTAATATTGATTACCATGGGGCTTACTCATTCTGATTCCTCCATAGCTTCAATGATGCCTGAAACAATCATTTTATCTATCTCCTCCTTGACTTTTACGTGAAGATTTGGATTCATTCGATAAGGCCTCTTCCAAATTGGGCATACCCTCCTTTAACTTGATTTTCATTTCTCCCAAGGAGTGGTGAATGCCTTTAAGCTCATGGTATCCATGTGGAAATAAGTCCTAAAATTCACACAGTAGATCAATGATCTTGAAACCTCCTTCTCTAACCAATAGTCTCCAATAGTGGCCTCCTTAGGTTTCGTTTCTGAGCCAATGTTAACCTTATTTATTTTGAGGGGTTTATGGTAGGCACGTGCTTTCTCATCAGCACTATCAATAACTTCGTGCATACCTTCAGTATGGTTAGCATCCAAACTCTCCATCTCTTCGCCATCTATCACATAGACCATCTTTCCCTTCTCTTCCGCATGCACGTGTGCTTAAGTTGTACCTTTTGTAACTCTTCTACATCAAAACACAGTTATAAACCAGTTCACCCAATAACTATAGTATTCTATCCTCCACCATGGCACTATCTCCCATTATAAGGTGCTTAAAAACCTATAACGCCCTATCCATCGATGGTTTAGTACTTGTTGGCTAGATTTTCTGCATAGCATCAAACCTAGAGTCATGAGATAAATCTCCCTCATTTAACCGGTGAGGCTCCGTGTAAAATTTGTCAATATAAATGTGTTTTTATCTATCAGGGGTTTTACTTTAACCACTTAGTTCATGAACCATAACTAAGAAGTTGCAAGCAAGTAAGCTTAAATTGTTTTAAGAAAGGAAAATTATAGAAGAAGAAAGTAAAGGAATTACAGAGAAGAAATGAGGAAGATGTGCATCCCAATTAGTAGATAGCAGAGCTAATTGCATGCACATAGAAGAAACTTAATAGATTTGAACACACAGAATTATAAAGCAAAGGCAGCTCTAGATCCAGATCTAAAATAACACAAAGTTTACTTAAAAGATCTAAGATTTAAAAGCAAGAAACACAGTACGCCGTGACACAAAGTTCTCCGGAAACCTGCTTCTTTGTATTCCTCTGCTACAAGTGGCTCTCAGGGGTTCAGCACAAAGTCTAGAACACAAGATTGCTTCTTACAAATTCTGATCGATCATTAACCCGGAGGTTCTTCTCCTACTTATAGAATGTAGGAGGGAAAGTACAAATAGAAGACTCAAACTGAACTAAAGTATGAACAACAAGTAAAGATGACATTTGGCAATCATCCTCAACTAACTTCTTCTTAAGTGACACATGTATCACTTAACTAATAGAATGGTTCCACATGACTTCAAGTAATGGTTGCAAAACCAATAACTTAGAAGTTTTACAATTTCATCCGGGAACATAGAAAATAGAAGAAGAAAGAATAGAAGAAGTCATGCCAGCTGTAATGTTTACATCTTCTTCTTGTTCTGATATCTGATATACTTGTCGAACATATAATTCAGCATCCTTCCATCTATTTTAGCCACTGCTTCCTTCTCTGTCCTGAACTGCAGCAACCCTTCATTCAACACTTTGTTGCATGCTTCCACTTCTTCCAAACTCGGCCCAAATCTCACAATGTCTTCCTGCAGCGCCACCAATCTACTGATAGAATTCATCGTGAAAGGCTTGGTAGCTTTATCAATTCTCTTTTGCACCATCAGAAGAGAACCTTCCAGGGAATCATGCACCTCGTTAGAAACAATCCGCACGTATGAAGTAACACCTCCATCCACTCTTTCCTCAGTGAAAGAAATGATACTGTCTGGTAAATCTGATGTTCTACTCTCAAGCACCTGCATCCTTTTCAGCAAAACTCTGCAGATCTCCAAACGGAAAGATACTGCAAACTCTAGCTGCTTCCCCTTCTCGACTGATCCATCCGGTACAATTTGTTCTGCAACCAACACATCTCCCGGCAGCTTGTTGATCTCGGCCAAAATACTCAGGTTACTCTCTGCAACTGTATTCATGCCTTCTATGCTTTCCATCAGTTGCTTTAGTTGATTTGCTGCATCTTTCATAACCTTTAGGCGGGCTGGCACTTCCCCAAGTTGCACAGAAGCTTGACGAATAATCAGATCCTTCCATTCGTCAATAGCCTTTACTTGATTGCTTGCATCTTCCATTTCCTGCATAAGATGATCACTCACCTGCTCTGAAATGGGCTGAATGGAAGGTTTAGCAACCTTGGCTATGATCTCACATAATTGAGATATTTGCTTCTGCAGCTCTTCTTTCTCCGCCTTTTCACTGTCAAGCCTAAGGAACAAAGCATCCAGCAACGTTTGCGTGTCCTGCTTCAATCCTTCAGTGGTAGCTTGACCGAGTGGTATTTTGGTCACCGTCACATCTTCTGCCATGAGCTCCTCTTCTATCTTTCCTTCCGCTGGAATTGATATCTCAGCAAACTTCTCTCCCGAATCTTTGATGATCAACCTAGAAGTTGCTTTAGCAACTTTAGGCCTTCTGTCTCTTCTGCTCAGATCCTGAAGTAGCTGCAAGTCATGCTCCTCTAAGTTCATCTCTACTCTTGCTTCCGGAACCAACTGCAAAGCTAACCATCCCGAGAAGTTATTTCTCGGGGAGTAAGAAGTCATTTGAGTGCACTACCATCTCCCGCTCTGCATCCTCTCCGTCAGAAAGTGCCACAGTGTCATGGCTGCCATCTTTCGAAACATCGAGGACAAAGCTCTTTCGAACTCTATCATCTGCAGCTTCAATATCTCTCTGGACGGATCTTTGAGCAGAAGTGGCTGCAGAGAGAAAAGCGAGCGTCGCCGGCCAATGAAGGCATGGAAGCATCCTGCTGCTACGGTGCAATACTTGATGATCCTCTGGGTCTTTGGAGAAGTCGGAGTCAAAGCTATGGTCGTAGAAGTGGTCTTCTCTTTCTCTTGAGATCTTTGTGTACTTTCAACTTCTCGGACCTTCTGCTGCTTTCTCCTTCATGCTTTCGTTTGAGGGAATCTCTGCGCCGAAGTTGCCGTGATTCGATTCGTCGATACTTCTTCAAGGCAAAGTATCAATCGTTAGCAGCCGGTTCAAAGTATTCACCAACACAACTCAGATCTCTCTTGATTGAATGGCGGCCTCGATGTTATCCTGCAGATGCGACTTTATCTCCTCCCATCGATGGTAAGTGTCAAGTACCACGTTCCCATCATCTTTAAGATCCGCATGAGTATCGCGCTAGTCCAAAGTCGAACACTTGCTTTGTTGATAGCTGCTGAAATCTTTCTTTCTAACCTCGTACTCACTTACGCACTTCATCCGAGAAATCTTCTAACGAAGGCACATGTGCGTACTCTGGGAGATTGTCTTCTGGATACTCCAAATGGATCGAAGTTAAGCCGTGCGAGGGAAGAACTCTTACTCATACTCGGATAACATTTGCGCTTGATCCCTCGAGCTCTATGAATGCGATGCAACCTGTAATATCCACGGTGATTGGGAAGAAGCCCGTAGACTTGTGTCGTTTCAACTGAAGGTCGTGTAACTCTACGAGTTGCCTGCTCAGCTCCATGGCGATCACTCTATCACTTGGATACCTGGGCATCTTTATAGGTTCTCCAGAAAAGCCCGTAACCCTGAGGTATGTGAAATCTGCAAACTGGATGAATAAACTGCCAATCTTGGACACTGCTTCCCACGCTTCCTTGCTTACCCTGTGAGTCTTCAAGTCTTTGTCTAGCCTGCAGATGAAATCGTAGAAGAAGTCATCGTTGATCACTTTGAAGTCCTTCTCGCACGCAGGTACAGTAAGCTGTGGGTAGCACTCGAAAATGGGGTCCTTGGAAAGAACACCACATCTATCCAGCTTGGAAAAGACACCCTGTGAAGCTGCAGCATATACCAAGTACGAAGTCATCTTGAAGCTGAAAGTACGCTTCACGTTCCGAAGTTGCTCACCGATGTTGCTGCTAATAATTTCCGACCAATTGATTATAGAATCAACCTTGTTGATTTCAATGGTCCTGATGAAAGCATACATCCATGTACGGAAAGTGTAGGCATTCGCTTCGCCATTCAACTGCGCATAGTGATTTGACGACATCATACGCTTCCTGCGCACCAAATTGGACCGTGGAAGAGTTCTGGGAACTTTGAAGGGGATCTAGGCTTCTTCATGAACCATTTGTTCATTATGCTCACGCAATCAGCTCTATGTTTCTCCCATCTCTTGTCGGCATCATCACGAATGCTAATAGAAGTCACCACCTTTCGCCTTTGGAATCTTGAGACAATAATTGATGAATTCCGCATCAAAGCGAATTATTGTCTTTCATGACATCACGCACCGATCTGGATGAAGGATGATAAGATCTAGCACACTCCATCACGAACTCGGCGGTTGGGTGTACATGGGAAAGTTGCAGCTTGGATAATTCTGCTACTTTTGACCGCACGCATGAGTGAAGTCTTTCCAACTCTGGATCTATCAATCAAATCGAAAGAGGTTCTGGGCCTAGATCCGTGTCTCCTATGTCTAAAAGTTTGGAAGCAATGCATGAATCAATCGTGCTCTCTTTTTCATCTCCTTTCGCCATGGTTTGTCTATCTTTGTCTGAATAATTCTTTTTCTTCTAACTTGGCGGATTTCTTCAATCTTTGGTGCAGATCTGGACAATTCTTGATTCAGAGGATATTTGCGATGTATTGGACATTGATAAAAACTCCTTTTCTTTTGTAAAGCACTGTAATGAGTTCTGCAATTTATTCGAGACAAAAATGGCCAGGAGCATGAATAGTGAATTTAAATTATAAAAATATGCACTTTTCAAACTGCTGCCCCAAAAATTGGTGTTTAATTTGCACATAAAGAGAACATGAATCCTTTCAATCAACACGAGCTCTGTAACACTGTGAAAACAACTATACGAGACGAAGATCAACCTTCTCCAAAGCATGCGCCAAATATGGAAGCTTTTGGCCTTGTTAGCACTTTGCGAACAAAATCCTTCCTCTAATGGGGGCACACTTTTCCTCCTAGCTGCAATTCTTTACCTGTGAATTAAATTATTCACCCATATGGCTGCACATGCTTATATAACCTTCACAATTCTATAATTAATAATTGCCCTAACAATTAAAGGCAATTAATTAATTAAAAATCATGTTTTTCTCTTTTAAAAATAGCATGTTTAAGGACAGCCATCCAATAAATTAAATTAATCCAATTTAATCCTTCACACAACACTTCACTCAAGCCCCACAGTGTGCTTTGACCATAGCCACTGAAAATAGAAATTAATTTAATGTTTTAATGCTTCAAAAAACATTAAATAATGCCCAAATGGGGCGCACTTTTTGAGAGGAAGGGGGCAGCCACTAAATAAATTAAATTTAATTAATTTAATTCCTTTCTTTTATTCCACCTTTGACTTGTTGACCTCCTCCAAGCTTGGGCGCACTTTTTGAGAAGAAAGATTAATAAAAATAATCAATTTTAATTCTTTTAATCTCTCACCAAAGGGGGCGCACTTTTTTGCACATGTAATTCTATTTTTAAGAATTTTTTGATAACGGGATGCTTTACCCTGCCAGGCAGGCACCAAAACCCCGTGATCCACTTAAGTGATTTTTATAACACGGGAAAAAGTACCCTGCCAGGCAGGTATAAAATTCCCACCCTGCCTGCGGCTTATATTTTTCCCATCGCAGCTTAAATCCTTTGTTTTCCAAAAATGCGCCCATCCTCGCAGGGGCTTTTACTGTGCTGCGACTTCACTTTTTCCCGGTGATCCAAACCTCCGATGGCGACTTCCTCCGGGCACTGATAATGCGTATATGTTTTCTAGCCGCTCCGGGCCAAAAATCGAGCTTACCGGCAAAGGAGTTGTTCGGATAAATTTTACGAAAAGCGAGCGGGACACCACAAAAACACGAAAAATTGCCAAAAGTTACAAATAAAGCCCAAAACTTAAAATAAGTTAAAATCCTTACAGTACATAGGAATAATAACATATTTGCTCATAATAGAGTTAAAACAGAGCAGTATGAAATAGCCTCATACGGGGCTCAAAATAATTAAATACAAATTTCCCTGCAGACAAATCCCGACAATGAGAATAAAACAATTTTGGCATCCGGGTATTTGGCGAAAAGGGCTAATATGGCTCTTTAGGATTATTTTGACTTAATACAAGAACTTTGTGCAATAAAAACAACAAACGACCCACTATTTTAAAAGTACGAAATTTTTTTCGGATAGGGTATCACAGATTTCAAGGTGAAATCGAGTGACACCCGATACTCTAATATTTGAAGGCTTGAAGGAGGTCGGTTGTCAACTCTTGCCAAGTCCCTGTGTGACAGTGCATCTCTACGAGTGAATATACTATGTGTTCACACAACCTTGTAATGTGGACCATGGAATACAACTTATGCACACATAAAGTGGGTGGTAAGGCCTTCACACCTTCCATCTATGCTTTTTCACATACTTGGACGTGGAACAAGGTGGGTTCCTTTCCATGGTAGTCTTGTATGATAGTGGGTACATTTCTTTGAGAAAACCTAACAGAGAATGTGATTCTTACCTCGTGCCACTTTAGAAGGCTATTGCGATGTGTCATCCACCAATGCATTGCGGTCCCAAGTAAGTTATAGCTGAGCATCCCTCTTCTTTCGATCTCATTTTTCAACTAGGTCTCCATCTCTTGTAAGAAAACATCAGGGTTGGCCCCTCTAAAGTAACTTGGAAATTGATTTCCTCACAGGCACTTAACTGAGCACGTCTTTCTCACTCTCGTATCATATCCTCTTAACTGTCACCCATTTAACTCATAAGTCTCATGAGCCCAATTGTCACACACCACACTATTTGTATCACTCGTGGACTGAGCATCTTCAAACTGAATAACTCCTTCCATAGAGTGAATCACCTCAGGGTCCCTGATAGAGTGCACATAAATCTTGTTAAGAAATTATTCTCTCAAAGTCTCAATAAAGGGTTTTGACTTTCCATCGGTTAAAGGGATGATAACCCATTCTTCCTTGTTCTCAAAGCTTATGTATCCTTTGTTGAACCATAGGTCGAATTGTTTTTATAACACAAGGGGTGCCCAAGTAATGTTGGAAAGTTTTTACGCGCTTCGCTAGCACCAAGACTTCAAAATCCCCAGTGAACTTTTCCCCTTGGATAGTGATAATAGTGTCCTTCAAGACACCAATGGGCATTTCCTTTGTCTTGTTATCCATATATAGCACATTCAAGGATGGCTATAATGGGGGCCTTCCCATTTGATGCCATGCATCTAGAGTGAGGACATTGACTTCGCACCCATGTCAATTAGAATATTTCTTAGAAGCCATCCATCCACAACAAAGCATTCAAGGTAATATCCTTATCATAGTCAAGAATGTGGGGAGGAAGGATATCATGCGAGAACCTTCCTTTTGCACTTTGTCCCGACGCATGGTACCTTCCCTGTAATGATTCCCCTTACAAAGGAATGATATTATCTTGCCATAACATAATGCATACTTCCCTAACCTTATCCAGATCATACGTGGAGACTTAGCACTCTTCCTCTGCTCTAACCACCTTGTTGCTCTTTCAAGCATTGGATCTCCCCTTCTAAGCTTCAAATCACATCCATGGTTTCTTAATACACTTATTTTTTATGAGTATGGTCTAGATACTTCCCGCGTACCACCTTTCTCTTGTAGCGGTGGTTTCTAAATTGATATATCCCTTTCAAGCGCAGCCTCATCTCACATCGTAACTAGTATAGGCTCTAGTTCCAACTCGCGTGCCACTCTTAGCATCCATTGTGAATTGGCCTTCCTCACGCTTACCATTCCAACGCCTTTATCTTTCCAGTGCTTTGATGGCTCATATGTTCTAATAGCTCTGGATACTCCTCATACTTATGTTTTTTCCACACAAGGGCATTGTAATGTGGATCAAGGCATTCACGCTTATAGTGCTCCGTAGACCCATAATTATAACAAGTTCCACATGGGAACTCACTTCTTCCCCGTAGTTATCGGGAGCACAAAATCCTCCTCAGAAACCTCTTCCACGTGTCCCTCCATCCGCACGCCCTTCATAGTGACGACTATCGCCCTTGGAATTATTTGTAAGGTAGGTTTCACACACGCCAACATTAATGACATCATATATCCGGTCAATCAACCTAAAATCCTTGTTGTCATGAGTAGTAGAGGTGCAGATCTTCCAATAGCAAGACACATTTTACGGATCACACTTTGTAGTAGTGGACACCTATTTACATCATAATCTATATGGTAGATCTCACAGTCCACTTTCATGGCGCATACCGATCTCTAGGAAACTTTCCTTTGTATACCCCGCTACCTCACAATCCATGTACCATAGACCACTACGAGCCTCATGCGTCGAGTTCGCGAGATAGATTCTCTAGATGCTTCACCATTGAAATAATTTAAGCTTTAAGAAAAGGGATAACATCGATATCCATGCTTCCAACAACCTCGGCAAGACGCGAGGCAGCCTCCAAGGCCTCGTGTGGTTGTGAAAGTCTTGTGAAAAGTTCTCTCCTAAAAGGTGTTATCAACCAGTCCAAAGAAACCACTAAGCATGCTAGGAAGGATGAATATCATAAGATAGTTTTGATAAGAGAGTCTTGAAATGCACATCGTACTCCCACACACTCTCTGCCATACCTTGTTGAATCTCCTTTAGCACACTAATGCTCTTTTGTTCAAACTCAGGGATATGAAATTCAGCTAAGAAGGCATTCCATAGTGTGGTGTAATCCACCACTATTTGATGGGGGTCATACTTCCGGTACCAACTATGTGTGCACCCTTACAACATCCTTGCAAACTGAATTGCCTTCCGTTCGGGGTGGTGATCCCATTTGTGCACCATAGTAGCTCATACTTGTGTACATGCACTATAACATCCTCGGCACCTTTTTAGTCTAGTGGATGCAAAGACATTTCGAAAAACACTTACTGAGGTGGTTGAGGTCCTTGCCCGCCCGATCCAGAACCTTGATTTCCTCTGGTGTTACCTCTACCACCAGATCTACTAGATCCACTAGGTCATGTCCCTCTTGACCCACCAGATCCTCCAAATCCACCAGCCCACTAGGTCCTCCGGCTCTTATGTCACCAAACCACCTCTTGTACCCGATACGAGCATGAAGTGGTTGCGCTTAGTGTTTCCAATGTCCCTCTCGAACTACGCACCAAAGGTTTGTGATATTACACCACTACTAGATGTGTGTCCGTGCGGATCCCGGACATGATACCCAAGCTTTGTGTACCTGTACTTTTCCCAAATGTCATTCCAGAAAATATTCCCCCAAACACAGGAAATGATTGTGTAGCCATAGATGTACAAAATGAGAAATTATATCTCCTACGTGTAGATCAATGACTCCTACTAATACCAACCGAGTTAGCAATACTTATCTATGGATTTGGAAAACTAAGCGCCGAGGGTTGGTCACTAGGAGGATTTAGATGCACACCGACGGCTCTCCTCGTAAGCTAAAGGGGGTCTCTCTCCTATGTTTTCCAAGATAGGGTAGCACAGATTGCTCAAGCTCCATGTCCTCTACGTGAACCTCAATTCATTCAGGCAACATCCGCCCTCCATAGATCCATCACTCTTGCTGACCTCGTGTTGTCTAGAAAACTCCCTTTCAAGCGTCACTATACGAATCATCTCTCTTGTCTCTCCTTTTCAGCCACAATGTCCATCATCTTCCTCCACCCTAGCTTCCTCACCCAACACTCGAAGAAGCTTAGCTAGCCATAGGAAATACTTCTAGACTTATTCTAATGACTAAGATCTTCATGGCTAGAGGGATAACACACAAAAATGATCCTCTAAGCTCCTTTAAGAACTCAAACTTAGCAACCTCGGGATAAGAATACGTAGAAATAGCATATTCTAAGGTATAACCGAGTCGCACTCTTCTTCTCTCGCCAATGATTAACAACACATGTACAAGTCGGATCAGCATCCTGCAACCTCTAATATTCATCTCGGGTCCACACATGAGATTTATAGTACCTACTTTATCTCGGATACATACGGCGAAAGCCATTCATAAAACTCTTGGAAAGTAGCAAAAGAAGTTCTCATATAACTCATGATACGGGTGCTCTTCTACCCATATGTGTGAATCAAACTTAGTTCCAAGACTAAATTTACGAGAAAACTCATCCTTCATGCTCTTAAACCATGTTTCAACCTGTCCAAGGTCAAGTGCTCTATCATCAAGCATCATTCTCACAATGACTTTGAAAAGAGGTATAGCCAATGAGAACCAAGATGTATTCATTTTTCATGTACGCTAAGTACAACTTTCTAATCCCATGCGCGTCAACCTATCACCCAATGGGCACCGAGGCACTCACCCGAGGCACGCGCAGCCATGAGCCCCTCCTTTATGTGAGCATTGTGAGAAGATCTCACCATTATTAAAGGATTAAATTCCAAAGAAGTAGATATTCATGTAAAAGCACAACATGAGATACCATATCCCTATACCCATGCATGAAAATGAGAGAAACAATACAACATGGATTATGAACAACAGATCCGATTCATAGTATGAAGAAATGACACTAGTGGTCTGCACTTACTGAACAAGATATATATATATATATATATATATATATGTATGTATGTATGTATGTATGTATGTATGTATGTATGTATGTATGTATATATATGTATGTATGTATATATATATATATATATATATTGATCAATAGTGCTAAATAACCACATTACATTAAAAAGGCCATGTTAGATGAATATAGTAATTGTATGGGGATCCGACCCATATAATATATGTTAAAACAAAGATCTAACTCATATATCAGGAGTCCTAGCTATGCCCTCCCAGTTCATCCCTCATTGTAGACCCTAATGTTATGAAAATGCTTGTTACACCCTTTAAAACCCTGAGCACTAAGTTCTCTAAACCCTAGCATGACTACAGTATCATACTCTTGATGCATTCCCTCCTAATCCCACACCTTTTGTCTTCATCGGGTTCTCTCTTTCTTGCTCCAGGAGAATCTATATATATATATATGTTCGAACCCACCACCATGCCTTTTCTCTTGAATAGATCACATGCCAAGTGTTAATGTGGTCCTCAATGGTGAATGTTTATCCTTGTTCGAGCTCTCCACTTTCTATAATGATGTCTTCCTAGGAATATTCCCTATGTGGAATATCCTTTTCTTGACCATCAAGTCTCAGTGGCACCTTATCCACTCGACATGCCTATTTGGGTCACATTTTTCCTCAAGTGCCTCCAAACCCCGAATATGACTAAGTCCTTAGATGTTATGTACTTGTCTCCCGCACGTGTCGTGGTCTCCCTAAACCCTTCTTAAACCTCTTTTCATGCGCCCTTCTCCCTACACGCCATAATTTTTATTGCTCCCTGTGTGCATGTTCCTTTTGGTACTTAGACAATAATTTGGGGCCCAACACAACATGGATTATGAAGAAAAGATCTAATTCATAGTATGAACAAATGACATTAAGGTTTGCCCTATATATATAGATCAATAGTGTTAAATAACCACATTACATTCAAAAGGCCATGTCGGGCTAAATACAGTAATTTCCGAGGATCCGGCCCATACAATATATGTTAAAATAGATATCTAACTCATATATTAGGAGTCCTAGATATGCTCTCCTAGTTCATCCCTCATTTTAGAACCTACTACTATCCAAGTTGTGCTAATATTATGCCCTTCCTCTTATTACTTGTATTGCTTACTCACTTCTTCAACCCCACGAGTACTGTCACGGCCTCTAACTCCTCCACAAAAGCCTCTTCCGTGACTTCCTCCATCTGCACGCCCTTCATAATGATGGCCCTTATCTTTGGAATGGTTTGTAATACTAGTCTGGTGCACACCAATATCAATGGCATCATGTATTTGGTTAATCAATCTATAATCCTTGGTGTCATGAGTAGTAGAGGTGCAAATTTTGTAATAACAAGACACATTCTTACGGATCACGCACTTTGCAAAGTAGTGGACACCTACTTGCATCATGATCTCTATGGAAAATCTCACAATCCACCATCATTACGTGTACCAATCTTCAAGGACAACTATCCTTCATATGCCCTTCTACCTCACAATCTATACACCATAACCCATTGCGAGTCTTGTGAGCCGAGTTCGCAAACAATTTCTCTAGCTGCTTTGGCATTGCAGCAATTTGGGCTTCTAGGGTTGGACTAACTACTATATTAACACTTCCTACTACCTCAGTGCATAAGGCAGCCTCCAAGGCCTCGCGCAGATTTGTGAAAGTCCTCTGTGAAAGCACCCTCCTAAATGGTGTGATCAATCCTTCAACGAACCACTAAGCATGCTACGAATGATAAATGTCATAAGATAACTTAGATAAGAGAGTCTTGAAATGCGCATCATACTCATACACACTCTCCACCATTCCTTATTGAATATCCTTCAACATGTTGATGCTTTTCTGTTCAAACTTAGGTATGTGGAACTCCACCAAAAAGGCATTACGTAGCGCAATGTAATCCACCACTGTCTGGTGAGGGTCATACTTCATGTACCAGCTATGCGCGTGTCCTTGCAAGGTGGTTACAAACTCGACTTGATTTGTACTCTAGGGTAGTGATCCCCTTCACGTGCCATAGTAACTCGCACTTGTGTACATGTTTTGCGGTATCCTCAACTCCCTTGTAATCAGGTAAGTGGAAAGACATCTCATAAAACACCTGTTGATGGTGTTGTGGACCTTCTTCATAAGATCCAAGACCTTGATTCCCTCCGATGTTACCTCCACCACCAGACCCACTAGATCCACTAGTGCTAACGCCTCTAGATCCACCAGATCCTCCTCCTATCATAGGCAAGGGGCCTAACGTAGTTACACCCTACGAACCCCCGTCGCACTAAATTGTGCGCCGATAATCTGTGATCTTGAACCACTCCCAAATTTGTTTCCATTGCTTTACTCCCGGATGTGATACTCAAACCTTATGATCCCACACCTTGTCCAAATGTTGTGCCAAAAAAATACCCCCAAACAAAGGAAATGATTATGCAGCCATAGATGTACCAAATGAAAAATTATACCTCCTAAGTGTCACTCAACTACAAATACGATACCAATTGGATTATCAAAACTTATCTCAGGGACTATAAAACTAAATGCTAGAGTCTAGTTACCATGTGGATTGAGATGTGCATGTATAGCATATGATGAGCTCTCTCCGGAAGCGAGGGGTTTCTCTTTCACACTTGCCAAGATGAGGTAGCTCAGGCTCGCTCAGTTCCATGTCCTTCGCATGAACCTCAAATCCTTTGCACAACGTATGCCTCCATAAATCCATCACTCCTACTGACTTTGAGTTGTCTTGCCAACTCCCTCTCTCGAGCTTCATTATACTTGAGTTTCCTCTCCTCTCTCTCTCCATTTCTGCTTTGTAAGGTCCGCCATCCTTCTACCACACCGACTTCCGTGCCCCGCGCCTAGCAAGAATTTATCCACCATGGGAAATGATTCCAAACTCAAAGTAATGACCAAGATCTTGATAATAAAGTGGAATAGCACACAATAATGATCCTCTAGGCTCCCTTAAGAATTCAAACTCAACAATCTCTGGGAAAGAATACGTAGAAATAACATATTCTAAGGTATAACTAGTCAAGCACTCTACTCCACCATTGATCAACAAGATGCGGGTCCATGTCGGATCGGTGCTTTATGTAACCACTTGATATTCCTCCCGGGTCCATACACGAGATCTATAGTACCAACTCATCCTTAATGCATATGTTGGTAGTCATTCATAAAACTCTATTGGAAAATAGCAAAAGAATGTCTCATAGAGTTCATGATATAGGTTCTTCTCCACCCATTTTCATGCATCAAACTCAAATCTAGTCATCGAACCTAAGAGAAAACTCGTCCTCCATGTTTTTGAGCCACACTTTGACACTATCCAAGGTCAAGTCCTTCGTCATCACACATTTCTCTTACAATAACTTCAAAAGAGGTCAAACAATGGAACCAAGATTAAATCATTATTTTACCCTCAATACTTATTTCTAACCCCAAGCGCGTTGGCCTATCATCCAGCATACACTTGGCACTCACTCGAGGTGCACGTGGGTGCCGAGCCCCTCATTTATGTGAGGCTTGAGAGAGTTACGCCATTAATGGAGGATTGTGTTTAGAAATAGAAGTACATACATCTACTCAAAAAGGAATAAGATATAACTAACGAGATCCACACATTAATGCATCACATAAGCTAAATAAACATTATAAGAAGTACAATAAAGTAGATCTAAGTCATGATAATCCAAATAACATGAGGGTTTACATGCATAAACAGGATGTACATAATAGATCTATGTATATTGGTTTAATAGAGTATTTAGTAGCCATACTACATTCAAAAGGGTCATCTCAAACCATATACTTTAAATGAAAAAGATCCTAACTATACTTTTCCCCATTATATCCCTTGATACAAATCCCAACACCCATACATATGCTTAATGGTATCCCTTACAACCCTCTATCACTAAGTACTCTAAACTCTAGTAACATGAAATCCAAACCCTTAACATTTTTGTAGCACTTCATTACTCTCCTTCTTTCTTTGCATTCTCTATGCATCTACGTGTGTCTACATTCTCTTTGTGTGTGTTTGTGTTCCTGTCCCAAGAACCTCTTTAAATATGATCATCAACCACCGCCATGACTTCTCTTCTGAGCAGATCGCATGCCAAGTGTCAATGTGGTCCTCCATTGGCAAATGCTTATCCTTTTTGCAAACCTTCCACTAACTGTAATGATGCCTCTGGGAATATTCCCTACATGGAATATCCTTTTCTTGACCTCCAAGGTTCTAGGATGGCATCTTATCCACTTATCACACCTATTTGGGTTCTCACATTTTCCTCAAGTGACTCCATGATGCCAAATATGACTAATTCCTTTAAACCCTTGTTCTGCCTCCCGCACGCACCTTGGTTTCACTTAAACCCTTCTTAAACCCCTTTTTCATGTGTGTTTTTCCCTGAGTGCCCTTCTATCTACTAATCTTGTGCGCACGCGCCTCTTGGTACTTAGCCAATATTTTAGGGTCCAACATAGTAATGTAAAATAGAGGGGATAAATAGTCAAATAAGGAGCTATTATATCTATTATGCTTAGTCAAAATTATGTAATATCAAATTTTAGTTTAATATAATTACTAAAGTTTGAATGGTGATTTAGATGATTCAAAGAGTTGAGGATGATTGTAGGAGAAGGGGCAATGAAGGAACAAAGGAAAATGGATACATAATAGGTATTTGGGTCACAAGAATACTATGTGGTAGACGGGATGTCTATGGAAGAATAATTAATAGAGGACAAATATGCTAAAGGGATGACCACACTACTAAGAATAAAGATGATTCAATGGGTCATGAATTTGTGGCCCTTGAAGTTTGATACTCAAGAGAAATTTCTGCTCTAATTAACCCTAAAATACAAAATAGTAGAGATCAAATATTTAAAGGGATTTTTGAGGATTTAGAATCTTGGGATAAAACATAGTGTGGATTATTAAGTAGAAATGTATGAAGTGGAGGAATTAATCCCATGGTTTCATTATATAATAGGTCGGAATTAAAGGAGACAAAAAAATTGGGTAACTTCTCCAAACTCACAAGCATAGGATGATTAATGGATTACTAAATAATATTTTGAATGGCTAGGGAGGTTTGAGGATGTACAAAAGATAATGAGAATTCACTCTTGTAATTTGATCCAGGAGGATGGGGAAATTCTCAAGGATGCTAGATCAAGGGGGAAAGATAAGGAGGACATATAATTGATGCTAATATTCAAGACCTACAAAACAAGAGTGAGGAATGGATGAGTACAAAATATTTGTAATGGTTACCAAATTTTGAAGAAATAAACCCTAGTGTGGGTAAGTAGTATTTATAAGTAATATAGAAAACAATATGATAAATGGGATCTAGGTTTTGTGGAAGATATACCCATTCTAAAAAGGGTGGATCTGGGAAATGATTATCCTTTATTAAAGAAGGGTAGAGTTGATGAGGTTGGATTATTCGCTATAAAATAAATAAGGTACTTGATCAAAGATTACAATGATGTGGGTAAGAATGGATATGAATATCAACGGAAAAATCAAACCATAATTAGATTTACTTATATAAACTTATAGAGAAGCTCATGATTTAGAAATTGGTTACAAAAATAGTGGCAAGTTTTAGATTTGAATAGCTTATGTTATCTTCGTAAGGGTTGTTTTATTGTATCTTTTCATATTATTGTGCATATGGATTTGATTCTTAAACAAAGATTTGGATTTTATGTTCTTGTAAAATTAGGGTTATGCTTTGGAAGTTGACCCAAGAAGGATAAATTGTGGACTAAAACAAAAAAAAGATAAGTTTGTATGATCTACGACAAAAATTTGGAGTATTTGGGATCCAAAATAAATTGGAGATACAAAGTGGTTGTTTTATAAACAATAGATCCAAAATCTTTTTGGAACACTTTGGGAAGGTTTTTCGGGATCTTTGTTTTTTTACAATACCAAACCATTGAATGCATTTGTTTCTTTACCTTGGAGAGATACGTATTTATAAAAGTAATTACTTATGAACATGGATATCATGGGAAATCGTATAGATGCTCTACAAAAAATCATTTTACAAATCAATGCAAGAATATTTATTTAAAATGGTGATTTAGGTATGGAGAGTGAAGAATATACCTCTTTCTCGGGAGGATGAGGGGCTAAATGAACATGAATTTGGGGAAAATATCCTAAATTAGGAATAAACCTAGTGCTAAGCAGGGGGTCGATTGGAGAATCGGTTAGAGAAGGATAGTGAGATGGTAGGAAAATAGATGGCAAGATGGTGGAAACTATGTAAACTATGGAAGATGTGTCTCTTCGAGGAAAAATAGGAAACAAAGGTATTTTAGGACAATAAAAATGCACCAAAAATAAGAGGAAATTTCATATCTACAATAATTTTTGAGGAAAAATCTAGGAGAGATGGAGTAACTAAATATATAACATAATTTAGGGTTATGGATTAGGGAAACTTTTAGGCCAAAAAGGTCAATTGTCGAGATGATTTGCAAGGGGGTTCCTACATCCCAATCTCATAACAATAAATAGTTTATAGTCCCCTTTAAGAGAAAAGGTAGAAAAGAGGATTGTTACTTTTTAACCTTCACCTAGCACTCAAGAAAATTAGGAATATAATTTAGTACTTAGTTATGTTTCCCTTTGTGATGAAATATAATTAGGATGACATTGGTGAAATATCATGCTTATAACATATCCTTTTACTTATGAAGTTAATTATAATGAATTGTGTAGTGAGTATATTAATTCATTATTTTTTTGAAATGGGGGTGGATTTTTATATTTGACATGTGTTGAACTTGTTTTCATAAATGAGAATTGAATGAGTGGGTAACATATTTACTAGTCTACACTCTTTTGTTGCTTCTTATCAGAGGTTATGCATGTAGGGCTATTATTATGAGGTTAGATTTCAATTTCACATATAGAGTAATCTAAAATATTGGAGGATATATTGAAATAGAAATTTCCATACAACCTTAAGCTAAAACCTCAAGCTACATATCAAAGTTTGATGGGAAATTTAAAAGGAAATTTTTAGGAGAACATCTTATTTTATAAGATTCAATGGGAAGTATGTGAGGTTTCTGAAGTGTTAATATAACTTAATCAACGTGTTTTTCTCTTTGGAAGCCCTACCTTTGACATTATTATTATTCCTTTCATCCATATACAAAGGTGATTTGTAATAAGGGAATACAAAATGTTTACACCATTAGAGACACAACAGGGAATCTATGGAAAATATGATTGAAAATAAGGGAATGTGAAGGAGGTCATGGAATAGAGAACGACATCGGGTATTTGATAATGCCTAAGAAATCATAAAACATCATAAGTTAGTGATTTAGAGGTTATAAAAGCAAGTGGAGGAGGAAAGGGAGGCAAAGTGGATAGAGGTAAAATTGAAGAAAATGGAGATAGGTGTTTGGAAACATCCCTTAACATGGTGGGTAACTTCGTAAAATGTGTCATCATATTGTTTCACCAATAAGTTGAAGATTTCTAGGACAAAACAGATAGAAGGTAAGTGGTTAAGGAGGAATACCTATGAAGCGAAGGTGGAAGGTAGAATGCGTGCATTGTTGATGTTATCCAAGATGATCGTAGAGAACTCCTTTTTGTCTGGGAAGGACTACCTATAAATACAAAACAAGACCACAAAAGATAATTAAATAACATATAACAGTGGACTTCTAGCATATGCTAGATCCAGAAGCGTGATTCTCCTAAAGAGGATGTCAATCCATTGTTTAATTTAACATAAATAGGAAATTAAAATAAAAAGGTCCTATTATAATGCAATGATTTAGGTTTCTCAATACAAAACAATATGCTAGATTTAATGTTAAATACAAAATGTATCACTAAGTCTAATGAAACCAAAGGTTTGTTCGGGTTGGGTAGGTTTTTCAGAGGTCTAGTAAAGGTCTGGGACTGATTAGGTGAGGTCTAGGTTGGTTTTGGTTAAATAAAAGGCTTGTTGGTCTAAGGGTGTAAAATAACACAGAGACCGGTATTATTTGGGTGGTGATGCCGTATATGGATGAAACCAATGGTGGTATGGGTAATGGGTGATAAATTAATAAAAATAGATTTTAGCCCCTTTATGATTGCACAAAGAGTGAGGAAGGTGTGGTTAGGATTGTAATATGGCTAAGAAGACTCAAGAATGTAGAGGAAGAGGTTAAGAAATGTGGAAAGACTTGAAATGGTTGGATAGGTGGATTGGTGGGAAGATGGAGATATCTAGGTAATAGCAAAAATGGAAATATTGAAATAAGTAAAAGATCTACAATAAAGTAAGCACAAATGATGAAAACCACGTTACTTATTTGTTGTTATGAAGATCTCATGAATGAAGGTGGTTGGTGGTTGATAGGCAAGGTGATGGTGGTTCAGTGTTGTGGTAGTGCAACCTATGTGTTCCGTGGATACTCCAACACTCTGGAAGAGAACCTGTTGTTTGTGTTGTACTTTGGTCGTGTGTCATCATCATTTAGATGTAGGAATGGATTTGAGACTCTCGTTTGATTGTAATAGAATTCCCAAAATAAATGACCAACCCGTGTAAAGAATTATAAAATTATATATAAAGGAACCGATGGCGGTTTAGGTGACCGACGTCGGCCGAGGATAAACCGCATCGGTTAGGGTGAATTAGTCCAAGTTACCAAAAATATCCTGATCTTTACTATGTTTGGCATGATATTGATTTCTAATCTGGGTCTCAAGTGAGGGTTGGCACTTAGATAAGTGGGAGTGTTGTTGGAGAAGGAATAAGACTTTAATTTTAGGGTTTGAAAGAGTCCCAATTGGTTAAGATAAGTAAAGACTCAGTCTTAATTAATTAATAGGCTAGGAATAAGTCCATGGTGAGGTGTCTAGGTGATGTGGCTAGGTGAGGTGTAAATTAACTTAATTAAATTAATTAAGTTAATTAATAATGTGAGGATGAATATTAATTCAATTGTAAGTAATTAAATTAATATGAATGCGGGGAAGGGGGTCATGGTTAGGTGAATATGTTACGTTAATTAATTAAAGGGGACTAAGGGAGTGTGACCCAAATTTGGTGTCTACACATATATTAATACGAGTATCCTAGAATATTATTTTGTTATGGGGCTATGGAAGTGGGCGGCGAGAGGAGGAACTCTATTTTTGTATGTTGACTAGTTTTTGCATTTTAAAAGCATAAAATTTTGTATCTCAACCATATGTTAGTTAATTGAAGAATGATATGAGGATGATATTGTTTTTCTATAAATATTTTGTCTCATATTAAACATACTATAAAACATTTACCTATAGATTTTAATCAAAAAGGAAAAGGACCCTATAACCCTATTATTTACTTATTAAAAATGATGATTTAGAATTGACAATACAATGAAAATAAATAGATATAAAAATTATAAACCATGTGCTTATAAAATATACTCAAATACTACTTTTGAGAGTTATATAAAATGAATTGGGTTTAAGGCTCTATCAAAGCATATACATGTGTCCCAATAGGTGGCCAAAATGATCTTAAAATGTGTCTACTAAATAAATATTTAAAAATACTTCTAAAAACTTTAATTTTTAAGTAAACTATGGAGGAATTGTATCTTTAGATATTTAAGCTCTTAAAAATACATGCTTGGTAATTTTATACCTGTTAGGCCAAGTTATTTGATAGAAAATATTTTTTTGGTAGACAAAAAAAGGCAAAAAGTGGGGCATAATTATATACTTTAACATCGCATACCTTAGAAAGGTAGCACCATTTTGTAAGGCATTGAAGTGTGAAAGAGATATAAAACTATGAAAATGGTTTGTGTAGAGTGTCGTCAATGTGCCTATAAAATTTAGAGAGTTTTAGATCGGTGTTAGAAGATATCTCCCATGACAAATAGAAACACCTAATGTTTTCACCCTTCTATGGATGATTTTCTCATCTATTTGATTTGTGACTCAATTTTGGCATGTAGTGTGACAAGCTCCGTATATCTAGAATATATGATCATAATGTGGCTATCACACTTTTGTACCTATGAATGGATTATACTTTTTTGAAAACCTTGTTCATTTCCTTGTGTTCTATAAAAATGATTATTCATATTTATCCAGATTGACTTCAATTATCTACTTAGCACTACCTCAAAAGGGTCTCGGCCTACATGGTTCTTCCTCAAAATGGATGTGTGCAAATGTGCATAAAAATGATTTTTGGCATGAACCTAATAAGACATTTAGCACTTGGAAATGATCTTTGACTTTAATTACAACATATACGAGGTGATATAGGGAAAAAAATTAAGATGTATTTAGAATTGTAGATTTCTAGTGTTCTCCAAGTATTTGATATTTCAATGATAAGGGACAATATTTCTTCTTAGAGTGTGTTTGAGTATGTTCCTTTATATGATTCAAGGTGTCCAAAGATCCCCTGATGAGTTAGGTTATATTTACTTTTATATATGACTCGTGTGATTGATTTCCTACTCAATCAACCCTAAACTAATATATGTAATTTGTGCATTTTAAAATTTGAATGATGTAATTAAAAATAATAGAAACATTGGCCTCAAACATAAACATCCGTCAATTCCTTCCTATTTCAAATTTTTTTGTCTAGGCTTACCTTAGTACTTAATCAAAAATATGAGGTGAATAGATAGGAGTTTGTAAATGTGTTTTGTATAGGATGGATTGGTTCTAGAATTGTTAATCTAAGTGACAATTTTGACCTAGTGGACTTAGAGCGTGAGAACCGAGTGATATGACTTTAGGATTAAATCAATTAATGAGTAAATCGGATAATATTGAAATAAATGAAAAATGATTATTGTCAATTTTGTTTGGTCTAAATTTTTGGTAATACAACAACCTCCATTTTATTATAGTAATGATTTTTTTATTAAAATAAATGTAAATAAAAACCTCCTAGTAAGTATGGTGTACATGACGTTGGGAAAGTTTTCCCACTATCCCTATGCCATTAATGTGAAACGTGTAAATCATATGTCAAAGTGCACGTATAATTGCTCAATAAATATTATGATAAAATTTGGTAAATAAGGAAGAATTGAAATTAAAGAATGAAATTATTACACCTAATTTCTATTTTATTATAAGGGTGTGAATGATAAATCTTAGCATTTGTTCCCATTAAATTTTCATTGTAACACTTGCACCTTTTATGATCTATTATATCACTTGAACCTTATATGAGCCATTATAGCACTTGATCCTATTTTGAGTTAATGTAGTAAGTTTGATATTGATATAAACCAAAGTGTAATACTTAAGCCTACTATGAGACTATGTATTACTTGAGCCTTTTTGAGACAATGTAGCACTTTAGCCTACTATGAGCCATTTTCTACACGATTTTGATTTTATATGCCACAATGTAGTATGTGTAAAATCCTATAATATATTATGAATAACTATGTGGTTGTCATCATATGGTGTCAATCAAGTAGTGTAGTTATAATTTCATGAATTTTTAGAAAAGAAAATAATATGCCCCTTTTGAGATGAGAGTGTTATAAAGGGTCACTAGGCTCAAAATAGAAAGTTTTAGTTGTATAAATTACATAACGATAACATCAAGGAAGTAAACCATATATAGTATATCAACTAACATGGTAAAACTAGAAATGTGCATTAGATATGAGCATTTTTTAAAAAGTAATAAATGTCATCACATTGTGTGGAATATTATGAGAATATCCAATAATTCAATAAATAACATAGTAGTGATTAGTATGTTATTATGAAAATAAAAATGAATCAATTCCTAATGGATCCATTATGACCTATGAAATGATATGACACAATATGACATGATAGACCCATCATAAACATACAAAATTGACAACACGTGAAAAATTTACCCGTGTTAGTAGCTTCTAGTTTCTAGTTGTGTATAAAAATTAATTATGTGTCAAGTAATGTACTATGAAAATGATATAAATCAAAATATGTGTTAATCAATGCTTCTAAAGGAAATAAGTGTAACAAGAAATGTGCTATAATAAATATGTTCAAAAATAAATGATATAATTATAATATTTATCAATTATTTTTGCTAAAACAAAGTATGTATGTAATTCATGTATTTTAAACAATGGGTGTCAAATTTGTGTCATAAGTAATGTTTGTCTAATATAAGTAATGCAAATAATAGGTGTCATAAGTAATATGCCATTAGATATGCATTCTAATCTATCAATGTATCAAGTAATGTGTCTATGGGTGACAAGCGTCGAATGTGATTGAGTATAGAGCATACAAGCGGTGAGAAATTAATGAATATACAAATAATGACATGTAATAAAATAGAGCATAGAATATTCAAGTCCGTAGAGAAAATAAATCATAGAGAATACAAGGGTACAAAGAAAAAAATATCATAGAGCATACAACACTGCCAAAGTAGACAATGCATGTAACCATCTAAGTTCCTACAATAAAAATTGCAGATCATACAAGTGCATATAACAAACATGTCATGGAGAAAATGAGATCGAAAAATAGATAAGGCATATAATTATTCAAGTTCGTATATTAAACAAGACCATATAGAATATAATTACATAGAGAAAATAAATCATAGAGCATATAATTTGTAGAGAAAAAATCATACAACATAAAAGTTCATAGAAAAAAAGATCATAGAGCATATAACCTAGAATATTATAGATCATACAACATAAAAGTGCACGGAGAAAAAAATCATACTACATACAAGATCATAGAACAATAAAAATATAAAACATACAAGTCCCTAGAGAAAACAATATCATAGAACATATAGCATACAATATCACAAATTATACAACATAAAAGTGAGTAGAAAAAAAGATAATACAACATATAAGATCCGAGATTAATTAGCATACAATATTTTAGAGCATACAACATACAATCTCCTAGAACAAACAAGATCATACAAGGGTAGATTCACAAAGATGAGGGATAATGTTTTGGACACTTTTGTGATTTTTCATGTAAAGGGTGTACACCCTTGTAAAAGGGTGTATGCCCTTTGTAAAATATTGGCCAAACCTATTTTTAATAAGTTTGGTATATAAAAACAAAAAGCATGTATGCCCTATATAATACAAAGGGTGCACACCCTTTTCATTACAAAGGGTGTGCCTTTGTAAATGATTAAAAATAGTTAAAATTTACTTTTACAAAGGGTGTGTGTCATATGTAATGTAAAGGACGCATTCCCTTTGCATTACAAAGGGCATATGACCTTTGTAAATAAATAAAAATAATAAAATTTTACTTTTAAAAGGGTTTACGCCCTTTGCAAAGTTCATGCGCCCTTTAAAAAGAGTGTATAACATTTTCTTTTAATAAAATATTTTCCCCCTCCCAAATAGCCTTAGCTTTTGGGTTGGGGATTTGAACTTGAGATTTGGGCCTACACTATACCATCCAACATGGATTTTGCATAGTTTAGAAGATTTATTCACCTTTGTAGGCACAAAATATTTACTAGTTTTACGTATAAAATTACTATATCAATTGTAAAAATAAGAAATATATATATCAACAATGTTCAACATTTTTAGAATCCTTGTATGTAATTTCATTTAAAAATTCATTCATTTTCTCCAAAAATTGTGTTCATACAAGTACTTTTATTATGTTGTTTGAAAAACTTGCGTAATGCCACTATTATAAATTCGTGAATTGTTCATACTTATCTCATCCAGTATTACAAAAAAATTACATATTTAGAAACTAGATTCAAAATGCCTCATTTTATCATCTTAAATTCTTTCTAATTTCACATATTACTATTTTTCAAAAAAAGAAAACATGTACCCATTAATTCCCCATTTTTCCCCCAATATCTTGTATCTACCCACAAAATATAATATCATTGATAAATTACCATATAACATCGTAGCGCAATTAGCATACAAGATCATAGACGATAAAACATAGAAGTGTCTAAATAAAATAATATCACATAACATACAAGATCATAAAGTAAGTAACATATAATACCATATAGAATACAAATCATACTAAAGCAAACATGTATATAGGTAAGAAATGAGTGGTATAAGAAACAATGTTAGATAGCCAAAAAAGGAGCCCAAGGTCAAGAATAGTAAACTACTATAGTAGTGTATAAAGAAGAAAATACTAGAATTTGATAATAGTTACAAGTAATCAAGTAGCGTGGTCAAATGAATATCTATAGAAAAATATTGTGATCATCATATAAAGGACAATATAGCACTTATCAAAAGAAATAAAATGGTATAAGATAGGCAATAGTATCTCTACTGTAATAATGGACTAGCATATGAGGATATTAATGTTATTAGATCAATCGATAACATGCCCCTGGTGTAAGTATGCCCCTGATGTGGTGAGTATACACGAGGATAGAATATTGTAAAAAGCTACGAAATGTAAGATATATGGTTTAATTTAGGAATATCTTAAACCATATATCTTACATTTCGTAGCTTTTACAATCTTCTATCCTCGTATACTCACCACATTCGGGGCATATATATAATTCTCCCATATAGACATGCCCTTATTATGACAACCTTCTCCAAGGTATTAGGTTATAAAATACATAAAG